>JAUMHI010000041.1:7523150-7549562 GCA_032359435.1 Enteromius unitaeniatus
TCATCAATGAACTCATGTCTCCGCCCACTCGTTGGTTGTCTAGGTGTTTCATTGTTTGTTGCCGCCCACTGACCTAGGTTCATGTGTATAAAACCCGGAAGTGTCTGTATGTTTGTACGTTTCGTTGTTTGTGTTACTATCATTTCGTGTTCCTGAAAACCCTGTTAGTCCTCCCTGTTGGATTATCTGGTTACGAATTCTGCCTGGACCTGGACTCTCCCTTTGTCTCTTTCCTAGAACTCTGACTACTGGTATTGTGACCTTTTGCTTGTTTTTTGACTCTGCCTTTGTTTTTGTCTCCCATAACATTGTCTGCCGTCGCTCGACCATTGCTGCCCCTGACCCTGAGCTCAATAAAATACTGTTTTGCACATGAACTCAAACGCCTCACGTCCTATTTGTAACACAGTTAAATATATATGTTAATATAATATATGTTAAATATAACAACATTTCATTGTGTTGGTTGTTGTACATAGTTTGGAAACAAAACTTTAGCTAACTTATTTCACCCAAAATTTAAAAATCTATTTACTCACCCTAATGTCATTCCAAACCCAAATAAATAAAAGCCTAAAAGAAACCTGCTCAACGTATTAAAGCAATTATTTCTCTTCACAAGATAGAGGTTCCTTTTACAACACCTTTAGGAACGTTTTGGATCTTTTATGTTTTGGTTATCTGGACAGAAAACTCCCAGGTTTCACTGAATATGTAATTTGTATTTAATTTGTGTTTTAACGACTTTGGGAGATCTTATGGATTTTGAATGCCACGAGTTTAAGTAAATTATTTTTTGCATGAACTATCCTTTTAATGCTCTATCATATTAAAAAAATGTAAATACATTAATGCTACCCTAAACCTAACTAATCGTGTTAACAAAATTGTAAGATAAATAATGCATTTATTAGGGCAACCATCTAATTTCATCTTGCTTTGCGTCGCAAGTTCAAGTTGTACTAGGTGAGCTTACGAGCAATCTTACTACATTAGAAATGCAATGCATATATTTCCTTAAGTTGTACAGTTGTGCAAGGCACTCTGGAAAAACTATATCTTTATATCAATGATCTGCTCCTATAATCATAATGTGCAAAATTGTTGATGAATTATGGGCACTAGTGTTCATTCAAGCTGTAAACTACAGTGAATTATATGTGCATATACAGTATATTTTTGGAGCTGAATTGGAGTAAAAGTGCAGATAGAGGATTGTTGCATTTATTGTTTAGTTAAAGGGGTCATACGGCGGTACATGCACTTTTTCAAGCAGTTTGGACTGAAATACAATGATAAAGATCCACAAGTATTTTTATTAAATTAAAAGAAGAATTAAGTTGCCTCTTCTGAAATCATGCCATTGTCAAATGCATGTTGGTGTGAGGCCCCTCCCACAATATTTGATTGACAGCGGCATGTCACACAGACTGAACTGGTGTCTTACTTCAGACCCACCCTAAGTGAGCCGTCATCAGACCGAGACAGAGACAAGCGTCAAAATGCGTTTATGTTCGCGCGAGTCATTCTTTATCCAGCCTCAACTACAGAAGCAGTGAGTACAATGTCTTTTAATGAATATTTGTAAATCGCCTTTCCTAATAGTGTGCTAATTAGCAAGTTTCACTATGAATATGGCTAAAAAAAGATCCTCCGAGTGCGCCTCAGAAAAGAGGGGCGGAGTCAGCGGAGCTCGTGAAGATTTAAAGGGGAAGTACACAGAACAGAGTGATCTCCAAAGAGCTGTTTTTGACAGGATAAAATTTAGTTTTTACAATATATTTGAGAAATTTTAAAGCAATCTATATTACAAACTTTCCATTAAGATCCTAAAGAATCATATTAGCTTGTGGAAAATTGCTTTTGTATGACCCCTTTAAGTGTTTAGTTGTTTAGTGAAGCAGCTTTACAGCTGTTATACTTTACAGTTAAAAATGCAGTTTTAAATGTCTGAATGGGGCAGTTAAATGGGTACATAATTACAGTTTGCCAAATCCATGTGGCAAATGAGAAAACACTGATATTAATTATAGAAGAATGAGAAATTATGTTCTGTCTAATTGGTAATCAGTTTGTTTTGTACTTCAGGCTACTTGCATATGAAAATGAATGATGGGCTATTTAACTTAATTTATTCCAGTTTTTACAGACATTTACCGGGCAGAATACATTTACATAGTAATCAGTAAAATTACAGATCACAATCACAAATATTAAAGACAAATAATGAATTGCTTCAACTCTTTTCTTTTCATACTGCACATAAATTAAAGCTGTACACTGCTCTGGTTAGACTTTATTCGAGACAATTATATTTACCATATGAAAAGTAGAGAGCACTTAAAACGAATATCGCAAATAATAACCAACCAAACAAACAACAACACCAAAACTTGTTTTTTGGTTCCATCTTAGGGGTATGTCAGCAATGCAAACTGTTTGTTTCATTGTTGTGTATGTGCAGCTAGTCTTCCTGGCGCACTAACTGGAGTTAGCAGAGCCTTCTCTCATTAGTGCAATTATCCGTGTGAGGAAAACCTGTTTCTGTTTGCTTCTTTTATGCTCGGTCCTTTCTCTTGGCCCCTGCACCATTCTCTCTTTTCTGCATAGAGACAATACCCCCCACACTATTTGTCATAAAATCCCTCATTTGCTGGATCCTGAGGAAAGCAGATTATGCTTATTTTTCATTTGGACAGAGGGAGATGGAGCCAGGTGTTTGGCAGCAGTGGAGTGTTCAGGTGTAACCGGGCCGGCGATGGGACATGATGAGTTGGGGCTGATGAAGGATGAGGCGTAGAAGATTTCAGGGAGAGCGGCACCCCGCTGGCCGCTCCCTCAAGAGCACCCCCACTGATCAGGAAGAGGGGAAACTTTCCTTTCTAATCCGCTTGTGCCGTGATCACTTTCTGCTGCCTTAATTAGCTCGTTACGGCCTTGATGAAAATGCAAGGTTTGCAAGCGCAAGGCCGCTATTCTGCTAAACTCATCAAGATCACTTGTCTTGAGTCTCAAGGTGATCTTTTATCTCACTTCTACAGGTGGAAATTCTTCTTAACTCCTAAAGATCCATTCTCAGCACTTTGATAATATAAAAGTTGAGACTATGTCTTTACGGCCTAATGCAGGGGGTTTCAAGGACCCCCAAATATGATGATCTCTCTCAAGGACCACTACTAAAACATATAGGTAGGTTTGTATTTTCATATCCAAAGACTTACGGTGTGGGAGAAAAATATGAAATAAGTGTGCTATTATAAAGAAAACATACCAATTAAATAAGTGGCATTTCTGTTGTGATTGTACTAAGACAAATTATATATATATATATATTATTTCCATTTACATTATGCATTTATTTTTTATTTAAAGCATTAAAGCAACTATTCAAAGAACCAACAATAATCATAATATACAATGGCAGTAAGGAGACATAACTACTTTTTATTAAATTATTTACTTTGCATATAAAGTGTATTTTGCTGTTTTCTACTTCAGAGAAATGTTAGCTGTATATGTAGGCATATTATGCAAATTTATTTCTGTTTCTACATTATAAGACTGTCAATAGAATAAAATAACCAATAAATCCAATAAATCTCCTTATTATTATTATTATTATTATTTTAAAATAAAAGCAATATTTTAAACCGAATAAAACCATAATATCATCACATTCTGTAAATGTGTTGGCAATTATTGTTTTTAATATATAAATTAGGTATCTACTTAAAATGTTATTTTTAGCAATTTTTTTTCTATTTTCTAATGTTCTGGTTTTCTATTATTTTTCAGATCCCCAGTATGCTCTTAATTTGACCCTGATCTAATGTGTTAATAAATATTTAACATCTGTCTTATTTTCCTGTAAAATATTGCAACATTTGATTTTTAAAACATTTAAACAAACAAAAAAGAAATAAGCACAAAAACATATTTGAAACAGCTTTGTTTTTTTTTAATTAAGTTTAAGTTGTATCAAGAGTTTTTAATGCTAGAAAACAAGAAGAAAAATAACAAAATAATGACAATAAAATAAAAAGATAAATGTGCAATAACTGACTACTCAGGCTGTCAAATAGTAGATAACTGGTGGAACTACTGGTGAAATTACTTGACCACCACAACACAAAATTGTGGTAGAGGACACTTCCAGTCAAATCCATATTCTGTCCTTATAAAGTACTATCAGTTCTAACTCGGAGTCTTTAATGCATGCAAACAAGACCAACAAACAGGCTAAGTTGTTCTTTTTGAAGATGGTCATTGTCCAACTCCATTTTCGCTCATTACACCACAGCTTGATGCTGAGTCATGCATGTCTAATGGGGCAGGCAGACTGCAGAGTGTCTCTGTCTTCAGCCGGTCCCTCAGACACACACCACGACAGCCTTTCCCTGGGGAGAATCACACAGAGGCAGCTAAAACATGCCTAAGCACTGTCTCCCTGCATCAGAGAAAGCGGCACGCATGACGACGCCCAGCAGAACCTACCGAGGAGCATTATTCCCAGCCTCGGAGATCCACCTGTACCCAGCCTTCAGGGAACAACGCTCTTCGTAAAGTCTCCAGTTTTCACAGGATTGAGGACTGATGGGATACGAACTGTGCTTGTTTGTAACGACAGTGAATGGGGCTTGACGCAAACACCCATAAACCTTTAGATAACGTCAACGCCATGCAAAAGCTGAGCTTTCCGTCTCTCTTTAAATGCCTGGAAAATGTCCTACAGTGAAATAAAATACTAGGCCTTGAGCAAACCGCTGTGACTTGTTAGTACACTTCTCCAATGTCCTAATTACCGTCAGCAGACTTGATGGACAGTCAAACCATTTGAAATCAAGCCTCCAGAGGACGCTGCTCAGTTAACTAAATAAAGGCCTAGCGTTTAATACTCTCCTGAGAGGCCTGACAGACTTGTAAATCAGTCCTTCTGCATCCTTTTATCTGTGCAGTCCGCAGTCTGATCTTTACCTGCAGAAACTCCATGCACTTTGTGCTGCAGAGACCTTTAAGAGTTTCCCTGATCCAATAATTGCCATTTGTCAAATGGAAACCTCCTGGTTTGGTTCCCCCCATTCCCTTATTTTCCCTCCACTGAATTCATTATAATTTTCTAGGCTCAACTAATGTGGCTTTGTCTGCACGTTCTCAGTGCAAATGCTCCTTGCATTATTGTGTAAGCATCTCGAATTGAAACATCCGCCTTGTGAAATATTGACTTTAATATCTCATTTGAAAAATTCATGAAACCTTTGATGTTAAATCCATACTCAATTTAGCAAAATGCCACTAAAATATGCAGAGGGGGGCAGAAAACATTATTGTCTGTGCTTCTGTGAAGAAATTACATTTTATGGCTGTTACACCGATCTTTCCCATGTTTTCTTTTACTTTTTTTTTTCTCCATCGTCTGGGGGAAAAAGTGGAGGCGACCCATTAGAGGCGAAATGAAAAGCACTATTGATTGGTCTCTTATTCCTCCACTCTTTGCCTCATTTCCTAAATGCACGGTAATAAGGGCTTAGCCGTGGTGACACACAATAAGCTTTAATGAATGAAACCTTAAAGAATTAGCGCGCGTATATGCGTGTGTGTGTGAGATGTTACCATCGGTGGATCCTTTGCATTTGGCTTTGTTGTGTTTCTATTTAACAAAGCAAATCCATGCCAATGTTACAATACAATGAGGACAATGAACGATACAAATATATATATGTTTGAAAATGAGGAGCTGTTTTTGTGTGGTTCACAAAAAGTGCCATAGGGAGGGTGAGATTTTTAAAAGGCATCATATTAGAATTAGATTTCCTGAGGCTAATTATGATCAAACACAGCCTTTTGAAATGGTCTGAGGTTATGACAGGTAGAAAAAAAAGAGCCTTTTAGCAAATGGATTTCCATGGAGAAGAAAGAGTGTGAAAAGGAGTGCAAAGGAGAGAGTGCAAAAAGAGAGAGTGAGTGGTGCAAGAGAAATGAAAAGACTGACGAATGTTGTGAAATCCACTTGCGTGCTAATAGAGTTGCATTCGCCTTTGGTAATTTGTAAGCACTTTACCCCTGCCTATCGATCAAGCTGAGGGAGGGAAGGAGAAAAAATTACACTGCATTAACATGTCCCACTCTCTGCTGCTCTCTCTCTCTCACTCACACACACAAACACACACACACATCTTTCATGATTGTCCTGTTCCTGTGTTCCACTCATATTTTTGAGAAGAAATACCCCCTTTCATCATCCCTCTGCAAAACAAAGACACATTCTTCCTCATTTCCAAAACCCTCCTTCCTTTCATGATGATCTGCTTCTTTATAGGCCTCTATAGGATGGGAATTGGTAGGCTGTTTTGTATCGAGACACTTTAATTCAAATTAATTCCCCAAGTTCAGTTGCAGCTAAAGATATAAGATGTGTTGTGAAATTCTAAGGGTGGTGGTAGTGAAAGTGCAATATAGATTTAGAATAATAGAATATAGAATAATCAGCTACTGGCTGCACATTTAAACTGTTTACTACATTAGCTGTTTACCTAATTCATTTCTGTAACACCTGAGTTTAAATTATTTTTTATCTTTAAACTTCGCCTAGTGTAATGTTCAGAATAATCAGCCTAGAAAAAAAGATTCAATAAAAAAATATTACAGTAGTAATAGAGTAATATGACAATAAAAGATAGAACTGGAAAAGCAAACAAAGCTTACAAGATACAAGAGACTTACAGTAAAAGTAATACCAGTGTCACTTTCCCAGATGATATAGAGAAACTTTTGTGTAGAGTGCTTAAGTTTTACTTAAGAGTTTTGCAAGAACAAGTTGCAAGAAGAGTTTTGCGTTTATCTAAACTTATCTTATCTGTGTAGCTCTTTTCAGTGGTTTTACAAGTATTGCTTGCCTGTTTCATTTAATCTTAACTTATAATGTATCAACGGAGCCCTATAGGAGTTGTGAAGATTCAGTTTTTTTTCTCCAGCCACTCAACATGATGACCATAATGCAATTTACACTTTAAATTTTTTTACAGTAATCACCTAAAAGTACCACTAAAAATCATTCTAAATCTATCATTTTAAGCAACATACTAACTCTGGGATTTGTGTCAGAGGACTAACCTATTGCCAAGTAATTGGTGACACTTTCAGTCACGTGATTCAGTGAAGGGGTAATCATAGTGGATATGGTCAGCTGTGTGTGTTGAGAGCTGTTGGCTTCAGGGTGATCACCTTGCTGAGGCATGAGTACTGCACCAATTAGTCATTGCCGGGAGCTGTATGGGACATATATACCTGCACTCTCTCTTTCTCTCTCTGCTTATGTGGATCCTCTGTCCTGTAGTCCATCTTGCTTATTTTCCACAGTGGTGTCAAAGTGAAACATATTCATTAAAGTTGTACTTCTGTCACATGCTTGTGGTATTTGGTCAATCACAATGGCCAATCAGAGCACATCACTCTTTTTTTCCCGAATTATGAGCTTTGTAATAATCATATTTCAGAAAGGCGGGGGAGAGATGAGCAACTATGAAAAATAGTGTTTTTTTGAGAAAACACAAAATAATGTTCTTTTTTGTTATTGCTATTTATTGCCCATTCACTATGATAAGGCTATGGCAGTTTTTATTTTGAGATTTGGTACAGTGTGGAATTTCAGTTTTCCCTAATTTGACCTTATGACCACAAACAGAAAAAGATTAATCTGATTCATCCATGAAAAAGCAATGTCAATGCACAAATGTTCAGTTCTGCATGTATCATGTAATTTGACGTTTTTGACTACAGATGGGGATATAAAGGCCAAAGTTGCATATAGTGCAGCTTTAAAGCTTTTTTTTTTGACTATGCAGATTAGGAGAATTAGTTTATTTTAACATTTCTAAATCATTGTTTCATTAACTTCAATCAGGAATAGATTTAGTCTTAATTAATTGATATACTGTATGTACAGTGTAAAAAAGAAAATTATGATGAAAACTGGCAGCTGTCGTTGCCTAAATTATACCGTAAAAGATACAGTAACAACACTTCAGGTTTTACATTTATAACTTAAATTTACAGTTAAACACCATAATTTCATTAACTTATATAATGTTAATATACCAACGTATTAAAGTGCTGAAATCTGTTTAGTACCTTTGAAATACACTAATAACCACCAAATGCAGGTGGTGATGAAAGTCACGTGATGAACCAAAGCCTACCACAAGCAGCATTGCAATATGAATATATATAGAAGGTGCTCAGTGTGATTTACACAAACAAAAAACACCATCATGGTGATTAAACTGAAATGTGTAATAATCAAAATTATCATCCAACGCAAGCAAAATTGTACATGCAATGCAGGGAATGCTGGGAAAAAACAATTACCCTATCAGTCAAATCACTGATTACATATGGGAACTCGTGTGAGAGACCAATTGTCTTTGAGCTTTAAACAAAAGGCCAATGAATATTGGCATTCACTGATTGCATTCAGGTGCACCTCATCACTACGTGAGTACAGTACAGTATAAGAGAGCATGAATGCAGTGCACCTGCAGACTTTCGCTTCGGAGCCTTCACCACTTCCTGAGCTGGAGACCCCCTTGGCTTTTGTTTTGGAGAGTGGAAGGAGAGGAAGGAGTTCATGCTCTCTCCCCCTCTGACAGCGAACGACTGGGCGGCTGTCAGCGGGTCCTGTGGGCTGATGGCCTTTTTAAAAGCCCTGAGCAAACCAGCTTTTTGAATTCCAGTGAGACCTACTGAGGTCACGGCAGTGCTGCGAGAGGTCCTCCCTTGGCAAGTCAGGAAAAAGAGCTATTTCTCACGGTTGGTAAAGCTGGTAAGGGTGTCGCCGCCTGTTCAGCCTGTGGTCAGACCCTACCTACGGATGCCTCCTCCACGGGTTGGGGTGCAGTATGCAACAGGCTAGCAGACTTGGGTCCCTGGACAGGCATCCGACTGCTTGGACACATCAACTGCCTCGAGTTGTTAGCCGTGTTTCTGGCCCAGCATCCCACCGATGGGGCGCCAAAAGCACGTGCTGGTCCGGACAGACAACACTGCAGCCGTAGCATACATCAACTGACAAAGTGGTCTATGCCGCATGTCACAAGTCACCTGCCATCTGCACATGTGGAGTCAAACGTGGCTGAAATCAATGTGCGCTGTTCACATTCCAGGGACACTCAACCGTTCAGCCGACCAGCTCTCACTGCAGGTAGCCCAGCTGATTTGGAGCCGCTTCTGCGAGGCCAAGATAGACCTCTTCGCCTCCCCCAACTGCCGGTTGTATTACTCCCTCTACAAGGCACCTATCAGCAGGGATGCACTGGCACACATCTGGCCTCCGGAGCCCAAATCCGCCTTTTTCCCCAGTGAGCCTCCTCGCAAAGATTCTGTGCAAGATCAGGGAAGACGAGGAGTCTGCTGGTAGTGCCACACTGGCCCTCGGGTACCTGGTTTGCTGACCTCATGCTCCTTGTGGTAGCCCATCCCCGAAAAAAAGGACCTCCTTTCTCAGGGGATGAGGACAATTTGGCACCCGCATCCCAATCTTTGGAACCTGCATGTCTGGCTCCTGGACGGGATGCATCAGACCTCTCCAGCCTCTCTTCGGCCGTTATAGACACTGTCACTCAGGCAAGAGCTCCCTCTACGAGGCAGGCTTATGCTCTGAGAAGGGGTCCAAAAAGTGGAGTGTTGCCTCATTAGCTAACAGTGCCTCTCTAGCAGGTATCTGTAGGGCTGCAGGCTGGACAAAACCCAAACACCTTTGTGAGGTTCTATGAGCTCAGCGTTAGAGGCTGTGTCTTCAGTTAGAAGAAAAAGCAGGTAACCAGGAGGCCGGCTGGTGTTGGCTTGCTGCACCATTCCCACGGGATCCATGCGCTTTTCTCAGTTGTTCCCCTAGTGGAGTAGCTCCTGATTGTGTTCCTACTGGGTCTCTATCACCCAGTAGGTTGTGGCTAAAAAAAAATGTCCGCCTCTGCCTCAGAGTCGTGGCCCTTTCCATGGGTGTTACCATATGTAACGTCTAGGTTACGAAGGTAACCCATGTTCCCTGAAGGAGGGAATGGAGGCGTTACACCTTCTTGCCATGACCCTGGGGTTGCGCTGATGTCGGCTCGGTTCCTTAGAGAAACCCTCCAAGTGCACTGCATTCATGCCCTCTTATACTCACGTAGTGATGGGGTGTGCCAAATCTGTATTTGGTCTTGGTGAGGAGCATGAAATAAAACAGAAACTTTTACAAAAGTATGTTTTTAAGATTCACTCATTTTTGAACCTATGCTTAAATGAGATAGAGGAAGTCAGATAAAGTGCCGAAGCTAAAATCAGCCTCTCGCAGCAGTGTGTTTTGGCTTTGATCAAGGCGTACCTGAACGTCATTAGATCAGCTTTAAAATAAGATGTTAATTTTCTCTCCTTTTTTTACTCAGGAATAGTTATTGTCTCATTTGCGCAAGGGTGTGTTCATTCTCCATTACCTCCAGCCACTAATTTGCATAATTATCATTCTGAGATGAAGCTCTTTTAACACGGGTAACGGCAAGCATCAGCAGAGCCTGGGTGAAAAGGATGTGTTTGGAGGAAAAGTTCTGAGATGTTCTTAAATTAACACAGATCAAATCTAAATCTAATTAATATGCATTTTAGCACTGATAGCACAACCCGATGATAAATTCATACATTTTTGAAGCATTTTTACTTGCATTTAACCTTTTTTCCCTCCACATCCTTTTCAGCGTTTTCACATTATTTTCTTTTGTTCCAGATTATCTGGAAATATCAAGCCAGAAGAGGTCAGATTCAGTATAACACCTTCAAGCTAAATGTCGACTTATTCTACTTAACAGATATCAGAAAAATAATAATAAAAAAGCTTCTACAATGAAGATTAATTATATTAAAAATAAATAATTTTGCATTAGTGACGTTAAAACTGCTAATCTTTTATTTTATTTAATCTTTTATTATCATCTAATATTTTATTTAGATGATAGACTTTTAGTACTGAAAAGCCAGTAGCAGACTATATATGATATATGAATATATGATATTTCTGATGATAATTTCTCCATCACCTCTGCTTTCAAATTTGTATTTATTTATATATTTATTTTCATATCCAATAATTCCAAAATGGGATTTTCAGTGACAAATTATAAAAGTGTCCTTCCTTCCTTCATTTATTTATTTAAACAGGTGATCACATACTTGGCTTTAGCTATATTAAAACACATAAAAACAATAATAATTTATTGTAAACATTTTACTGTCATATTAAAGATGATAATATCTTTGCCCTTTCAGGGACAGATCAAAATTATCAAGTAAAATGCAAAATTTTGACATTTGTGGCATCTTTGTGTTAAACATACAAAATATGACCAGAAGTTTCCTCTTGCCAGAGCATTTAAATTTTTGATGAACTCCTATTTTATTATTTCCTTACACTAATTACTGTCTTTCTTCTTCTTCTTCTTCTCTCTCCTCGGCTGGCCCACAGCTGCCAGTTCAGCTGTCAGTTTCACAGCCAGATGACTCAATTATATTGTGGGAGCGGCAGCTTTTCATGGAGGAAAGTGTGATCTTCAGTGGCGGTATGGCTTTGAGACCATTTGGTAAGAAATGCTGAGGAAAATAGCCGCAACGCATTAAAGGGCCCTTCATTAGTTGAGGTACATTAAGGCTCCTAGAGGCTCACCACTCTCCTGAGCATAGACAATAACATTTACACACACATAGTCTCCACACAAAGTTAATGAAAACGCTTGCCATTGACTTGTGTGTGTGCTGAGAGGAAATAAGGGGCTAGAGTCCTGGCAGAAGCAATATCAAGCATGAGTAATTTACAGGGTTTGGGCTGTGTGGTATTTCTGTTCTCAGGCCTGTTAGAGATTTGTCCAGTAGATAGAGCACATATAACTGATAGCGAGGAAGAGAGAGAGAGAGGCAGCCTCAAAGCCTGCAGATAAAAGTCAATGTGCTCTTTGTTCAAGTGGTGACTGGTCTAATGTTTGTCCATCATTTAAGGAAGAGATGAGAGGAACTGTTAAAGACCATATATAATAGTAGCTTTTAGTCCATGCAGCTTTGAGGTCAGCTATATTCTAATGTAAACTAGTGGTCACTTTGTTGCAGATATGTCTAATTAAACTTAATCTGGATATACTACTTATGTTGACATTTCATTCATACGTTCATCAATTAATTCATTAGTACAAAGTCTAACAGTTGAGGGAAAATGCAAAGCAAAGTTAGATATTAGATATTAGATGTTAGATATTTCATTTTAATTAATTAATTAATTTCTTTTTTTATTTTTGTTTGCTTGTTTTGAACAAACACATTTGGTACAATATATTAACATTCCACCTATTTTAAGTTAACTTAAGTTCAGTTGCAGACTTTTTTAATATAAAAAAATATATATATTAAAAATAAAGGATTTTATGTAACTTAAATGCCAATAACATGACTTACTGATCATACTTTTTTTTCACAGTGTGTTATCTGTAGAAGCTCAGGAAAATGCACTCGCAATGTCAAAGTTCAGAGTAAAAAGAAGCTGTGCAAATGTGCAGATGGTGCTCTTCTCACAGTTTTCAAAAAAATTATTAATTTACTTTTTACCCCCATTTGGCTCATTTAAGCCACCGGTGTTTGTTTGTGTGACAGATTTTTTTAAACGAACAAACAAAAAGTTTGTTTGTTTGTTTTTTGTTCTAATTCATTTATTTCAGTCTGAGGGTTTTGTCAGAAGTATATTGAGATTATATTGTAGCATTTATTTCCAATTTTTTTTCCAAAATTTTCTTTGGGAATATCGCTTCACAATACTTGATTGTATGTTACAATCTTTCTTTAATCCAGGAAAAAGAAAATAAGATGTGACATTGTACGTCATGATGATTGACTGTTAATAAATCTCAGCTTTTATGGAAGAAATATTAATAAAATGAATTCAAAACATTTTGTAATTTAGAAAATCAACAAAATCAATACAGGCTACTTTCTGACAGTCTAGATGATATTATGTCATCAACGTGCATATGGCAGCGTTTAAGAAAATGCCTGAATGCTATAGCAAAACACATTTTATAAGTGATATTACTTATGCTTATTGGAGAAAAAAAAGAAGAGACTCTCAATGGGTCCTACCCAAACAGTATTGTCAGTTATATTTCATGCAAAGGGTTGATAAGAATCAATGATAATTGTCACTCTATGTACTCTAAATGAACTTACAGTTGACCGTATCTAGTAGGGATGAAAAACCCTGTGGCAGGGGTTGAATTCATACTTGAATTCATTGTACTCCGCATAATTGTTTTTTTTTACAAATGTTTGTAAATGCAGACAGCATGGTTATGTGCTTAATGTTATACAACTGTGGAAATGTGTAGGATTGAAACACCCAAATCATGCTGATCATGAGGTGTGTCCCAATACGTATAGTGTGTATATACTGTATGTGTGTGTGCACTAACACCACTTTGCCTGGCACTATGGCTGCTCCACAGGACAGTTACCCTGGCTCTCTCTTCCGCTGTTTCAGCTCAAAGCCATCCTCCTACCCCGAGACAGCCTCCCACAGAGGGGCAGATGCTCACATTTTACACACCAGGAGTACCAGTCCCCCCACCCCCAAACACCCACCCAACCAACCGACCAACCAACCACACACTCTCATCTATAAAACGCACACTCAGGTATTGCACACATTGATAGATAACCGCATACTGGATATGAATAAGATACTGAAAATTAACACTGCAGGTTTCCTCTTTTCCCATTTTTGACCCTCAGCCCATTTCTGCATGTAATATGATTGAAAATTCATATTGTCCCAATCTCTTCATTTTGCATGGACCTCAAGATTTTGTGCGGTTGTCTTGGTAAAGGATTATTTTATTATTTATTTGAATGAAAATAAAAGTTGAAATTAAAAATTAAACTATAAATAATTATTAAAATAATGGCATTTTAGCAACCTTCATGACATGTCCTTCATGACACCAAAACTTCTTTCAACCTCACAGTGTTGCAGTAAGGACCAGCTCATCAAGACCTAAACCATAAGAAGGCTGAGTTTGGGTCAAGATTGAGACCAAAAGTGGGTAAGTTTTAGTCAAGACTCAAGATCAAGACTAATACTATAAAAAACATGGTCATGGACTGCATCTGGACACTGTCTTGAATTGAGCTGCTCTAAAGCACTACTATTCTATATTTTTATCCATAATTGTAAAAAGCAATGGCACATTTGACTGAACAATATACAAGAACCATTTTTACAAATCAATGATTGGGTTATCAATTATACCAATGCACCATTTTCAAATAGTTTCCATGACTTATATTTATGATATTTTATGTCCTGTTTATCTCAACAGTACTCTGGTATATAGCAGATAGTTTTGAATAATCTTTATACAACTTTCAAAGGGGGAAAAAAACAGCAATGCAATGTAAAAAAATGATACAGTAGAATTTAATTTTTCCAGTGAACTACATTCAAACTCCTCATATTCATATATTGCATAAGTTATTAGCAACAATGAGATCTACAGGGGATGATTTGCTCCACACACTGTGTGTTTCAACATTTTATTAATACTGAGTAATACTGACTCTGGCTCTGGCTCTGACTCTGTTGTCCCAGCACCCTGTGCTCTCAGCTCCCAGGTCAGGCTCAAACACAGGGTCAAGGCTTCTGCAGTCAGTTCAGCGTTGCCTGAGATCTGCAGAAAACCCCTGTAGGAGTAAATCAACAGATTATCAACCTTCTTTCACCGAGAATCATTATCTGTGAGTCAAAAGAAGTTAAATTGCCACCTTTTCTCTCTCGCTTACTCCCTTCTCCTCTGGAAAATGCATTTTATGTATAATTCTTGGACTAAATAAGCCACGGTCCAGATGGATAGGTTCTTGACAGTTATGAATGAGGGTCTGGCTACATTAAGGCAATGAAGTGGGAATGGGAGGAGAGTGGGGTGGGGGGAGTAGGGGATTGCAGATTTTGAGCTAAGTTTGAATAAATCATCATCAGAGGCATTCTGGCTACTCAACTGGAAGCCCCGGACCTTTGTGACCATGTGACCTCTGGTTTCCCTGGCAACTGTAGTACTCTACATTCTTCAGAATATTGAAAGAATTTTGGTGGCAGTAAGTTTGCCTGAGAGCAGTGAACTGGTGCCCGGCGTGATGAGTCTACCCCTCATTAGAGCACCCAGCCTCGGCGAGCTTAACAGAGCTACGTCTATATCTTGTGGTAATGAAGACCCCGCAGAGGCCAAGAGGAGAGCGAAAGAGAGAGAGGGAAGCAGAGGGCAGAGGAAGAGAAAGTCAATACTAGAACCCGTGCAGTGAGAGGTAGTATCAATTTTCTGGATTATTAATTCAAATTCGCATCCGCAGACTGCTTCAAATTAGGAGAGCCGCAGACGCCCACTCACGCTCTGACGAAATTATAATTTAAAGTATTCCGTTTCGGACACTCAAATTAGACAGCCCAGTCAGCATGCCGGGGTTCTTCCCTTCCTGCTAATGAAGGCACATATGCAATGAGTGGGAACAGAAAGAGATCCAAACTACACCTGTTTCACCACAGAGCTGCTTACAGAACTCGGCTTTCTGTCTGGCAGCAGAACAAGGGCTCTTTGTTTTGAACCGGTGAGAGGAGGGGAAAAAAGTAGACTGTTGAAAGGTGGGATTTGCAGCTAGGTGTGAAATGTGTGGGTCCCACATTAACTGCTGAGGTAATTATTTTTCTTCTTTTGCATAAACAGCTTTCTTGGGGAAGTCATTGATGGCTTTGGAAAGTCATTTTCGTGATTAAAAACTGGGTCTCAGACCCACATCATCAAGTGGAACTAAGTCCTCTCAATTACAGAACCCAGTGGTGGAATGAGAAGCAGGATTGTGTTCTCGCAAATGACCAGCATTAGATTCTAAATAGCCATGAGAAGTTTCATCCCTGGGTTCGATACTTTTGTCAGGAAAGAAATCATTTGAAAGATGAAGCCATGAGCTTGAAGGGCAGGCTGGTGTCCAAGGATTGTTAATTTTGAGGTTAAGCAGGGTCATGTCAATTTCATTTCGGTATCATGAGCATTATTGTTTTCCCTTGTGCGCGGGGATTTGAGCCGGTGCCCTTAGCACTCAAGAGATTATGTTTTATTAGAGTTATGTGTCCATTATCCTTCAGCCTGAACATGGAATGATCACAACCTCATTAGGCATTTCAGAAGTGGCTCATCCAATCAGATGATGATGATTTTAATAACCATATGAATTTCTTACACTGATGTTGGGTTAATATTAGCTCTGGCATCAAGTAACAACACAGAGAGTGGCTTCCCATTCAAAATAACAATTGGGATTTGAGGTCATCTGACTGTATGATGCGCTTTGTGGAATATCCTGAAGTTCAGTTGATTTATTTAAGGCTAGCATTGCTGATCCATCCTGTCTGCCCTAATAACTTCAGAGGACACATTTGCTTGGGCTTGGAGTGAGTCAGTATCAATAAACGACAAGCAGGTGGAGCTGTGAGCAAAGTTAAACCTGTGGAAAACAGCACAACAGCTCAGTCCACTTTGATATACTGTACAGAGTAAAGATGAAAGGCAGATGAAAACAGGATTGAGGAATGAGTCGCTCTCAGAGTACCTGGTGGAAGAGATGGCACTGGTCAGGTTTGGTGGTTTTATCCATGATTTTTGCAGCACGTGTCACTTTGAGGCATTTACCACAGTCTAAACGCTCTTTCTCTAAGCTCCCTGTGCACCACAGTCTGATTCAATTTGCTTGATTCGAATCTGTATCCCTTTCTAACGGGCCCTCTTCATTTTTATCCTCTGCAATAGAAGGAGATGAAAGAGAGGGATTGAAAGAGAGGATTGACGGCAATCAGGAGATGGCAATAATCAGAATAATTTGCAGCTAGCGCTGTACAAGTGCGTGATTGTGTGGCGCTGTGCTGTGGTGTGTTTGTACGGTTTGTCATTTTTTCAATTACTCTGGCTGTGGTTAAATGCTCATTTTCAGTTGCCCTGCCTGAAGCTAGAACACTGAGGCCCATTAGGCCCCGTGCTCCAGCCTCTCTCTCATTAGTTTCCCCCCGACGAATGGCGTTTGGGAGAAGAGCCTGGGACCAGTGCTCTGGAAGGAGGTCAGCGTGGAGCTGCAGAAACAGGACACCGCAGACATGAGTGGTTAGATTGCAGAGGAGTTGCTGACCCCACGGCGTCCCATCCATGCACTGGCACCAAGGACACATCATTAGAGAGCAGGGTGACCTTCAGGGCCAACATAGCACAAAGCTCTTAATGACTGGGCCAGGCCTCCCTCTTCTCTCTCAGAGCCCGCCTGACTGCACGATCCTCTAAACAAGTCACATGGCAATAAACATCACGGAGACCCAAAACCAGTGAAACCAGCCATGATGACAAGACCATTTTATAGTACAATTTATCATATTCTCTCAAGTTTGGTCATTGAAGGGAATTGCTCTAATTCAGTGGTTTTCATTGGTGGGGCCTACCACAGGGCCTGAGCAAACTTTCATGAGGGCTGAAAATGACTTACAAATTATGTGACTTTAATAGTTAATAATATCATTTAAAATAGTCATATATAGTATGATTGTAACTTAAAGCAAACTAATTAATTAAAATATTATAAAACACACACACACACACACACACACACATATATATATATATAAAATCTAAAACACTAAAAAAACACATAAAAAATTGAAATAACTAAAAAAAGAATGTAACTGAAGTACACTGTAGATATTGTGTGCTGTATGAATCATAATGAGTTGAATTCAGAGTTGAACTGATAATGAATTTTAAATTCCAGTTCAACTCCTGAATTTGAATTAAGGAAATTTATGTAACTGCTTATAAAAAATGACGGTTCTATACTGCTTAAAGACAGACAAACAGGGAGCTTTGTTGGAAATAACGGCTATAAAAACATATCTTTTTTTATACTTAACAAAATATAAAGGAATAGTAAACACAAAATTTACTCAAAACAGAAAATGCTGTCATGAATTACTCCCCTTCATGTCATTCCAAACCTATAGGATCTTTCTTTCATCCTTGAAACAAAATTAAGATATTTTTGATGAAATCTAAGCGCTTTCTGAGCCTTCATAGATAGCAATGCTACTGACACATTCAAGGCCCAGAGAGGTAAGGACATGGTTAAAATAGTCCATGTGAAATCAGGCTGAATCGTAACATTATAAAGCTATGAGAATAGTTTTTGTGCATTAAGAAAACAAAAACAACAACTATTCAACAATTTCTTCTCTTTCATGTCAGTCTTCAACATGCATTTACAAGAGTATCATGGCAGAAGTGTGTGTGCTGCTGGCACAGGAGCCAGTGTTCTGATGTACGTAGAACATTTCTCTTAGTTCATCATCTGTAGTTTCTAGTTCAAATATGGGTAAAGGATTAAAGCAAGTTATCTTTTATGACAAAACTTGTTCTCAAAGACTTTTTTAAGTGCTTGTAAACAAGCCAGTGCGGTTGTGTTGCTGTCTATGCAGGGTCAGAAAAATCCAAAATTTCATAAAAAATAACTTAATTTGTGTTTTGAAGACGAACAAATGTTTTATGGGTTTTGGAGCAACATGAAGGTGAGAATTTTCATTTCTGTGTGAACCATCCCTTTAACCAGTTCTATTCTTAAAATGACATTAACTATTCCTCGGAATAAAACATCAGCAAAGTCCACTTTCTGTCATTCCATATGAAAATGAAAAAAGAAATTTAATTAAAAATTAAATTTAAATACTAAAGGATTGTTTTGAGAATTTATTTTGAGGGCCTTGAAATAGGAACCACTGCTCTAATTAACTGCCAACATAATTTAAACTCATCATATGTTCCCATACTTTCATGTCTGCATCCCGCTGTCCCGAACCCTCACGCTTGCATAAACTTGCAAATGCTGTGACGTGATATCCTCTCCTTGCATGTGACCTGAACAAAAAAGCATTGCTGGTACAGCTCTTCCAGCTAAATGGAGGTCAGTAGGAGATGGCATCCATTACGGAAGCATTCAATTCAAATGTCACCTGGCTGGCATGCTTTTCGTATTCCCTTATGTGTGTGTTTCAGGATGGGAAGAGTAGAGAATGGGAGGGGCATGCCTGGATATTGTGTGTTTTGTCTCCAAGTACGTAGTTCCTTTTTAAATGCTTAATTTCAAATAGGCTTGTGTAAAGCTGCCCACCGGCTGCCCATGGGGCAGGGGGGCTATTCATCAATAGAGACGGGAAGCGGCAAGGTGACACTGCATTAAGTCGACAACCTCACCTTGGATTTGGGCGAAACCGCCATCAAACGCTTTCTCTCTCTCCACGTTTCCCCACCTTTCTCAGAGAGGCTGCTATCCTCTGGAGCTCCGGCTGCTAAAACAAGACTGATTGTAACTATTCATCATTTCACCTCGGTGCTACTCTAAACAGGCCGGAGGACTGGATGTGAGAATGCACGCCAGAGCCAGAACTTGGCTCTGTCGTAGTATATAAACACTCACACGCTGTCACACATGCGTATAGCCACAAGCAGCCAACGCCAAGGCCTGCTGAAATTTGATTGCCAGGCTCTTTCTAGAAAACAATGCAGTCCTGTCTCCACAAGAGGACCGAAAGACAGTCTGCAGGTTGCGAGGTAAAATGGGAGATGAGCATGGGCGCGTTTAACGAAGACGGCTGGGATTCTTGGACATGACAGACCTGATTGTCACTCCTTGAGTTCCTGTTCTGTCACAGCGGCTCAGTGCTGTCATCCCTCACCTCAGTTGAAATTAACAGGTAATTTGTAAATGTCACTATGGGTTAGACGGCTCATTTTGTTTCTTTGTGACCAATCCAGGGAACAGTGGCTAATTTTTCTTGTCTTCTTTTAATAAGATGTTCATTTATAAATAGAATTACACACTGCAAAATAAATGAGGGGAAGTGATGTGAAGAAAGAAGCAGGTTTCACAGCATCTCATCTTCTCCGGCAATTAATAACACACATCAGAGCTGATGGATTTGACTTTGCTGTGTTCTGGTAATGTATCTTTTCAATATATGAGATTATGACCAGAAATGTAATTTCAAATATCTAAATTCATTTAGGCTAACAGAGTCTTTATTTCTCTCTCTCTCTCTCTCTCTCTCTCTCTCTCTCTTTAACACACACACACACACACACACACACACATATTCTCCTTTTAATGAGTTCTGAGTTTAAAGAGTGTGAGTAATTAATGGAAAAGCTAAGGTAATGAATTCAAGGTAATTTTTCTTGCCTTTCATTTGTGGGTGATCAAAGATAATTGAAAGCAATTTAAGCATGATCTACTTTTATTTCTTTCAACAGCTTTAATTTGATCTTCGACTGGATGTTTCTCCACAGAAGAAAGCTTTAATTGTGAAGGCATAACCCTCAAATTCAACTTCCTTGATTTTATGGGAATACTGTTTTAAGCCTTGCATGTTTTTGTTAGATTTTCAAACAAAAATGATAGTAAATCAGACAATTTAATTGTAGCATTTATTTATTATTTTCTACACAAATTGTTCAGTGACAAATACATGATAGACAAAAGGAAAAATCCTTTATATACAGTTCAATTCTAATTCGAATTGAATATATTATATAATTAATTTAATATTATATTTAATTAATTACTTATTCATAAATATTATTATTGAGAATCACACCACATGCCATTACAGTACATAACTTTTTTTAAGCAGTGTTACTGAACTTTCAATATTTTACTTCTTGTATGTACCCCATATATATATATATATATACACACACACACACACACACACATATATATATATATATATATATATACACACACACACACACATGGTGGCCATCATATTAAACTCACAGTATATAGAAATTGCATCTAATATATTTTAGAGAAGATTAAGAGATCTGGCAATAATGTGCATATGAATTCTGATAAAGCATTATTATAAAATAGCATCACATTAAAATATCTATCCTAAGACGACTTTACCCCAAAAGCAGCATGATTATAAAGCAGTGCCAACAATCATCCACTAAGCATACTAAAGATACATAACCAGTTACAACGGGATTACTGTAAATATTATAATATTTACGCTTTATAGTCATCCTGATGAGCTCTACAGTTTTGATGGTACACAAACATGCAGTGCCAACACAGAGTGATTATACAGCTTTAGCAAAAGAATTCTTTATAAACCGCATTATTTTAAACCATTGAAATAATCTATCTCCGATCTGTTGCCAATGGCTGATTGCACTAACCTTGCTTAATGTATAAATCTATATCACAGAGACACTCACAGAGACATCTTGCTTTGACTTTGCAGTCAGATTTGATATCACTTTGTTTATTTGCACCATCTGATGATGCTTATCATCAAACACTCTTTATCTCTGAAAGAAGTTGCTCATTTGGATGTGGATATGTTGCCATTATTAGACAATCATTTTGAATTAAATGTTAACATGAAGTTAACGTTTGGTAAAAATTACTCCAAAACATAGGATGTGTTGTCCACAGCTGGTGTAGTGTGTACAATATATAATGTAAGTGTGTAGGCCTTACTGGCACTCTCAAAGCATAACTTATTGACACACATGCAAAGATAAATGTTGTCCTTTCCTCTGTTGTGTACATTATGTACAAAAGGCAAATCTCACTGCTCTAGAAATGAAAGGAAAATACACATAAATAACATTTCTCTTTAGATTTTCCTTCAGGTGCCCCAGTTTCCCGCATGAAACCTATGCTCTGCTTTTCCTTTCTGCTTGGGGTGTAATTAGTATATGTGTGTTCTGTCAGGTATGATAGCTTGTCTCCGCTCAGGAGGTGGAACAATAAATATTTATATATATTACTAAGGGAGACGCCACACCAAGCCTATTAATGAAGACACCAAATACGGCCATCTTAGCCATGTATGCACATAGGTATCAGCCCATTTGTCAAGCCATGAGAGCTAATTATCTCCTACCAGGCAATGTTTTCCTCATCCGGAGAGTCTCAATTCCTTGTATTAGGACATGCGTGGTCAATCCAGCTCCAAATATCACTTCCATGCTCATGAATGCATTAAAAAATTTTGGGTTGCTGGTAATATTATTAAAATGAGGGGGAGGCCGAATCCTGAATCCGAATTCTCTGGCGTCTTATTCAGGCTGGATGGAAAGGACACTGGTGTTTATTGATGCTATTAGTGAAAGGAGAAGATTCATTTAGCTACTTTGGCACACACTGTAATGGGAGCTTTGATTGTGCGGAGTGACCGGTGTAAGGGTGATTCATGTTGGCTTTATCCTCTTGCACTTCCTCTAGGATGTGACAGAGAAAGCAAGTTTCTGATTCTGCTTATAAGTGAAACATCTGATCTGGATGGAGTCTTGGTCTCTTTTCCAACTCTTTTTTTCTCTTCCATGAGATGTTTGCTTTGGTAGTGCTGGGTTTTCGTCACAGCATGTGATGAGAGGCCATTTTGTTGGCATCATCAAGCTCATTACTGCTAGACAAACACAGAATGCAGATCTCTGCTAACTTAATAACATCGTCATGGTTTCACGGCTGGGAGATTAATTAATTCTGAGCCCAGCTGTAATTAAAGAAAATAACACTCCAAAGGCAACTTTACATTGCAGAGTTAAGCAATACGGCATCTCCAGATTTGAGTGAAACGTTGAGCTCTTTATACCTAATCATGAAATACCTAAACTTTGGGTCAAATTATTTTAAAAGTGCCATAATGGCTGCATTTATATAGTCAAAAATACTGTAAAAACATAAATATTGTGAATTATTTTTTATTATTACAAAAATATTGTTTTTTAAAAAACATCATTTTATTTTGAGATGCACAGCGAAGCTGAATCTTTCAGCAGCCATTGCTTCACATTCTTGAAAACAATTAATAATTGGCATATTTGATTCCATATAGAAGCTTGAACCTTTATTGTAGTGGAAAATGATTATTAAAATGTAAAAAAATTAAAATGTTTGATTGATAATTAGAAAGTTATAGCTTATTTAAAAAAGCTACAGTATATTTAAGTTTATTACTAACCAGAGGTGCAATACAATTAAAAATACATTGTTTTAGAAACTAACTAGCTCGCCACAAATGTTTCACGAACACTTTCACATTTTTTATTATTCGAGACACATTGGTTCAGCAGCATCTGGCAATTGTATGTGGTGGAGGAATATATGTTATTTACAGCCCAGTCTCACTGCAATTTGTACGTTTTTACTTCCTCACTCGTACGAATTAATGTGATTTTTGCAATTGTACGTATTTTACAAGTTGGCAATTCTTATGAATTTATAAAAATGACTTACACCTAACTCAGCCCCTAAACTTACCCTTCACTGGGGTTTAGACAAATCGTACAAAGACGTACGAATGAGGTTGTACGAATTAGCACAAATTTGGATGAATTGGATGAAACTGCCCTGCCTTCACTTCCACAGAATGCGATCAAAGAAAGGACCTAATTTAATGGTGGTCAGGTGATCCTGATAGTAATCACTACACTGTAAAAAAAATGTCGTGAAAAACTGTGGCTGCCAGTGGTTGTGGTTGAGGTGTGATTGTGATTGTGGTGTGATTCTCAATAAGTTTTAAGTTAAATTTACAGTTAAATACGGTAATTCCCTGTAGATTTTAAGGAATTTCCATCCATCCATTTTTTTCCGCTTATCCGGGACCGGGTTGCAGGGGCAGCAGTCTAAGCAGGGACGCCCAGACTTCCCTCTCCCCAGACACTTCCTCCAGCTCTTCCTGAGTAACACAGAGGCGTTCCCAGGCCAGCCGAGAGACATAGTCCCTCCAGCGTGTCCTAGGTCATCCCCGGGGCCTCCTCCCGGTGGGACATGCCCGGAACACCTCCCCAGGGAAGCCGAACCACCTCAGCTGGCCTCTCTCGATGTGGAGGAGTAACGGATCTACTCTGAGCTCCTCCCGAGTGACAGAGCTCCTCACCTTATGTCTAAGGGAGCACCCAGCCATCCTGTGAAGGAAACTCATTTCGGCCGCCTCATGACCATTGGTGAGAGTAGGAACGTAGATCGACCGGTAAATCGGTAAACCTTCTTCACCACGACAGACCGCTACATCGAGCACATTACTGCAGAAGCTGCACCGATCCGTCTGTCGATCTCCCGTTCCATCCTTCCCTCACTTGTGAACAAGACCCCAAGGTACTTAAACCCCTTCCACCAACCTGAAGGGAACAGGCCACTCTTTTCCGGCTGAGAACCATGGCCTCAGATTTGGAGGTGCTGATTCTCATCCCAGCCGCTTCACACTCAGCTGCAAACCGCCCCAGTGCCCGCTGTAGGTCTTGGTTTGAAGAAGCCAACATGACAACATCATCTGCAAAAAGCAGAGATGGGATCCGGTGGTCCCCAAACCGGACCCCCTTCCTGCTCCTGACTGCGCCTAGAAAACCTCTCAAACTCTCGGCTCTGGCTCTGACAGCGTGGCTGGTTCTGGCTCTGATAGCATGAACTTCGGCTGTGGCTTAGGCGCTGGTTCGGACAGCGTGACTGACTCTGGTCCTGGTAGTGTGAATTCCGACTTTGGCTCTGTCTCTGACAGCATGAACTCTGGCTGTGGTTCAGACTCTGGAGGGCGCTCTTGCAGCGCAGCAGACTCTGGTTGTGGCGTAGCCTTTGATTGAAGGTTTTGATTCGAGTGTTTGATTTTTTTAGCCTCTCTTACAGTTTGTATGGCTGGATCCAGAATTGTAGTTAAGAAGCATTTAGGATCAAGACAGGCGATGTTATTCTTCTTTGTAATAGAAGCGGAACCTTCTAGTAATGATATTAGTGTTATTAGCTGTGTGAGTGAGCCCTGGTGGCTGGAAATGAAAATGGAAAGTTTAGCTAAATGGTTATCCAATCCTAAACAAAATAATGTTTTGAAGGATCTTTCGTCTCAGGAAACCAGACGAGCAGCCTCAAGGAACTCAGTTATGTACTCTGACAATGGGTCGACCATTCTGGTTGCAGGTCTGTAGGAGCATTGCACCCGTGTCGTGTTCCTTTCCTGGATATAAAACATATGGCATGTTTAATTTGGTACACAATGAGTTTTCACCTGAATACTGAGGCGGATGGTTCATGACGTTTGGAGCAGGTGAGGAAGTTTGCAGATTTTCAATGGCGTAGAGGACTGTCGGTAATTCACATTTTTCCGGTGATATTGTTTTCTTCCTTATTGAGCGTGGGGATATAAGGAACAAGTGTTGAAGGGCTGAGATTCTGTTACACTCAGTAGGAAGGAGACGGAGATGAAGGTAAGTATAAAGTTTTATTAAGGTTTTCAGTTAGGTTGAAATGAATCAGTAGATCGGTCTTTGGCTTGAAGCTGTGGAGCATGGAGAGTTCTCATGCGATCGTCAAGGGTGAGTTCAGAACGATCTCCTGAATTAAGTTTCCTTTCCTCCGAGAGTATAGATCCAGAGATCTTGCTGATGTTAATCCTTATCTCTATTTCTCCTTACAGCTGCAGTTGGCGTGTCGCTTGGTGTAGGTGAGCGTCCAGCATTCTGAGGAAACAGGTAGGTGTGACAGGTGAGTAAACACAGGTAAGTAATAAGGTTTGTCTCACGTGTTGAAGGGTGGTGGGGTTCGTTGAGTGCACAACAAGCTCTGTGATGAGTTAAAACCAGGTGAGTAAACTTCCAACTCCATTCAGTAAGTTTCCTCCAATGTGAACTTCAAGGAGAACTTTGGCCAAAGAAGCAGGTAAGTCTGTGATATCCAACAGGAAAGAGCAGTAACAACAACAAGAGGTTTTGCAGTAGGCAATGGTTAAGATAAGTATGAATGTAATCTTGATCTCAGCAGATGAGTGACTGTAGAGCTGGGGGGATTGACATCAGGTGGTGGTGATTAATGAGCTGGTGATTGTGTGAAGTTGACTGCACTGATCCCAGTGCAGTCCCGTGGCGTGACAGTAGGGAAGTAAAAGTGAAAAGTTACTAAAAATAAAACTACTCCGGTAAAGTACAGATACTTAAAAAATATACTAAAGTACAGGAATGAAGTTAAACTACTTAGTACTGTAACACAGTTTCTTGTTTCTACAAATATCACATCGAACATTTACAGGTCCTTCTCAAAAAATTTGCATATTGTGATAAAGTTCATTATTTTATGTATTGTACTGATAAACATTAGACTTTCATATATTTTAGGTTCATTACACACAACTGAAGTAGTTCAAGCCTTTTATTGTTTCAATATTGATGGCATAGAGGTCATGAAAACCCAAAATTCTCAAAAAATTTGAATATCATGAAAAGGTTCTCTAAACGAGCTATTAACCTAATCATCTGAATCAACTAATTAACTCTAAAC
>JAUMHI010000041.1:7549662-7560505 GCA_032359435.1 Enteromius unitaeniatus
TATTAACTTGTTGGGGCTATATGTTACATTTTAATGTTTTATTATTTCCCCTTTTGATTCCTGCATAGCTTTACCTATAGTTCTGTACAATGCTGTATAATGCTCTGATTTCTGTATATGCTTTACGACCATATATCTTGCAAATGCTGTTAACGCCTGACAATTATGTCAATACTTTATGATTTAAAATGAAATAGCCTAATTCAAATCGAAAGTAAAAACTGTTTCACTAATCTGTAAAGATGCACGTTAAAATATAAAAATAAGGTTAAGACTAAAACAGGTCTGATAACATTTTGTGTTTTATTTTATAATTGTAGCTATACAATTAAAAATAAATCATAATGGAACAGTGGTGTATAATTAGTCATTACGGGCCATAGTGCACCTCTGGGCTGCACCTCGGTTAAGAAGCATGTACAAACACACAGAGCTCTTTCTAGAAAGAGAACCCATATAAGCAAATTTGTGCCTAACCTACTTAATTTCGACCAAATAAAACCAGTGTCTTATCATTTTCTAATATTAAACCGAACCGTTATCTTTGCATGCATCCCTCAAACACTGAGCTAGTTTTTGTAAGATCTGAATTTCTGAGTTAGAATTTTAGAAAACTGAATTTGACGTTCTGAATTTCTTCCTCATCTTGAAATCTTGAAGCTGTATTTTTAAAAACTGAATGTTTGCAATCTCAGAATTCAGAACAAAAAAAACCTGTTGTTTGAAAATACATGTCTATAAAACTCTGCCTTAAAAAAAATATTTGTGTTAAATTTGAAATGTTAAATATTCAAGTTGAAAAAAATTCTAATTCAAAACTATTTTAAAGTGTTTTGTTAAATAACTCTTGCCAATAATTAAAATTAATATAATTCAAATTCAAATAGTTTTGTCATAAAACAAGCTCCATAGATCGTCACCTCAAATATTTGGGATGCAAATTTTAATTTCACCACAGCTTGTCCATCTCTTGTATTTTGTATAAGTCCAGTTTTAAAATTCATAGCTACTGTCTGTGTATCGCGGAGTGGCTCTCAGATCGGTCTGGGACACCAGTGGCGGTGATCTGCATGCTTTTATTCAGCACACCCTACCAAGGGCACTCTGCAGACATCCATTATATACAGACTTTTACCTAATGCATTCTTTTGTGAGTGACGCCCTTTTAAATGCTGCTCATAATCTCCTTTCACTCTCTGTATTGATATCTAGCTCTGGGCGTGTTATCTCTGCATATAAACACGGGTAATGACAATCTGCACGTTTACAGGAGCAAGGGGAAGTGGGGCAGCAGACACTCACTGCTCCATTAGCATGTGAACGTGACAGCAGGCCTGCACAGTATCACTATGACTGCTGTCCCCTCTCAAGGTCGATGCTGATGGTCTCTTTCAGGGGCGGAAGCTTCATGTTACTTTTTGAAAGAAGTTTTCTGACCTATCAACTGTAGAACAATGAAAGTTCATGTGAAAACAGTTTTTTTCTCAGAGTGCAGTATATGTGGCTATAAATGAGAATATTTAGTTGAAGTTTAAATGCAAAAATTTTAATTGCATCAAAATTCATCAATAAAAGGATTGTTCACCCAAAAAGGTATATTCTGTTATTAATTACTTACCCTCATCTTGTCCCAATCCTGTAAGGCCAACATCAAAGAAGATTAAAAAAAATGACTTTGTTAAAAAAAATATCTCAACATTTTTTTTTTTATCAGAGTGCCATGACACATGTGGCATGGACTTTTTTTGCCATTCATTTATTTATTTTTTGCCTTTATTTTGATAGGATGAGTAACATTTAAAAATATTTAGATGCCTAATTATTAGTAATATTGAAACTGGAGTTTTCCAAATTCATTTTCGTGTACAATTACTATCAGAGGTGCAAGATGTTTTCTGAATGTGGTAACTGACCAATCAAAATCAAGCATGAAAGGTACATTCTCTTACACCATTCCTGGCTGGTGGAATGATCTTTCCATCGCTTTCCGAAATGCCAACTCCCTTACAACTTACAAACGACTGCTGAAAACCCATCTCTTTCAACACTATTTGACAAAAAAAAAATCCTTTCTTTTCCTTTGTAGCCTATACTATACTATACTATCTGGATCGGCTCCTGCTTACCTCCGCTCACTGCTTCCATTCTACACTCCCTCCAGAACTCTGAGATCCGTCAGTGAGCGACGGCTTATTGTACCATCACAAAGAGGCACAAAATCTCTTTCTAGAACATTCTCTTACACCGTTCCTGGCTGTTGGAATGATCTCCCATGTAACTCCCTTACAACTTTCCAACGACTTCTGAAAACCCATCACTTTCAACACTACTTGACATCATAAAAAAAAAAAAATCTCTTAACCCTATCCTTTCTCTCCCTTTCTAGCCTGCACTAATCCAAACATTGTCTGCTATACAGTATAATGAGCACTTCCTAAGTTGTGTTTGTCTCTTTAGGACTAATTGGTTGCTGTTTTCCCCACCTGTAGGTTGCTTTGGATAAAGGCATCTGCTAAATGAATAAATGTAAATGTACTTATTTGAACAATGCTTGTCATATGGTATTATAAGAACTTCCTAAGTCGTTTTGCCTCTTTAGGACTAATTGCTTGATGTTTTCCCCACCTGTAAGTCGCTTTGGATAAAAGCGTCTGCTAAATGAATAAATGTAAAGGTATATACAGTACAGTACAAATGTTATTGTCAATCTATTCCCTAACCATGTTTTTTTGTTTATGTACCAGCACATTAAGGTTTAGGTATCGCTTTATCAACACCAGTCCAGAAATGCATCATTAACTGTCAAATCAAAAATGAATGTGGGGGGAAAATCAACACCGAACCAGAAATGTGTTTACTTTGTAACTTCTATTACCCTGGAAATTAATTTAAAATTATTCCAATTACTCACTTCAAAGTAAAAATTCATGTGGGTGAAAAATGTAGCTTCTGCTCTCTTTAATGAGACACACAAGTGTCTTGTTTGTCCCTCAGACTTTTTCAAAGTAAGTTTTGACAGTACTAATCATAAAGAAACTTCCTGAAGAATATCTAATAGCAAATTTATTTATAAATGAAATCCAGATGAGGAATTTAACTAAAGTGAAGTCATTAGTAGTTTTAGTATAGCGGAATCTAATTATCATCAAAGTTGAACAGTTATGACATATCAGATTTGAATGAACCATACCAAAAATACTTTTTTTCCTTACTGTGTTTGCACATTACCTTTTTTAATTGCAGTTAATCGCTTGAAATGTTCTTCTGTACACAGCTTTGCACTATTTCTGACAATCTGGATTTTGTTGTGAGCATGAGTTTCCTATAAATGGCAGATTTTAACAGCATAGCAGCACAGGTCCAAGATGAACTGGGCATGTTGACAGGTTCATTAGTCTGAGATCAGATCTACAAATTGACCTCCTCTAGCTATGGATGCCCATCTGACAATTACAATAATAGTCAATAGTCAATCAAAACGCATAGGCAACACTACATTTCCAAATTCAAATGGCTCACCAGTAGCTCTGGATTTTGATTCATGGCATAAACGTACCTGGGGTGCACTTTTTACGCACAAAATATGTAACGATAAGTACATATCACTGCAGTTTCCAACAGAAATAAACACTAGAGGCAGTAAAACTTGTTTTATTCCTTTTTACACAAATTTACTGAATTTAGATTAATAAAGCATCCTATGTAACTACTGTTCAACAAAACAGTTCAAATCTGCATAAAAGGGAGTTGAAATGATACAGTTGCATCAATAAATACCTTTTTACATCAGTTTTGCATTTGTTAGCACTATTGTGCAGGTTTAAACTTTTATACTTGGTGTAGGGCATATTTTCAACATGAGTGTTAAATTTGGCGACAGTCCCTGGATATTTAACATAACCACAGCAATACATACCTATATCACCGTAACAAAAATGTACCAGGGTTTACATATTGAACCAGTGTTTTAGCTACATTCCGTGGACATTTCACTTTGAAACTGCAGTAAAATGTGCAGTAAGCCACATAAAAATGGTGTTTTACGTGGTACGTATTTTTATGAGAAAAGTTAGGGTGATTTATATATGGTCTGCCTATAGATATTACCTTTTACCCAGTCAGACTCTTATTTACACATGACAGACATCATGAGATATTAATAACGATTCATGAGGGGAATTGTCGTTATGTTCCTGACACGAATGCAACATAATAAGCTGAATTTGTCCGCTTACCAGCAGCAGCATCAGTTACATGTGCACTGTTGTTTACCCCCCTCCACCTCCCTTTGTTTGGCCCTGTGTGTATCCTCGTTAGGGTTGCATAAAGATTAAGGAAACGAGCACGTCATAACTCAGTTCCTTGCCCGGGGGGCAGCAGCAGCAGCCTGCACCAGAGCAGGGTAATCTCCTATCAGTGTGGCGTTCTCATTTGGCTTAAGAGATAGGACGTTTTTATAAGCAGCACCTCCGGTTACAGGCAAGATTTACATACTGAAGATGATAAACTCATTCTGGCACCTGTGTAATTCGCTAATGACACATAATTTTAGCATGAACTGACTGCGAGAGAGAGAGAGAAAGAGGGAAAATTCCGCAGCTTGACAGGAACGAAGCCGCCATCCTTTCAGCACGGCGTGTTTGCAAACGCTTGCACAGTCTTGACGGGTTGTTTTAACAGTGACTTTCTTTAATTAGGTGTGCTCACTTTCGGTTTTATTTGCTAAGATCACGGAAATGCCTGAAGATGGGTAGATTTAATTAAAGGAGGTTGATGAAAGAACAAAGCACTCGCCATCTTGCAAGTGTTTCCTCTGATAAAACTATGAATATCCTGCCAAAGACAGGCCTAGCAGGGCAACAACTGTCACAGAAACACAAAGATAAGATTCAATTTCTTTCCGCTATACATTCGGGTAAATATAGCATCACGCAGCCTCGAAGGCTGTCTGTTGTTTATACTTAAGTCAAGTTCATTATTTCTGGCTGATGATGTTGTTTATGTAACATTAAGGAAGAGTTAATAATAATTAAAAATAATCATTCTGTTTTGGAACACAAAAAGAGCTGTTCTTTTCCAGTACAGCGGAACTGAATGGTGACACCACGGTGGTCAAGCAACATTTTTTAAAGGGGTCATATGACATGATTTCTTGTTTGTGGTATGTAGCAGTTTGTGCATGAATAAGATCTGCAGAGATACAAAGTCTCCAACAACAGGATTTATTCCATCTGAAAGAGAAGGCTGGTTGTTCCAAAAAACAAAATCTGTATATATTTCTGCACCCTCATGTGCTCTAAACCTGCATGACTTACTTTCTTCATTGGAACATGAAATATGATTTTAATAAGTGTTTGTGTCCATTTAGTGTTGACCAAAATTATTTAAATGTCCTATATGCCATGTAGAAAAAAGTAATTTGCTTTTCACTTTTGTGTGCACTATCCCTTTAAACCATTTTGTTGTTGTTATTTTTCACTCTATTCCTGCTGTGAGCATTATCTCATTCTTGTAATAATTTATAAACATAGAATTCTATCATCTGTTTGCTGTTAGAACGAAAAGTTTGTCGGAGAAACATCATATTCTGTCAAGCAGCTGTCAAAACCACAAAATGGGTTGCCAGCTAATCTCTTGAATTTTTGATTTTTGAGTCTAACACAATAACATATGGTTATGCGTAACTCATAACTTTTACTTTTGGAAGCAAAGTGCAGGTTTGATTGTTATTGAGAATATTAGGATCTCATTTGCCTCTGTCCTCATTCCACTAACCACAATACACCTGTGATTTTATGACTGTGAATCTGTGAGAGTCATCCACATCCTCATTACGCATTCTTATCTCCTTTCACTTGAACATTTGCCAGATGGCACATCCATATCAAAAGATAATAATGATGTACTAAGGAAATTAAGACTTTATTAAACTCTATTTTATGTGGAGAAAAAAGGGGGAAATCAAAATACATGGAAGCATTAGTTGATCCCTGATGATCCCATCTGTTTGTTGTAAGAGGTGAATCTCTCTGCTAGAGATAAGTACATTTGCGAGCCGCACTGTTTAACGCTTTAATACGAGAAGTAGCCTAAGCATGCTAATCTAACGGGAGTCCAATAATGGAGAAAAATCAAAGATGAAAAAAGGTTTGGCATATTACTTTGCCTCCTTTGAAAAGACACTGGTAATTGACTTGTTAGTTTTGTATTAGCTAGTAAACACGATGGGCCAGTTTCCAGGGTAGGAATTAGATTAAGCTAGAACTAGACCTTTGCTAATTTAGGACATTTAAGAATTTTTAGAAACATGTCTTACAGAAATGCATTATCTATGGGCATTTTAAGACCAAACAATGACATTAATGTATTTTAAGATATCTCAGTGCAAACCTTTTCCAGTTTATACATTATTTTAATTTAGGACTAGTCTTAATTGCATTTAATATACAGTAAATTGAAACTATAATACATTTTCATTTAATTGCATAAAAATAGTTCACAGTCACATAACCTGTGTTTAATAGTGTGTGTGTGTGTGTGTGTATACACATACATACTGCACATACACATGTACATATGTGTGTTTATTTTTTTCATAAATCATGTCTTTTTACTATGTTATCATGTTTTTACTGTATATCATTGTGTAAGTCAGCTTTATTTTTTTAAATAAATAATTAACTGCAGTAATTTAATCAGAATGTACAATGAAAAAGTAGGATTTATGACAACTGTTAAAATCTCACAGCCCTTTTACACAACAAGGACTTTCCAAAAGAGTTTCCACCTTTTGAAATTAAATTTCAAACTTAAAGCACTTCAAAAATATGTCAGGCATTTTCCAGCGGAAAGAAAAAGAGAGATATAATGAAGAACGTTGTTCTTCGGTATATTTTTCTTTCACTTAACAACCTGCACTCCAGGAGAACTCTGGGTTCTTGTTTCATCCAGCGATTATGGCTCTCGGCTCTCTGTCATTTTAAAGAGGCTGATTGATGGAGATGATTGGCAGGCACCACTCAAAGGGTCACTACTGAAAATAAGCTTCAAAAAAGGCAAGTGCGCCGTGTGAGAATTTGGAAGTCTGAAAACCAGACCCAAAGTAATTTCACTTGCGAGAGAAAGAAGAAAAAAAGGCAATATTTAAGTTTGAGCTGATAAGAGGGCAATCCAACAAGACAAGCTGTAGAGAAAGTTCAGCCCAATCACATTTGTGTGAATGCTGGGTGATTGAGATGCCTGCAGACTCTCTTTAAATAATGCAGTGAATTAGCTGAGACGATGCCCGCAAGCATTCTCCCAGCGTTTATTTAAATGAAGTTGGGTCAGGCTTGTCAACTACAGATTAGTCTCTGTTGTCCAATAACATGCTCACTGCTTGGGAAAAGAACAGTTCGACAACATGTTTCTCTGAAGCTCTCTGACCCTGCAGGGGAGTGGGAGGAGCACAGGGTGGAAGTGTGCTGTTGTTTCAAGCAGGTTGAGTTCATGTTGAGTTTTGGAGACAATAGATTGTAGCTGAATAAATTAATGAAGGCCTTTATTTTCAGAACATTTATTTATCTAGCTTTAATTAGTATGTAGAATGGTCTTTTCCAGTACAAGAATACATTTGTGAACAACTAGACCAATATAATGATATAATAATATAAAATCAGCGTCCACAAGTATTTGTTGCTCATATGCATTCCTAAGAGAGGTGTTTAAAAAGATATATTTCCTTTTTTAATATATACCTACCATATATATATATACCTAATACTTAATACATGTTGTTATGTTATTATTCAAATGATTATTAAATGCGTACGGTTCAATTGTATTTTAGAGTATAATCAACATAAATGATTTAGTATAAACTAATTAATAATAATAATAATAACTTCAGATGTGTTTCCCCAATTTGTGTTGTTCATAGTTTTTTTAAATGAAAAAATATTATAATATATAGTATTATAATTATAATTATAATTTGAATCTAATTATGTATAAAATAAAATATAAAGATTTTGCTGGAAAACTTTGAAATTATATTTCTTTCAATTAACATATTAAAAACAATCTGTTCCCCAGTGCTGTTCATGTAATATTTAACTTTTTTTAGTTTTTTTATCATACAAAATTATATGTATTTCCTTCTATGTTTTGTTTTTATTGATTAATGTACTACAAGTTGAAAACTGAAAATGTGGTGTAGTTGATTGTTTCATATTTAAGTTTGCTATCGTTACTCTAACCTAGATTGCATTTCAAATACCTAGATAATGTCCGTGATTTATTTCCAATGCGAGAGCTTTTCAAGATACCGGAGGTGTTGAGCCGAGATAAAAATGGCCCCTGCAATTGGAACAAGCTGGCCACAAATTGAGCTGTCTAAATCTCAAACATGCCATGATTAATCTGTTTGGTTAAAAAGGTGCAGATTTGCATGGCAGCAGAGACAGAGAGTGAAGAGGACAAAAGTGCTCTTAGATTCCTTCTGTGGGCCGTACAAACTTTGAGATGAAGAAATGGAAAATAAGGTGGCGCAATTAGCAATTTCTCTGTCAGTTCTGAAGCTGCGTTTTACTAGTTATGTAGCAGGTGTTCCCTGAGGACTCATGTCCTAATTTGTATGACCCCTCAGCTTTGTTAATGACCTTGGTACAGGACTAAAATGGTATTCGTGGGCATCTTATACTGTTCTAAATAACAGATTAATCAGTAGAACTTTAGCCTCAAAATGTACTGCCCCACTTCTGATCAGGGTCTCATCAGCACCCCCTGCTGAAGACACTGAAATTCCATCAAGTTTGTTGTTTAATTGATCTAATTATCTCATCTTCCTTGGAACAACATCTGTTCTGTGCAAATATAGTCACATATCTGGCATCAAGAATATGATTTAGGGTCTTTTGGAACTTCATGGTGCATTCTGAATAGCTCATTTCATCACACAGTCAGCAACACGCCCATATACTGGGATTGTTTTGCTCATCTATCACAGGAAAGGGAGTGGATTACACCTAATAAAGGTGCTGATGATAGCTGTGACTCGGGTGCTGAAACAGGGTTGTGCTTCCTCTGCTGCTAGTGAGTCAGGCCATCTGGATCTGATCTGGATAAGGCTGCAGGACTCTCAGTAATCGCTAGAGTAACTCAGGTAAACTATCACAGATGTGAGATAATTGCGAGAAGAGGGCTTTCAAAACAACATCATTTGGGGGAGTCGCAAACCTTCCAGCCTCTGCGCCACTGAGGCCTTTAGAGAAGTGAGAGTGGAAAACATTTTCTTAGTAGCTCTTTTTCTTTTCTTTTTGTTTGGGGTTGAAATATTGAAGGAAATTAAAATGTGTTCAGGTCTTAATACCTTGCTTGAAAAAAAGAAAAATACATCTTAAACAAGCCTGAACTGGTCTGCTGGTCTTAGCTAGTTTAAGCTGGCCTTGGGCTGCACAAGCATGCAAGATACTGAAATGTACCTTAAAATGACCTTTTGTAGAATTTTTGGCAGGATTGTTTACTAATTCACTAAAAAACTCTATGCACTGCACAGCATAATAATAATAATAATAGTTCCCCTTCAGTCGAGTTCACTTCGACGTTACATATGGGATCTCGCATGAGAGACCAATCACCTTCGGGTCTTTTGGAAAAGGCCAATGAATATTGGCGTGCAATATTGCACATACAGCTTTTCGCTTTCGGAGCGCTGGCCGGGCAGTTAATGCTGTGTGGAGTCTGATGGAGAAAGAAAAATATTATTTGTGCCAACTTTGCGCGTTCAAGCTCTCTCGTCTGCTGCAACACTATATCATCTGGGCGTTACAGCAGGGGCTCGCGAGTTCGTTAGCCTTTTTAAAGGCTTTGGCAAGCCAAACTTTTGCTCGCCACTAGTGACCTCGCCTCTGTGTGCACGCCGTGCTGCGAGAGGTCTTCCCTGGGCAACCGGGCTGCACAAAAAGAGCGATTTTTTTTCACAGTTTCATAGGCGTTCCTCGGGATGTCTATGCGACCGTGCGTTTCTGAGTGCGTTTCACCAGCTCCTCACCCCTCTCCACCCTCAATGGAGGGGCAGCCAGGGGGTACAAGACGGTCCCACAGGTTGAGTGCGCGGTAGCGGTACATCTGTGCCCACGCGGTCTCGTCTGCTCTCGCGGCGAGGACCGCCGGACAGGCTGCCACCTCCTTGCACGCGATGGCCACACTGCAAGTGTTCCAGGCCAAAGCGCTTAAACATCTGCACAAAGGTGGATCTGACCAGGGCGTAATGTTCGCCCTTCGGACGACGAAGGTGGCCACACGAGCCCTTGGTCAGGTGATGGCCACCGCAGTGGCCCAGGAACGACACCTCTGGCTCAACCTAGCTAAGATGGCCGACCGTGACAAAGCTCGCTTTCTTGACGCGCCCATCTCACAAGTTGGCCTCTTAGCCGACACTGTCGAGGACTTTGCCCAGAAGTTCTCGGCAGTTCAGCAGCAGGCCGAGGCCATCAGCCACGTGCACCAAAACCAGTCCCACCTGCTCCGTCTCCCACACAGCACACGATGGCACACGATGCTAGGCTGGCTCAGAGACGTCAAGCTGGCCACGGGTGCAAGACGCCGCCTGCTCCTCGGGGCCCGGCCAAGAACACCCGCAAGAAGCGCCTCTGAGACGGGCAGCCCAGAGGTGAAGGAATCTGCTCTTTGGGGGACGACGACATCTGCACCCCCATCCCCGTTGGAGGGCCAAAGACATCTACAACATCTACATCAGTGCACTCAGCTGCGAAAGAGGGATTTTATTCACCTCTGGGCCCAGTGCCCCGAGGTCTCCATCTAACCACTCTGTTTCCTCCTCAGATGCAGACCCGGAGCCCTG
>JAUMHI010000041.1:7560605-7585071 GCA_032359435.1 Enteromius unitaeniatus
CCTGGGGCATATGGCAGCCGCAGTTACGCCGCTGGGGCTCCTCCATATGAGACCGCTTCAGCGTTGGTTACACGATCTGCGGGATGCGACTTACTCCCTTTGAGCCCTTGGCTTCAGTTGAGCTAAAATACCTGTAATTAAAAACAGTGCTCCTGATTGCCTTGGCCTCTATTAAGAGGGTCAGGGACCTCCAAGCTTTCTCTGTCGACAAAGAGTGCCTAGAGTTCACGTAACACTGAGACTTCGGCCCGGCTACGTGCCCAAGGTTCCTACCACTCCCTTCAAAGATCAGGTAGTGAACCTGCAAGCTCTGCCCCAGGAGGAGGCAGACCCGGCCTTAGAGTTGCTGTGTCAAGTATGCGTATTGCTCCTCTACGTTGACCGCACTCGGAGCTTCAGACGCTCTCAGCAGCTCTTTGTCTGCTTTGAAGGTCAGCAGAAAGGGAATACTGTCTCCAAACAGAGGCTGGCCCATTGGGTGGTGGAAGCCATCTCCCTGTCATATCTATATCACGGAGAGTCTGTCCCCTAGATCTGGACTAAAGCATCCATTTACTACTGGACAGTCTGTGGTGCAATGTGGCGTTGGTGGATGGAGCAAGACGTTATGTCCCAGATGCGCTGAGTTGGATTCAGGTCTGGGGAATGGGCAAGCCAGTCCATAGCATCAATGTTTTCATCTTGCAGGAACTGCTGACACACTCCAGCCACATGAGGTCTAGCATTGTCTTGTATTAGGAGGAACCCAAGGCCAACCGCATGGGCATATGGTCTCACAAGGGGTCTGAGGATCTCATTTTGCTACCTAATGGCAGTCAGGCTACCTCTGGTGAGCACATGGAGGGCATCATGGTGCGGCCCTCCAAAGAAATGCCACCCCACACCATTACTGACCCACTGCCAAAACCAGTCATGCTGGAGGATGTTGCTGGCAGCAGAACATTCTCCACAGCTTCTCCAGACGTCTGTCACATGTACTCAGTGTGTACCTGCTTTCATCTGTGAAGAGCACAGGGTGCCAGTGTCAAGCACAACCCCCACCTGTGTCATATCACCCTCATGGAGGTCATTTTGCAGAGCTCTGGCAGTGCTTCTCCTGTTCCTCCTTCATGCTGCTGGGTTGTTGCCCTCCTACAGCCTCCTCCACATCTCCTGATGTGCTTGCCTGTCTTCCGGAAGTGACTCTGTGCTCTAGACACTCCGCTGACAGACATGGCAAACCTTCTTGCCACAGCTCGCACTGATGTGCCATCCTGGATAAGCTGCACTGCCTGAGCCTTTTTTCAAACGAAAACGTATTAGTGTGGACATGGCCTAAGTGGGCAGTTTGATTTCACAGAAGTGTGATTGAGTTGGAGTTACATTGTGTTGTTTAAGTGTTCCAGTTATTTTTCTGAGCAGTGTAGTTTCTTTCCCTTTTACCTAATAAAAGCCATTTCTCTAGTTATTCAGGAATTAAATACATGCATACATGCCACTGGAGACACATATAAACACATAACATTTTCTATCTATATAACACATATCATTAAAGTGCTTCTCTATTTGAAAGTCTAATAATAAATATAAAAAAAATAAAATATAGCCTTTTTTATTTATAATTACTTGCTCATTTACTTACTAACTGAGGGAAAATGTATTTGATAAATTAACCAAACATTAAATTGAAATGTAAAGCAAAATGCATCAGATCTTTAATATATGTGTAATTTATAAATCAAAATATGAACTTAACCTTTATAAAATGCTGGTATACAGCCCTAAAAAGTGGAGCTGGGAAGACTATATATCACTGTTCATGTCATAGCTATCAGCATGTGTTGGGCGTTAATCATAATTCAGGGAGATGGGTCTTGGTTTTTGGATTTCAAGAACAATTTGTCCCACCTATCAGTGCCAGGTCTAAACCGTGAGCTCACTGAGTGATGAGAACAAACAGCTTGAGAACATTCCAGCTCTGATGAAATATAGGTCAGGACAGGTAAAACAAGCAGTCACACCTAGATGCTTCTGCAACACCAATACAGCATTGTGTTTTTAAATTAACTTTTTATGAATTCAAGGGTGAAATCATCTTGTAAATACCTTGGTATTGTTTACAGAGCACTATAACATTATATATGCTCATTTCACCTGAATAGCTTCTACAAGGCAATTAGATTGGGAAGAGCCAATGAAAAACCAAAACCAGATATAAAGTAAACAGGTGCTTAAAAAATAAAAGCCATTTTGATTAAATTTGTTGCAATACAGCAATTACTGTCTCGCCATCACTTTTTTTTTTCTTCCTAGAATATCCTCTTCCTATCAGCGTGAGAGGGATTTAGAGCGTTTTCTCTGATCATGTTAAAGCAGACAGCATGTGACAGCAGGGGATGAAAATTCAATATGATCAGTGAGAAAACCAGTAGGAGAAACCAAGACAGTTGGATTCAACCCAGGTACATTAGAGAATATTTTCTATAATTGTAAATAATTGGTAGCTTTGCAGAGAAGTGACACCGATGCCAAGTAATACCAGGCTACATGGTTGGATATTCTAACTAATTGGCTCTTTAAAACAGGCTAGGCATTTTTAAGGTCCTTAAATTGGTCCTCTTCCCTTCAGAGAGCAGTTTGAGTGCCAAAACTAATTAGACCATTGCTGATTGTTTAGAAACCCAGAGCACACTAAGGCAAACCAGACGTCAGAGAGAGGAGCGAAGCCAGGAGCTGACTTACCACAGCTCAGCTGGGGAGGGAAGCAAAATGTTGCTTATTAGGTACGAACTTCGCAGCGAGGCCCGAAGAGCTGTTACAACATGTGCTGGGCACGACTTAAAACTAAACACATAACTCTTTAATGTGTGCGTATGTGCCCTGCATAGCCTTGATTTCTTTTTCTTGCCGTCTCGGTCTCTCGTTTCAGATCCAGACTGAGTAAATGTGGCCCTAACTCTGTAGAAAATTAATGACACATAGTTGGAGCAGTTACAGTTGCTTACGGTATCCACAGTCTTTAGCTGTGTATCTCTGTATTTGTGTCTACCTGGCCTTCTCACATTCAGCCTGGGTTTTAACAGTTTCTTGACCTCTGACCTCTGCTCTCATCAGAGATCGACAGTGTCTCTGTTTACATTTATTTCTAAAATTACCATACTTATTATTCACAGCCTGCTGCAGTTGGAGTGAAGAAATTTTCCAGTGTTATTTTAACTAAATGTATTTCCCCTCACTAATTCCTTGCAGATGCCGTAGTAGGCGGCACTCAGATGACAGAACATTAATTCATTTTGAAGATTGCTCATCTTGCATCTTGAGCCTAAAAACCCTGTATAGTAGCATTTTTGTTTCCAGTCATAACTGTAAGATACAGTTGTTGATTATAAAGTCACATTGTTCATTTTATAGTTGCATTAAGAGTGAAAAACCAGAGAAATAAAGTGTGTTAAATAGTGTTGTTCTTTATTTTGATAATCCACATTAGGCTTAAACTTTGTAACAACATGTCAACTACTGTACATGTCAACAAATTCTAATTAATTTGCAATGACATGTCTATTAATTCTCAGGTTTAGGGTTAGTAGAATAATTTGACATGTACCTGCAAAGATTCTCATATGTTGTATGTTGTGAATACATCAAAACAAAGTGGTAGAAGTAATTAAGCATATAGTCTACTAATACTCTGGTTCCTATTTGATGTAGTTGCAAATTTAATTTAATTAGAATGTCTACAGTGGACTATCGAAATAAAGTGTTACCAAATAAAGTTGTAGTGCAATCATAAAGTAATATGTCAATTAATTGTATAATTAGTTAAGGTAACGTGAAACAAACAAGACATGAATTCGCCATTACAAAAAGATAGGTAATTGCCTATTGTTAAATAATAAATGATATAGAAAACACAAAGATACTGTTGTGAAATATGAATTCATTATTACAGAAGAAAAAGTGAAAATTATAAGTAAAGTGACGATTCACATTTAAAAGAAATGGTTACAATTGCAAGACACAAAACTGAAATTACATGAAATAAAGGTGACGTCTGAGTTAGGGATGGGTGTGCACACACAACAACAAAGCTCGGGCTTAATAGAGTGACAATGGCGGAGAGAACTGAATGATCTAAAGCAGTGGTTTTGGCTGGTTTGGCCTTGGAACCCACAGTGTTCCATGGTCATCAAGCCCCGACCCAAAATATATAGAAAATAAAAACAAAGCAAATTTATCTGCGCAACGAACACAGCATGACATCTGGCAGGACAGGATAGTTCACTTTTCTGAGTAGAGAGACTTTCATAACCAGTTACAAAAATAACAATAAAATAATGTCACTGACAACAAATGTCACTATCAACATCTCATCTGGCTGCAGACTCTGAATCGGGACTGTTTGTTTTTACTCATTAAACTGCGTTTGACAGAAGAACGGCTTTCATGTATGTCTTTTATAATAAAAACTCTTGCATTAGAAAACATTTATAAGTACTTATATTAGCAGTCTTCCAAAATAATGACTGAAACATCACATAAGGTCTTTTTTAAATTAGTATGTCATAAAAATGTTAATAATTTAATTATTACACATTTTGGTTACATAAAAAGGTAATCATATAAATATTTTTTTGTGTTATTTATTTTAAATATTTGAGTATGTTTTCTGCAGTAGCCTAAATAGATTTTAAACACTGAAAATGCCTTTACAGTACTGCATTTACAAATAGATGGATAATAATAAACTATGCTTATTAAGAAATAAAGCACAGATAATAGAAACAGAGAAAATTAAGATATAAAGCAGAGCTTACCTAAAAATTTGTTCTCTTGCAGCCTACCTGCATGCCCCAACTGTAACCAGTGTTCATTCTTTTACAGAAAAAAAAAAATAAATATATATATATATATATATATATATATTTATATTTATATTAAAAACACAACAAAAAGTACAGATAAGAGTATTGTTAAAGTACCGGCTCGATAAGTGGTATTGATAAAAGTAGCAATACCGTTAAAACCTTAACGATACCCATCCCTAATCACAGTAAATAGTTTTACTGAGAAAAATGACGTAATATTAGGATATTTGAAGTGATTAGTCTGATTTAGATATGTATTGTTTCTCATGGGGACGACAGGGGTTAGTCAGTGATTTTATTGCAATCTGAATCTGGAATGTCTGTGTTTTTTTCAACCTGGTCTCAAGGCATAAACATTCCATGGTGTACTTTTTAGTGAAACACAAAATACGTACCAACAAGTAGATATCACTGCAGTGCCCTGTCTTTCAGTCACTACGAATTATGACGTGACGACAGACTGGGGTCTTACCTAGAGTCCCTCGGGATGAGCAGGCACCCTCTGCTGCCACCCGGCCTGGCTTCACTGCCACTGGTAGAGGACCGCCAGCTGGCACTCTCTGGGACCTGAGGGTCACTGTGAGTGCCACTCCGCCTGTTCCAGCCCCGCGGACCACTCACCCCTCCCACAGTAGCTATCCTGTCAGGCTTCCAGGTGGTTATGTTTTAGTCCTCATGTTTCTTTGGAGTGCCGAGAAAAGGTCAGATGTCGCTTGCTGCATTGGCGTATGGGCTAACGTCGGCCGAAGAAGAAGATGAGGTGGAGCCACGCCCTTCTGGTACTGCGGCTACCACTGAATCTAAGTCGCAGCTGATAGCCATGCCTGCCTGGGCCACCGTAAGCAATGGGCTGGAGGTGTCCACACCTCCCAACCCGGAGTCTTCGCACCTGGACGACTGGTTTCTTGGTGCTGACCGTGATAGCACATCACGGCCCACTCTGGTTCCTTTCTTTCCCCAAGTGAAGAGAGCGGTTGCGGTACACTTGTGGCTGCAAAATGCCGCCACTTGGCGGAATCATCCCAGGCTCCCGTCCAAGGCCTGTAGAACCATGGCAGCTCTCGCTGCTAAGGCCTACAGCGCTGCGGGCCAGGCTGCCTCTGCCCTGCAAGCCATGGCTATCCTGCAGGTACATCAGTCCAAGGCACTAAAAGAGCTGGGCTTTGACCTTGGGTTGATGCAGGAGCTGCACACAGCGACTGTAGTAAATTAGCTCAAATACAAATAAGTAAAATCAGAATCGTTTTAAGATTCTAGAGGGAATTTGCACAGAATCTCTGTTTTACGGCAGATCACTGAGTCGGTCTGTGATTCACTGAGCGAGCAATATAACATAAAATCTGGGCTGGATATCAAAATCCAGATTAAGCACAGTAACAAGATCGGACGTTTAACTTGTAAACAAAACACAAGATACTTCTCTTTTCAATTATAAATATGGCTATTGGATAAACCTAAGATACATAATAACTAAACTAATACATAAACACATGCATTCACACATTCGTACCTTCCGCAGGAAGAGAGAAAGTGAGGAGTGAGTTTAAGAGAGTGAAAATGTGAAATCCCAATTTTACAGCTATAGGTGCTATTGCATCGACTTGAACAACCACCAATCACTTAAGTAACTCTTACATTGAGTTTGTCAGTGAGGTTAAATTTATATAAATTTCACCAGTTCAGCCTGGAGGTTTGTACTTGTGTTGCCTTTGTCCTACAGGATTCCTTCTGTAGTCCTCTCTGCAGAAATGGGTTTCCCAAGGTTGTTGATTGGCTGCAAGTCGTCATGGAAGTCTTGGGATGATCGGGCGGTGATAAAGGTGCAGTCGGAGACTTGGAGACACATTGTCTTGCCAAACTGTACAACAAATACAGTCCGTCTTGCGGAAGGTTGAAATCCCATCAGGAAGTAGAAAATTGCTTCTTCAGGAACAACTGTTTTGCCCTCTCTGGCAGCAGTGTACTCACTCTGGTCCCTACGGGTATCAAATTCAGTGAATCTGCTCTAGGGCAATGGGATGGTTATGACCTTTGCATAACATTTGTCTGACACACGCTGCCTGTCAACATTTGTAGTGTTACAAGGTTGTAATGCTTCAGCTTGTAGCTTTCCATTGGACCCCAGTCTGTCGTCATGACATAACTCGTAATGATTGACAGACAGGGAAAGTCTCGGTTACGCATATAATCCTCATTTCCTGATGTAGGGAACAGAGACGTTCCCTCCTTGCCATGACCTTGAACCATCGCTAAAAGCTGAAACTCATTCTCGGCTCCTAAGCAAATCTGATGAGTTGTTGTGCTTGTTGCCTCTTTGTACCCGGATGAAGGGGAGTGGCTCAGGATTGTTTAACCACTTGCCAATTTTAATTGGCGTTTTCAAGTAGAGCAAATCAAGACTCTAGGCAAGACCCCAGTCTGTCGTCACAACTTAACGTCTCTGTTCCGTCCATCAGGGAACGAGGGTTACACGTTTCCAAAAGAAATGATCGCTAGAGGCAGTAAAACTCGTTTTTTTCTTTTTCACACAAATTTACAAACACCTCACAGTAACTGTTGCCCTTTTGCACCTGTATGTATTACTGAAAAACAATACTTCATAACACAAATTTGCTGTTTTGAGAATTTTTGTGAGATTGTTGTGAGATTACATACATACATCTTCTTCCGCTTATCTGGGGCCGGGTCACGGGGGCAGCAGTCTAAGCAGGGACGCCCAAACTTCTCTCTCCCCAGACACTTCCTCCAGCTCTTCCAGGGGAATACCGAGGCGTTCCCAGGCCAGCTGAGAGACATAGTCCCTCCAGCGTGTCCTAGGTCTTCCCCGGGGCCTCCTCCCGGTGGGACATGCCCGAACCATCTCCCCAGGCAGGCGTCCAGGAGGCATCCGGAACAGATGCTCGAGCCACCTCAGCTGTACTCTCTCGATGTGGAGGAGCAGCGGATCTACTCCGAGCTCCTCCCGAGTGATCGAACTCCTCACCCTATTTCTAAGGGAACACCCAGCCACCCTGCGAAGGAAACTCATTTCGGCCGCCTGTATCCGGGATCTTGTTATTTCGGTCATGACCCAAAGCTCATGGCCATATCGCCTTGCAGCTCAGCTCCTTCTTCACCACGTCAGACCGGTAAATCGACCGCATTACTGCAGAAGGTCTGTCGATCTCTCGCTCCATCCTTCCCTCACTTGTGAACAAGACCCCAAGATACTTAAACCCCTCCATCTGAGGCAGGAACTTCCCACCAACCTGAAGGGGGAATTATGAGATTATAATACAGAATTAGGAGTAAACTATAATTGTTAGCTATATTGTGATTAATTGTAAGAAACAAAATTGCTGTTGCAAGATATTAAGTCAGCATTTAGGGAATAAATTAAAAATTTTGAGATATGAAATCATAATTTAACTAAAAAAATCATAATTGTGACAATTAAAATAAATAATAATAATATGACATTTGTGATGTATACATTTGACAACATTTACAAGTTTCTTTCTTTCATTTTATTTTGCATAATTAACTTGCATAAACTGCCGTACATTACAGTACAGCTATGAAAGATGAAAAAAAAAAAAAATGCTGGCATAATCTGGTCTTTTCAGCAGGACATGAGTTTCCTTTATATATTCAATATAGCGTTTCTGTGAAGGCCTAAAATTCCCATAACAAAATCCAATTTCCAGGTACACAGTTGGTCATGAGTTTCCAGACCGCACCTGACATTGAGAGGATTATTCTCAGGTAAGGAGAAAGAGAGAGAGAGAGAAAGAGAAGGATCAAATGAGAGAACAAGCCAGTGTCCTAGTAGCCTCATTCTCCCTGCTAGTAGAGCATGTCCCAACTGTTGTCAATTTATCAATGTAACGTGCACTAGTGGGCACAGTTTGAGCCTCCATTAGGGCAGGTGCCTCCATCCATCTTCGCCTCACTCTCTTACTCTACCTTGTCAGGGGAAACTAAATGGGGCTTTTGAAGAAATGTAAACAACCCTCAGCGGACGATCATTGCGTCCAGCCCTCAGCAGATGGGAGAAGTTCCGTTTGGTTGTGTCAGGCTGCTGATGAAAGGATCTTTAGAGCCTACGCATGTCTTTTGTCCTGTCAAACCATTTTTCTTGGTGAAAATGTTGCCATTTGTTTGCAACGTCATATTGCAAAGAAATTGTATGCATTTGAAGTACGTAATGACTTCTTTGAGCCATTTTGAATGCTCTGTGATTATCTAGGTTACTTTTCCCAGTGGCCTTTTCATACATGAAGTATGTAACATGCACATTAGATTACATTTTGTCCTCAGATGTCAAGACTGTTAGCAGGAGGGCATAGCAGTGTTCAAGGAAGACTGAATCTACATCTCACATAGGCATGTTGAACAAAATCGTGTCCTTTTATTCTTTATTATTAAGTTTCTTCTGAGGATTTTTACCCTTGGGCTTTTCTCCATTCATTTTGCTACACTCAAAGCTGTGCAGTCAGGGGTAAATATAACAAGCTTTTAATTAAAACAGAAAGAAATTAAACTAGGATGAGGTAGATTAATTTGAATCTCTTAAGATGACAATGATTAGACTCGTCACCAGCACTGGGCCTTGTCAGGTGAATGAACCAGATGTTTTGGTTTTATTTTGTTTTCCACATTGACCCTTGTAGCAATGACGGGGGTTATGATGAAAGAAATGGATGGATGTTTCGCTCGCCAATCCAGCATGGTCCAGCTCGCTAACTGCGTGTGCGTCAACAGCCTGGAGAGGAAGTTGAGCTAATGATGATTTGAGGATCACAAAGTAAACCAACTGAAGGCGTCATCACTCCCGTGCCAGCGTGTCTTATTTCTATTTCTATTTTTGTATCATTCAGTCTTAAGTTCATGTTGTATCGATGTTGTATTGGGTTCATTTGTAACATTTTTAGTTTGGTTATTTTTCTCCTTAAGAATTTCATCTATATATATATATATGGGCAAATTGGTTTCAATAAAAATATGAAAATATAAATATCTAAAATATTTTTAAATATATATTTTATATGAAATATATATATATATTTTATTATTATTATTATGTACAAATGTAAGACTTCTCCAATCTGCCTCCAGAACAACCGACGAACAGTACCATGTACCCAATCCCCCCACCCTTTTTTTTTTATTATTTTGGATGTACATTACATTAAGAAATGGGAGATCTGCTGCACTTATCATATTGCAACTTTAGTTATATTAGTTACTATAATTTGTACTTATTTTAGAGTCATGTGATAAAAAAAAACTAATAATCAAGTGTAAAAAGCTTTCTTTTGAAAGAAGTCTACATGCACTTTTTATTAATGACTTTCACTCCTCTCTATAGTTGTCATGTTCTGTCTCTGTCTCTGTCTGTGTCTTAGTTCATGTTTGGTTCGTTCCGTGTTTCCCCCTGTCCTTTGTAGAGTGTTGGTCTCGTCCATGTCCTTGTTTGGTCTTTCCGGTTGTCTTATAATCAGTTCATTCATCACACCTGTGTTTTCCCAGCTGTTTCCACCCACGTAATTAAGTTTCCCCTATTTAAAGCCTTTGTATTTCAGTTACCGGTTGTCTAATGTTGAAGTCTCATGTCGTTGTGTCCGCTCGTGTTTTGTTGTGTTTGCTGCCTCGTCAGCCTTTGTTTTCCGTGCTTCTAAATAATTGTTCAAATTCCTAGTTCCGTGTCCTTCACTCCTTTGCTCCGCTGAGAGCGCGAGCACACACACACTGCACTAAGCGGACCGCGTATCGTTACAATAGTCATAAACACAATCCAGATAATTAATTTGGTCCCACTTTATATTAGGTGGTCTCTGTTATGGAAGCAGACTCTACACAGGAGGTAAGTGATACAAGATGGAATGAAACTCTTTTAAAAGAACAGGATCTAAAATCATCATCTCTTGACATCATCTCTTGACACCCAGGATCTCTCTTCGGGTCCATCGCCTTCCCAATCCACCAAATACTCCAGCATGCCACTGTGACATCGAGAGTCCACTATCTCCTTGACTTTTTAGATGGTTCCTTCGTCCACAATTAGAGGTGGAGGGGGTTTCTCAGCTGGACCAGGCTCTGTGGGGAGAGAGACAGGGTCATAATGTGGTTTTAACAGGGACACGTGAAAGGTGGGATGTATTCTGTACTGTGGTGGAAGCTGAAGTTTGTAGGTGATGGGGTTGATCTGTTCCTGGATAACAAACAAGCCAAACAAACTTGGAACTAAGATTTTTACTGGGCAAGTGCAGGTGGATGTCTCTGGTTGACAACCATACTTTCTGACCTGGTTGATACACTGGTGCTTCGGATCTCTATTGGTCAGCTGTGGTCTTTGCCTGTGCACTGCCAGTTGCTGATGGTGATGTGCGTCATCACCGACTCTCTCACTCTCCTAGAACCAGTAGTCTACCGATGTAACGTCTGAAGGTTCTCCGGACCATAGAAATAGAGGGGGTTGGAAACCGAGCACGCACTGGAAGGGAGTGAGACCAGTGAGTGCTTGACGTAGAGAATTCTGTGCGTACTCGGCCCAAACCAAAAACTGGTTTTCAGGAGTCCTGTTGGCCATGGCAGAAGGTACGGAGGACCCGCCCCACCTCTTGAAACTTTCGTTCTGTCTGACGGTTGGCTTGTCGGTGGTATTCAGACGTAAGACTTAAGGTCACACCTAGGAGTTTGAAGAACAATTTCCAGACTCTTAAGATGAACTGCAGCCCCCGATCCGATACAATGTCTTCTTGAATCCCATAAAATCTAAAAAGGAGTTAAGCAGTCTTCATGGCTGTGGGTAAACCTCTGAGAGGTATCAGGTGACAGAGTTTGGAGAATCAATCAATAATGATGAGGATGCATGTGTTACCATCAGATGGGGGCAGGTCTAGATGTGACCAGGGGTGGTTGAGAACAGGGAGCAGGAACAGTTATCCAGACAGTAACTGAAGGGGACTTTTTGAGATGGCAGAGTTTGGTGGGGATGATGGGTCTTTGGCTTCCAGTTCATCATTGTTTGCATAGAGGCGGGAAAGTGCATCAACGTGCACATTCTTGGAACCAGGATGATAGAAGATAGTGAACCAGAAGCAAGTGAAGAACAATGCCCATCGAGCTTGACGAGGGCTCAGTCTCTTTGCATCTCTGAGGTATTGCAGGTTTTTGTGGTCTGTAAAAACTGAAAAAGGATTTGAGGCCTCCTCCAGGCAGTGTCGCCATTCCTCCAGAGCCAGCTTGATGGCCAAGAGTTTGCGGTTGGTGTCATAGTTCATCTCCGCCGTGCTTAGCTTCCGGGAGAAATAAGCACTTGTAAGGAGTCGAGATGGGGTCCCCTGCTGCTGGGAGAGTATCTTACTCCACAACGAAAGGGAGACTAGGAACAGTGTGAATCAGGAGCAGAGTGGTAGAAAGCAAAAGGCTTTCTTTAAAGCATTGAAGGCTTGGGCTGCTGCTGAATGAACCGACGGTAGAAGTTGGAGAATTCTAGGAAACATCACTAAAGGGGGCTTAACACTCAATAATCACAGACTGTTTCTCGAGAGGACTTTCTATAGACATGGAGTAGAGTTTCAGATTCAATTTGGGTTGAAGAGGGAGACTAGGAAAACAGACTGGATGATATTGTTTGCCGCAATTTAGGACTTTCCCAAGAGAGGATGGGTTTATGCTTCACCATCCACTGGTGCCCCAGAATGACATTGGTTGTGAATCCCTCCAGAACCAGCAAATAGGTTTCCTCAATGTGACATTGGCCCACTTGTATGATGGGTTCCACCCAGAAACAAACACTTTTACGGGTTAGGGGCTTGCCAGTTATGGACTGAATTTGTTAGTTCTCAGTGGCAGAGGTTTTAAGCCCAAGTTGGTGGCAGAGGTGACAGCAATGAAGTTCCCTGCTGACCCGGAGTCAAGGAGAGTATGGAATGGAGACATGGGCTGCAGTAAGCATTACACAAGTAGTCAACGGATGGATGTTTTTAATGTCATGTTGGATAGCACTCACCACAGGACGTGGAGGCCACTTTGGGCAATCCCAGATGAAATGCCCACTGTTGCCCGCAACATAAAGAGAGACCCCGGGTCAGTTGTCGTTGACACTCTGTTGGAAACATTTGTCCTCTACCTATTTGCATGGGTTTTGGGTTGGGTTCTGGAGGGCATGTGATCTCTGGCCCTTAGGGCAAAATTGCTGCAGTGCTCAAGCTGTCCAGAAAACATGACTGAAGGTGGGAGGAACAGCGGATCGAATATTGCATAAATCTTTCAAGTCCCACGTAGTCATCATAAGCAGCTAACATCAAGCAAAGGTAGGGCTCCAGTCCTTGTCGGTATGTAGTCAAAGGGATCACTCGTTCCAACCACTTGCAGCTGCGAGAGTGCGAAACTTTAGTGAACATCCATGCGATCAAACACTTCTTTGAAATGTGTGATGAAAGACTGTAAAAACTACACTGCGGGTCCTGCCTGGGCCCAAAGTGTTTCCACCCACCGCAAAGCTGTTCTTGACAGAAGGGTGATAATATAAGCAATTTTAGAATGGTCTGTGGGATACAATGATGGTTGCATAGTGAACATAAGTGAGCACTGCAGTAGGAACCACTTGCACTCCTCCACCGAGCTGGAGTAGGGCACTGGACGAGCCATGGGACTGGTGACTGTAGGAGGCGGCAGGTGGATCGGCTGGAGGTGCTGGTGATGGCGGTGGTGGTGTTGTGAATGTCCAGAGGAGAAAGGCGCCAAAGGTTTTCGCTGAGTTCTTGAAACGGGTCAGGTGAACTCATGCTGTGATCATTGGTGTGGTCCGGGCATCTGTTACGGAAGCAGACTCTACACAGGAGCTAAGTGATACTAGATGGTAATTTATTTCACAGCAGAGTATGACAAGATCAGGATGGTTTGAAGTTGTCGAGTGCAGTAAAATAAAGACTGTCTTTGTCTTTAACAGGGTCGAAGCTTAGGAGACAAACTGAGACAACGGAGATACGCTGGATCGGAAAGACAACCACAAACCACATACATGTGAGGATTCCTGGAACTTGGAGACTAGAACGAAGGAGAACAAGGAGGTTGGTACAGGGTAAGTATTACTAGGAGCAAATGGTTTTAGTCCACTTCGTATGAACGAGCCCGGACACTTACTGAGGAGTGGTGTGTGGTTTTAAAGTGACTGTGATTGCGGTGATGATGATGAGATGCAGGTGGCAGAGAATTCAGGGGAGAGCAAATGCTGTGATTGGCTGGGTGTAGAGCCTGGCAGTTCTGTGATAGCCTAATATGTACTTATATTTAAATTATTAATTTAATGCAATGCACTTATTTTTTAAACATGTTTTTACATTTTACTTGCATCTGTAATTCATTTCTGTAATTGCATTTATGATTAAACTGTTGACCCGTCCCTTACACTTTAACTCACCCTCAACAATTGCAGAAAAAGTGTTTTGGGTTACACTTTATTTTAAGATGTCCTTATTACGTTGTAATTATACATTAAATGCAGAATATTAATTAACTTCACTTCAACTACACCTTGAAACACCTTTAAAAAAAGTTTAACCGTGTTTTGCAATACAATATGAACACAATAAGTATATAGGACGTCTTTTTTGAAGTAGTCAAGACCTCCTAATATGAGGAGGGACCATTGATTTTATATAAAACAGGTACTAAACAAAAAAATGTGGAAATATGTTTATTTATGTATAAACAATTACTGTTAAACATGTAAAAATGTGTGTTTTTAACAACAAGTCATAGTTGGACTACACTGTTTGCACGGCATGTTTGTGATTCACTAAAAAAGAATTGGATCTTGACTACACTATTTATTTGTTGATTCACGACTAAATAAATTACTCAAAAATAATTCATTTGGAAATCAGACTACAAGGTTGGGGCTTTACTATCATTAGTTGTGTTGTGATGCTACTGAAGTCTTGCAGGAATGTGTTTCAGTATTTTTGAATGGAGTTCTGTCCTCATCAGCAGAAGAATGCACTTTTTTATATAAAAATTAATAGGCTCTCAAATATTAAATAGTACCAATAAGGATGTGAACTTTGTGTGAGTATTTTAATGTCCTCTTCCTGTCCCCTCAATCAGACATTGGGGGAGGTCTTGACAGTAAAGACTGTTTCAGCTTTATAGCCTAAAAACATTCTATGAGATGGAAATCTAATTTTTCAGAACAAGGCCATCGACTAATGAATTTATCAAGGTTTTGAAAGTAAGGTCTGTCTCTCTTGATATTAAAGGACATGTTCTTGATGGTCAGCATCTATTGAATTGGGCTCTGTACCGAAAGCCTGTGATGTTGAATTGCCATCATTGGAGTTTAACATAACCTGCTGCTCAATAATGGTTTATCTTCAAAGAGTTCCATCAAGTTTCTTCGTGTAAGAGGTGGATTGATTAAAAGAGATTTTGATAAGCACGCATGCATCTGCATGAGCAAACAGGAACGACACACTTGCTGCTTCGCTGGGCAATGATGTGCGATGATTGATGCATCCTGCGTGCTGTAATTGGCAACAGGTGCAATTACAATAGTCATTTAAAAGTTTCTGATGTTATTCTCGCTGTTTTGCAAACAGGGCACGCAAATAATGACATAATGAATTAATGACATTAACCTCCACAAACTGCTGTGCCTGTCAAACAGCTAATTTCACAAGTCCTCGTTTGCCTGTTGCCGCTTATTTATGGAGACATGTTTTAACAAAGACCTAGAAGTTTAAACTGTCAGTTCGTTGATGAATTTGTGAAGTAAAGCTGTCCATACTGGACATTTGCATAGCTGAACACGTTCTGTGTACTGTGTATGTCCTGGGGAAAATGTTTCGCCTGAGATGACACTAAAAGGTTAAATAGACAATATAATGCAGATTTTCTCATACCTTCTAATCATCTTAATGCTCCATGTCTTTATCCAACCCTTCTTTTTCCCAGAATATTCATTATTTCAATATCATCTTGCTTAATAATTCATGAGACCAAAATGCAAGTCAATTAGGTACTGCTGATTATGAGATTGATAATAGCACTTTTATTGGATAATTTATGGAAATATGAAAGGTAAGGTGGGCCAGGGATTATAACGATCTTTTTCGCTCGACTAATCCATTTAACCTGAGTTCACTTTACAAAGCTTTTAAAAAGTGTTATAACTCCTTCTATATTAAACTTCTATATAAAACAGGTAAAGCGGCTTTAGTGTTGGTCCGAGAGTTCCTCTTTTTGAGCTACCTGAATGTAGTGGAAGTTTAACAGCTTGTGTCAGTAAGATTTATTTTAAATGTTTAAAATGTTTGTTATTATTAGTATTATTAAAAAAAAACAGTAAAGCACTAGCATTGTTAAATGTTCTTACAGTAAATTTTCTTTTTAAAATATATTTTATATATATATATATATATCTTTTTATTTTTTACCACTTTTACCAATTTAATATATCCTTACTGATTAAAAGTATGTATTTAGTTAAAAATAAATATATAAATAAAAGTCTAACTGACCCCAGACTTTTCATTATTAGTGTATGTGATCAGATGACCTAAGAATAGATGACACATCTAATTTGACTCTACATCAGGACATCAAAACATCACGTCCTCCATTTACACTGGAGTTTCTGATGAACAGCTACGGCGAAAACAAAGCTCTTTCCTAGATACAATAATAAGAGAATGGATGTTGCTTTAGCCAGCGTTCCTTTTCAACACAGTGCTTTGAGATAAACTACATAAAGCTGATGCACTCTAATGTGCGTAGTCTGTAAATTAGCCTAATTTGGTCAAGCCCTGAAAAAAGGAAAGACTTGAAAGCACATGACTGTCATACTCATTTTAATCCAGATACATTTTATCTTCTCATTTAAATAATTTGCTCTGAAGTGAACTTGATTCAATATGAAAGTAATTACTATCTATTATATTCAAACAAGATGTTGTAAACCTTTGGTCATGCTAATCAAATCTTCTTTTATTCCAAATTAAGATTCTAGTTTTCTCGCAGTTCCCTTCTTTTCACATTTGATGCTTATTATCTAATTTTCTTTTTGAGGCCTTGATTACACTTCGTCTGAAAATGGACAGTAATTACTGCCCCACTGCTTACAAAAGGTCTGCGGCAGAAAGAGGCCGAAATCATTCTTATTCAACGAACAACAAAGCAGGCAAATGAATCTCTTTCTGCCGTGTCTCGTTTCGGTGCTCCCAATACACATCTCTCCTCTGGATTAAACCCTTTTACCCTTTCCCTTACGCCCTGAATCATAGATGCTCTATTCAGAGACATAATACGCACAACAAGCATAAAACAGAATTCAGAGGAGGCCTCATGCTTTGAACAGGTTGGCCTGGAGCTCTGTTGCCGGAGTCACTTTGATGTGGATCTTAGCTCATGAAAGACGGGTCCACTCTGGCCCGCAGGTACTTGCTGATATTTACACATTTTAATCGCACGCTCGCCTGCTCCGCCAGGTGTGTGTCAAGCACAAACCGCCCCGTTTAGTTTATCATTTCCAGGATGAGGAGTCTCCTAACTCGCTGCGACAGAATGGTGTGAAACGATTTCTTGCTCTAGAAAGGATATTTCATTATCACCGCGACACACCCTTCTCCCCCTCCGGTGTGGGTTTGTGCGAGCGTGAAGTGGAGAGATGAGCTGAAGAGGCTTTGCGGTGAAAATCTGAGGCCGTTTGTTGTTTTAATGCTTTATTAAAGCCAAAGATGCCAGTACCTGATTACCATCAGCTTTGGAGTAGCAAAAGGTTAATGATGCCCTTTTTCTGATATAGTGAGAGTGAGGAGAAAGAAGAAGGAGAGGTAGGGAATATCTATTTTGTACTGATAAGATTTCTGCTGGCCTCATACCACACCCAAAGCAATGCACAGCGGTTTGTTTTGCTCTGCCCTCAGTGACGTTGGGGAGGTGAAGGGACTGCTTTTGTCGGATGTATGACTCTTATTTATGCCAGTTAGGCCACTGCTCTGAATGTCTTGATGCCACAGGAACATGTGTCTGTTGTATGATCTTGAATGAAGCACTTGAATTAAGTCATTTTCACATTTTAGAACAATCTACGTTAAATGGTCATAAAACCCCACTGTTTCAGAGGTGCTTTTTCACACCTCCAGTTTGAAAAACTTTCTGAAAAGGGGCGTTGTTCACTGAGGTAAGGTGAGGGGGTGTGGAGAAAAGGCAGAGATTGCATAAAAGGTGGATTTACAATAAGTGAAAAAAAAATGCTGCTAATTTGCACACAAACATTGTAAAAACACACGTTGACAAGATGGACAGTGATGCACAATTTATACAGAATTTCACAAAATACATCTTGCTTTTCAGGCCAATGAACGTCTCGCTGTGTTTAGTGTCCTGCAGCAGCAGCAGAAGAGTTCTGCGTTCAGATAGGCTAAAGCTTGCCACAGAGCACCAGCATGTTCTTGGTTTATAAGCATATCTAAATGTACAAAGGAGATTTAAAGGGTCGGTTATCTTCCTAACAGAACAAATAAACAAACATAAAACAGAGGGATACAATACTATTCATTTCAAGATGCAAAAAATATATAACTGTACACTTTTTTTTTCTATGAAACTGAAGGTTTATTTTCCATTTATCAAGTTTACAGTTGTACGATTAGATTTTTTAAATCTTGAAAAAATATGTCTGTGTTCTGTAGCACTCTGTGTTGTGTTTGTTTAACTTTGCTGTTTAGAAGATAAATGAGCCTTTACATCTGCTTTATAAATGCTTTACAAGCTATTCATAGTCCTCACTTTAGATGAGCTACTACTAAATGCTTTATAATTAAGCCTCTGAATTCATGATGGTTTTACAGTAGGATTTTATTATGTAAATCTAGTTTCCAGAAAACCATTTAAAACATTGATAATATAAAGAAATGCTTCTTTTGTACCAAATCAGCATATTATAATTATTTCTGAATGATCATGCAATATATACTGGAATAACAGCTGCTGAACATCACAGAAATAAAATAAAACTAAATTAAATAATTTAGGAGCCTAAGAAAATTCCTTAAAGATAAAAGAAATGGCACACCACAAACTTTGTATATCATAAATATATTAATAATTAATATATTTCAAACACAGCTTTCACTAAACCCTTTTCATGGTCCATGGATTTCACTTTTGTCATTGCGTCACATCTTGTGTATTTTATGGCAGCTATTATTTGACTATTTAATGAACATCATAAAACTAGACTGGAGCAGTGAAGTCACAATGAACTCTACATATAATTTTAAATTACTGTATTAAGTTATTAATTACTGTGAGATTTAACTGGTAAAGAAATTGATTTGACTGGTAAAAATGTAGTTTTATTGTATTAAACAATTCTAGAAAATGGCACAAAATTTGTTTCCAATATCAAAAATGATATTTTATTTTCTGTGCATTTTTTACAAGTCAAGAATGACCTGAAGACATACAAAACAAGCCAAATGCTCACGCTGAGCTGCGTATAGTTAATCAATATAAAGTCTGTATTTATTTCCACCTCCTGAAACTTTCTTTACATTATCCGACAGCAAGCTGAAGGTGTGCTGATGCTCCTGAAACATATTGAGCAGCACTATGCAGTCAGCATGCAGTGGGCACATGCTGCTCCTCTAATCTAGCAAGAATTTGTTTTGGTCATGATACATTGTGGACTCTCTCATTCGTCTGGCCACATTGTGAAGTCTTTCGACAGTTTCGCGTTATACGAAGCGGTATTTAATTTACGACACATCGCAGTGTGGCCTCACCTGACTATTATATTAACTCCGGCCACACTTTCCCAGTTTGAGTCATATTACAGTCTGAAGGAGGGAAGAGACGGATAGGGTATCAAGCTAGAAACACAGAGCATATTACTCTCTTATCCCTCACCCTCTGAATACAAAGGCTTTACCTCATGTGCTATCGCAAAGAAAACAGCTTAGCAGCGGGGCATTTGTTTTCCATTCAGCTAGAGGCACTTTGTCTTTCCAATCGTTACCTGTCTCAGAATCAGTTCCTCCATTAAAGCCGGACTAAAGAGGGGAGGTGCTGTCTGGGGCTAAATTGCAATTAGCGGTCCGGCGAGTGAGTCTGCCACCGGTTAACTTGGGATATTGGAGGGCCCAGTAATCAGCCTTCGGTCATGTAGAACAATGCATAAAATTAAATTGACATTAATGAATAATTGTGTAATGAAAATGGAGGAGGCGAGCTAATTGCATGTTACAGCGAGTGTAATGCCCAGATAACCTTGTGTCTAATGCTATTCTTAGGGGCCGAGAGCCGGAGCTGCTCGCCAGGGCCTCTCTCGGCGGGAAGTCATTAGAGTGGAGGCGAGGAGATAATGCCGTGGAAAGAGAGAGAAAAAGAGAGAGAAAGCGAGAGTGGAGTGGCAACAATCGACTCGGAGTATCTTCGCTTGTGCGTGCGCGTTCTGAGTGGGCTTGACTGAAGTCATTTGTATACGGTCTGAGTGGAATTAAAGGTCAGCGAGAGGAGCTAAGGGCTAGCAGTGCCTGTTAGCGCGGGATGCACCTCTTCAGGAGGAGAACTGCAGTTAGTAGCACTGCACCATCAAGTAATGCTTAACTGAACTACAGATTAGAGTGCTGCAGGTATGATGTATTTGTGTAGGCCAAAACCCAGAAACGAGTTGGCGTTTAGCACTTCTGGATGGCTTTTGTATCTATGGTTAACAGAAGGTCAACATATTTTCAACTTTCACTAACATTTTTTTAAAAGTTATAGATATGTTAGGATAATCCTAATCCTAATACATATAGTACATGTAGCCTAGTTCATTCATTTCACTTGGTTGAATGTATAATTACACTGTAATAAGGACACCTTAACATAAAGTCACCATTTTCTTAAAGTAATGTAACATTCTCATAACTTTTATAACTAAAATATTCTCAATATTTAGGGAAAATATTTGTGTTTTATAATAATAAAATAATATGTATTTGATGAACATATGGGGCCGGTTTCCCGGATAGGAATTAGACTAAACCAAGACTAGACTTTGCTAATTTAGGATATTTAAGAATTTTTAGAAACATGTCTTACAAAAATGCTTTATCTGTGAGCATTTTAGACCAAACAATGGCAATTAGGTACAGTATTTTAAGAATATAAAAAATATCTCAGTGCAAGCCTTTTCCAGTTTATACAGCTCTTAACATTTATTTTAATCTAGGACTAGTCTTAAACCCTGTTCGGGAAACTGCCCCATAATGTTGAGACAAAACTTTTTTAGAACAGCATGTTCAAAATGTTCGTATGATGTTATTTATACTCAAACATTGTAAGAAACATTTTTTGTAATGTTTAAATAACGTTATAATAACAACAAGAAAACTGGATATTTGAAATATTTTATATTTTGGGTGAAAATCAATTTTGCAAAACGTTGTAAAAAAGTTTGTGGAACCTTTAAAAAACATTAGAATTAAAAAAAATGGACATTTCAGCATTTCAGAAACAGTTCCCACAACATTTGTATGTCCTAATTTGTTATCTGTTGTATAAAAAAACAAACAAACAGTTGAAAGTGTTGTTTGCAAATGGATTTTTTGCCGAATTTTGATTTTATCCCCACACCTTCTTAAAATCTTCTTGCTTGCAGAACCCAGAGAACACAAAAAGCATATCCAATTCCTCATTCTATACAATTTTTTCAAACATAAAATACATTTGCGTTATACGTTATCTAAGTATTCAGCTTTAGGCACATTCCTACTTCAGACAATATTGCGGAGTGGTAATTTATTATTTTTTTATAAAAACACAATCACGCATCCAACATTACATCCAGCTGAGCAAGACTGACTTACATACTTCACTTCAATCCTAATTCATTTATACTAAACAAATTCTGTCATCATGATGTGGCTGCATGTTTACAGTAAATATGAAATATAAATCACCTCAGCAGTAAACATTATACATCTCAACAGATGATTCAAGTGCGGCTCTTATATCGCACAGCGCATTCAACTCAAGTGCCATCCACTTAAAGTTACATGTGCTCGAATTACATGTAGAGGTTATTCAGCCCTGTTGATATTTCAAATCAATTACTCGCTCTGTCAGTTAGTCCATTACTCATATTATAAGGGCTGTCTCAGCATGTGTGAGTTTTTGAGTGCGAGGAGGAATATACAAACTTTCCCCAAACTGTTGTGGGGCAACAGTTGATTTCCCATGTGTCCTTGTTAATTGAAAAAATGAGAATGAGAAATTTTGCTGTAATTGTTCACAGACACTTTAGGGATGAAAGATGGCATAAACCAGAGTTAAGTATTTGCAGAACAGATTGTCAGTCATTTCCACAGAAAACTAAAGAGACACTTTTATTAACTTTCACATTATTTAAGCCTATATTAGCTTTGTATGGTAACATATTGTAGTGGACAGCACATTCCAGGGGATAGCGGGCCCCCCCTCTGACCAAAGTAGTGGACATAAGTTTGCTATATTTTGATTGGATCTTGGTGGACTAACATAAGCAAACTGTCCAACATAAAGATGCCAGGACAACGACCAGATACCTCTTAGAGGGCATGAAGAACACCGTTGGTAGAAAGCCCAGAAAGGACAGTACTTCTTATTGGTCAAAATACAGTTTCTGCCCTTCACCCACCAACAGACTGACTCCTAAGGTTTTGGCCTTTGACTGCCATATAAATTCCTTAGGACCCCTGGATGCAGCAGCAGTGCGTGAAACAAAGAGAGATTACAAAGTTCCCTCCAAATCCATTCATAACTATGTTCTCAAACCTTAAACTGGTGCAAACTACAGTACAACACACACATCTTATACTTATTAAGCGACGTGTAGTGCAACATCTTACACAAACTCAGCTGTTAATGGACAAATAAATGAATGCATGACAGATCAATCTTCTTCCATCAAGTTTGGACTTAATGTGTTCGTAACATTGCCAAAGCATTCTGGTTGTGGTTTGGTAAGTGAGAAACACACCAGTTAAACTTTCATGTCAAATTCTAACTTTGTGTTTGGACTATGCAAATAAGTTCCACAGGAGGAAAGAAGGGTGGGTCACACCATGTCCCCCGCTCTAATGGAGTTAGCCAATCACAGCAAAGAAATGGAGAAGCGATCTAAAGGTACCTTCCCAAAAGACACTCCTTGTTCTGAGTCTCCAGCCTGTCACAGGAAAGACGTTAACAGAATACCTCCATTCTGAGTCTCTGGCATGTCCAAAGAGAAAGTAACCATTCAACCTAGGTTCTGAGTTTCCATCAGAAAGACAGTAAAAGATCAATCAAGGTTCTGAGTCTAACTGAGTTAACAGAATACCAGCGTTCTCAAACTCTAGCCTGTGAGGGAAGAGGCAACAACAAATAGCAAGTCCAGAGTATTCAGCTTTGAGGCAGCAACAGATACGACCACATTCTTAGCCTCCAGCCTGCGAGGAAAGGGATAATCTATGTCCATACTTCTTTCAGAGTCTTCATCCAGCGAGACAGATGCAGCACTTCCTGAGTCTCCATCTTAGAGAGACAAAGTGGATAGACCAAGTTCTGAGTCTCTAGCCCAGAGAGGCAGAAGGCATACAGACATTTGCAACAAGGTTCAATTCCAGTGAGCAAACCTTCAATTAGAGGCATCTTTGCTTGTGTGTTCCAGGGTTGTGTGTTCCTTCTGCACCTGCTCCAGGGCCACATCTGCGTGTTCCAGATCTTAGAACCTTTTGGTGCTCCAGGAGATCATCATCCTCCAGGTCTTTGTGTTCAAGTCTATTGATTCCTGCTCCTTTCCCCACTGCATTGTTACCAGCACACCCAGTGGATGAAGTCACCACTACTGGACTGCTTACTAAACCACAGAAAACGTAACTTTCACTTATCCAAACCTCTTTTAGTTCCAGGAACTCAGTTTTTGAGGAACTAAATTAGCTCCTAGCTCCAGAGTAGGGTCTAAAATAGTTTCAGGAACTATCAGTAACGTAAGTATAAGTTGATTGGCTAAACGCGTACTAAGAAGCCTTCACCTGCCATGATTTAAAACGCTCTGTAAACATATATTGTGTAAACATTGTATCAACTTATCTCTTTTATAAACAGCATTTTATAGAATTTTTCTGCAGCGTTTTCTGCTTCTATCATCCCCAATGACATGTAGCACTGCCAGTTGACTTTACGTTCTTTCAATCGCTTGATGTAAATGTTGGCATTCAATGTCCAGTATTTTTCAAAACCGCGAGACACAACCAAAACAGCTTCAATCACAAAATCCTCCATGCTCCTGTTGTTCAAGTGGTTATTCTTTGTTTTTTGCGCTGCACAAACAACATTGATGTCGACCGGCTTACATCACTTCTTAGTACCCACTGTTAACTTTTAAACGGTACTGGGAAATCGTCTCAGTACTTTAGTACTGTACTTTTAGTTCTGGAACTAAACTTTGCAAAAGACCCTAATATGTAAATATATATGTAGTATAAAATCATAGCATATTTTTTTTCTGAAATATGCACGCATGTGTGTATTTATACACAGTATACACACATATAGGTCCTTTTCAAAAAATTTGCATATTGTGATAAAGTTCATTATTTTCTGTAATGTACTGATAAACATTAGAC
>JAUMHI010000041.1:7585171-7600679 GCA_032359435.1 Enteromius unitaeniatus
CAAATGTCAAAGGTTAAAAGGGTCTCTTAAGACCTAAATCCAAACTGACCATCCGTGATTTTAAACAGACGTTACACATGGGTATGACATAGGTATTACAATATGAAGGTGATTTATGAGGACATTTTCAGTGTCCCCGTAATCCCTGTAAAGGCTTAAAAAACATACTGAATGGTGTTTTTTTGAAAATCCAGTTTCCTGTAAGGGGTAGGTTTAGGTGTAGGGTCAGTGTAGGGCAATGCCACATACAGTTTGTACGATATAAAAACCATTACACCTATGGAGAGTCCCCATAAATCACAAAAACCAACGTGTGTGACCCCTTGACCACAAAATCAGTCGTTAAGCTCAGTTTTGTTGAAGCCACCATCTGAAAGCCGAAAAACAAGTTTTTTATTGATGTATGGTTTGTCAGGATTTGCATATTACTAGTAATAAAAAAATTATTGGTGTGTTTATGGTAGAGAATTTACTATGTTCATGGAACATGATCTTTACTTAATCTCTCACTGATTTTTGCCATGAAAGAAAATTCAATAATTTTCACCCATACAATAGATAGTTAGTCAGCTTGTGTGCACACTACATTCATCTCAAAGTGAAGTCACTCCAGATCTGTTTCAAATGCATTTGTTGACAATTATACATGTATGAGAGTGTTTCTGACAGCTGTCAGTCCCCCACAGTGGAAAATATAGATAATTCAGCACAAACTGTTTAGATGAGCTCAAATACTATTACACCAAGACAGAAATGATGCTTCTTGAGGTGTGGTGATGCAGGTTTTACTTCACATGAGGGAGGCCTCTGTGTCAGCCGTGATGAGTGAGGACAGGGTGCTGCCACAGGTTTCTCATCTTGCACAGACAGCAAGTCTGATGACACTGGCCTTGAGCTCTGTTCATGTGCCCCCCTCTCAGTCCCACTGTCTTACTGTCATGCAGGAAAACTCCCCCGACCGCTACAAACCGGCGCTGCACATTTTCATACTCTGAGCCCGGAGGTTAAAATCGCTCATTACGCCGCCTGAGATTTATTAAAATAGATTATAGAAATGTTAATTAAGTCATTAATTACATTATTTAATCAGCATTGACAGATAATGCGGTGAGCATTTGTGGTTTGGAGGGGGGAGCTGACAAACTAGGGGGAGGGTTGGTGTCGGATCTGCGTGCGTGCAAGCATGTGTGCTCGGAGGGTGGGAATGGGGGGGAATTGATGTTGTTTACTTGAATAAATTACTCTTAAGGTATTATATTTGACAGGATAGTGTCTGATATACAGAATGATACAGACATTTATTTTCAGTTTATTTCCAAGTCTGATCATGCAAGCCAAGTGGACAGAGTAGTTTAATTCTGTCCTCCCTAAAGCATGTAAATATTTTATGGAATCATTTGACAATCCACAATGTCACCGATTTACATGAAATTCTAATGTAAAAGGGATAGTTCACCTAAAATTATAGTTCTGTCATTAATTACTCACCCTCATGTCGTTCCTAACCCATAAGATCTTTGTTCTTGGGTATACTGTATATATAAAGTAATATAATTTATATATAACTACATCTATTTATGAGTATATAAGTTATGTAGTCCTACAGAAACCAACTTTATATATGTTGCTAGTTAATAATATTGTTTTGATTTTGTGACGATATAAATAATCAAGCAGTTGGTTGCTACAGTAGGAGCAAGTTTGCTTGGAGCAGTTGAGATATTTTTGGGACAAATGTGACAACATGGGCATGGCAACCATTAGCATATAGTTACATTGTGTTCCTTTGCTCCTTCTGTGTGCTCCAGTTTGCATTCCACAATTTTAAATCTTTCATTGTGGGAGCATTTGGAGGAAGCATTTGGAGTGACATTTGGCAAAGGCCTCAAACCATATTTCCAAGCTGTTTAGAAAGAAAATACAAGGGGAGCGATCACGAGATGGATTACCAGGGAGGCGATACTGTGAACTTCCTTATCTGTTGACAGCTTAGTTACCGTTAAGAACAAGAAATGTGTTTTTCAATTCAGTGAGAATGGAGCTCTCCTTTGTCCCCATAGACCTGCATTACGGGATTGTGCGATCGGACCTGATAACTCTCAAATAACTGGCCTTGAAAATGAGTTTGGAAGAACGCTTGATTTGGTCTGTGATTCGGATTATTTATTGGCTGCAAAGTTTGCCGGGTACTTTTCAACAGAAATGTGCGAAACAATGAAAGTTCCGTTCGTGAGCTTCAATGTCGCCTTTTAAAGGACAAATATCTGCATACACAGATGGACGTTTAAATGCAGCAACATATTGCTTTGTTTTTGTACCTTATTTTGCCAGGGTGAATTAATGTGTGCTAATTATGACATGACATCTGTAGATTCTATTCAAATGTGGCTTGCCATTTGTGAATTTCCCTGTGAATTTCATTACTCAAGGGCCGAGTATGGGAAAAGAAGCATTCTAATGCAACTGCGATGTTTTTTCAGGGTCAAGAGTGATCGAATAAAAATTGACACTCCATTAATTACGATTTCAGATGAAGTAAACACTTTATCAAAGCTTTTGAAGTGCACTGTAACCTGGGAGTGATCGTGTCTAAATGACTCTTCTCGATTGTGACACTTCCACTCCTTCTTTGAGGTTGCCTGGCAACATGTGAGTGGCCCGGCTCTTCAGATGGAGAGGCCCTTGATTGTTGAGCTGAGTGACTGTTGAAATGAATCTCAAAATGCTTCTCTCAATGTTTTTTAGTTGTCGCCACCCTTGAGGCTTCAGAGACTGCAAGGTGACTTGTTTTATGACGATTTGTGACCCTGTATATTTAGTGCAAGTTCTTTTTTCGACCGAGAAGTTAGCTTGATCAGATCACATTGAAGATAATAGAGGTATAAAGTGAAAGAAACAGCCTTGCATGTACCATTCACTTATCGCACTTTCAAATATTTGAGTTTGCAGGGTAACTGAAGTCATCCAAGCATTGTAGTAATTGGCACTTTGATAGCGCTTCATAAATGTGCGTCTCACTTTGAAGGTGTTCTGAGCAGATTCTTTCAGCTTTGATACCTTTTTTTATTATCTATCCTCAACACTTTCTAAACTGTTTCTGTGATTATACAGCTACTTAAAAGTGGCAGAGTGACAGTTTGGGTGATATTTCACTTAGAGGTCCGCGATATGTATTTTGAAGGCGATTGCTTCCAATATGCTATATTCTGCCTGAGGTAAGGAAGCAGAGAATAAATTGTTGTAGAAAGACATATCTGATCATTTATGGATCTCAAGAGGTTTTTTAGGGCTCCCATGGGACCTGTAAGAGAGAATAGAAGGCAAATTAGGTAATAATGAGATTAGGGTTGCTTAAACATGCTAGGCCAGTTACTATATATGTTACAGAAGCATGTCTGTTCTGCATTATCACTAGTTTTAACTTCATGCAATAAATATGAAATCTGAAGGATCATGTGACGCTGACGACTGAAGTAATGGAATAATTTACATTTTAAAATATGTTAGACATTTTAAATATTTGAAATATTACTTCACAGAATTACTGGTTTTACTTTGTTTTATTAGAGTGCATGCAGCTTTATTAAAGGGATAGTTTACCCAAAAATAAAAATTCTGTCTATAATTACTCACACCCAGCTCACTGAGCTGTCTGAGCCTGCTCATAGAGCAAGGATCCTTACACGATCATCCAGTAAACCAGTAATCCATGTGACCACACTTTTATGAAGCTATCATACATTGCATCCACTGTTTATGTATGATACTCTCCAAAATGCTGCATAAGAGACTTCTTAATGTTAAACTTCTGAACAGTAGTGTTTATCTACGACACATACGCCTTACATCATCCAAGTGAACATCTTCCTCTTACTGCAGTCAGCGGAAGTGAGAAAAAACAGTTTCATTACATTTAAAAATATGGATATTTTATCTTACAAAAACACATGGATTCATTTCAGGAGTCATTTATTCAACCAGTAACCGTGAGACGGACGTGTTATGACAAATACTTGCACTTTATTTCATGTCTTCAAAGCTGTATACAGCAAACACCTGTTTATCCCCATTGAAAGGGCTGGAGGGGCCAGCATTTTTTATTTTTTTTAATATAACTCCAATTGGTTTTGGATGCTTCAAAGGTGAATATAACACAAACTAATTTTCATTTTTGGGTGAACGAACCCTTTAAGTTTGATATGTGGATATCTAGTTGACTTGTTACTAAGTGCTCCTCCACATGCTGACACTCTTGTTTTTCTTTTTTTCCCAAAGGTGCTTGTGCAGTTACTTTAGCCACCGACTCCAGCAAGCAGAACAAAGCTCCTTTAGCCTCCAGCCTCGCAGATCTGAGGAGAATGAAGTCCAAACCAATCTGAGGCAGTGTGCCACAGCAGGGGTCAAAGGTTAGGACTCACACACATTGGCGGGAGAGAGGAACCACTTGGTTGTAAGCTCTGAGAGGACAGGATCAGGGCTTCCACTGTCAAATATGACCAGAGGGAATATGACCTGTGGTGCAAGAAGAAGAAGGAAAAAAAGACTGACTTATTTAAATTTCTGGAGAGATAATGTTGCAGACACGGCCAGAGTTTGAGCAGACGAAACCCAGCGTAAGCGGCAAAAAAACTGAAATGGATGATGCTGCCTCTCTGTTTTGCTGGGTTGAAAATGAATGGATGCTCTATTGCTCTTGGATGGATTTTGATGTTATGATCAGTACAGTTGAGTTGGTACAAATCTTTATCAGTGTACTTTATCAATATCCTAAAGCACTTTTGCCATATACAGTAATAGTTTGATATAATTCATTGCACATGTCACTTTTTAATGGTCTGACTTTTTCAAAGGATGTTCAAAACTTGTGAGTCCATTTGTCAAGGACTTTCAGAAACAGTGCTGATACAATCCAAATATAAAAAGTAATTTTTTACTCAATAAACATTTTTACACTTTTTAAGTAATGCATTTATTTTTGTTCTTTTGGATTGCTCTTTTATTTCTTCAACCAGCATATAGATATGAAAAAATATATTTTTTCCACTTTTCCAGAGGCAGACTTAATGATCCAGTCAAATTTTTAGTGCAAGCAGTGCTTATGTCCTCATAATAATTTTAGTTTTTCTTTGTCATTTTTAATTAAATGTATAAAGATTTTTTTCTTCCCTCTCATCTGTTCTTCACCTTTGCACTTGAAACATGTGTAACAGTCTTAAACTACGCTTGCAGTACTGAATAATGTAGCAATATTGTAATGACATGACTAATGAGGATTGAAACCATGGTAACAGGTGTTGAGCTTGTTCATAAAATGAAAGGTGGAGCACTGTACTTCAGTTACTGTACTCCCGCATGTTAATAAAATTGCAGAGTGGGAGCAGTTAGTGATCTCTTTTCTTTATCTGCAGTGTGTCTACATGTATCGGAGAGTGTGTAATTTAAATAGATGCTCTTTATTTGATATTTTCAGTACTTCCTGTCTCATAGGGCTTTCTCTTTAGCTTGGCCCGAAAAACCAGTGTAATGTGACTCACCAAAGTTCCAGCATGTTTTTTAGTACTTAACTTTACTCAAAGTGCTTTATTGGCATGACTAGGCTACCATTCAAAGATTTGCAGTCAGTGTGTTTTATTTTTTGAGTACATAATACAAATTATTACAATTAAAAATAACTTTTTAAGTTCAATATATTTATAACATACTTTATTTCAGTGATGGCAAAGTCATATGATGCTTCAGAAATCACTATTAATATGTGACCCTCGACCACAAAACATCTCTGTGACGTACGTAACCCTCGACGTCACGTCGGATTTGACCGACGAAATTGGGATCTCGACAGAGAGACTGACTGAAAGGGAACCTTAAGTCTTAGGTCACATGGATATATTTGTTATATTTTTATTTATTTATTATATTTATTTCATATATTATATTTATTTTATTTATTTATTATATTGTTATATTTTTAGTTTATGCCAAAAATCTTTAGCATGTTAAGTAAATATCATATATGAAGGTATTTTGTAAATTTCCTACCGTAAATATATCAAAACATAACAACTTTAAAAGTTTTTATTTTGACAACTTTGAAGGGAATTTTTTCAATGTTTAAATTTTTTTGCACCCTCCGATTCCAGATTTGTGTTGTATTGCAAATCATACAACAATGGAAAGTTTATTAACTCAGCTTTCAGATGATGTATAAATCTCAATTTCAAAAACTTGACCCTTGTGACTGGTTTTGTGGTCCAGGTCACATGTGTTGATTTGATGTTCACAGACATAAATTATTTTTTTTTAATGTTGAAAACAGTACTGCTGTTTATTTATTTTATGGAAACCTCTGTTATTTGATGAAAAGCAACTCTAAAATAGTTAATTTATTTCAAATAGAGTTTTGTAACAATGTAAAACTATTAATTTTGATCATTTTGATGCTGAATAAAAATATGAATTTCTTTCAAAAATCAAACTTTTGAATACACACAAATGGCAAAAGCACTTAAATTTAAACCATTAAAATGATACAGAAAATTAACAAAAGTAGTAATGTGCCAGTAATTAAATATAAAATAGAATTAATGAACATCAATGATTTAAAGACAAATATTAATTGAACTTGTACAAAAAGCCAAAAAATAAATAAATAAAATAAAGGACAACCTTTCAATCTATATAAATTCTCACACACTTGTTTTCAGCACCTACATGTTACAAGACTACAAGTACTGTATGTTGACATTCTATTTAACAGGTTTATCTATATCCCTTAATTCCCATAATAAGTAACTTCAACTCTACTGCATACAGTGACATTTTAGAAAATGTGCCTTTAACTTTGTGGCAACGTTTTCTCCTCCAGCATTACCGCAGCTGCTGTGGGACTTGACCTACTGTAGATAAAGCCTAGACCTGAAACCTTTGGGATGAATTGGAATGCCGAATGCAAGCCAGACCCCATTGCCTGACCTCACTGATCCTTCTGTCTGGAGCATATCTCCACATTAATGTTCTAGCATCCAGTGTTCAAGCCTTTTTAGAAGCATGGAATCTGCGAGGGAGGGGTCTACACATTTTTGGCCATGCACAGTCTTGTTTTGTATGCAATGATGCACATACTATATGTATGTATCTGTCATGTATATGTAGCCTTCGATCAGAAAGTCATCTTACAGAGGTCAGTAAATGCCACAGGATACCTACTAATATCATGGTGGTCTCCCGTCCGCCCATGCTTTGCGTGTGTGTACTCCCAGGGCTTAGTGTGCACGTACAGGACCAGATGGGCACTTTCATGACTGTGTGAGTGTGGATTACTCTGCCTGCTACATCTGGGTCTCCACATGGCACAGCAGACTACGGCGGGAGAGAGAAGCAGGCAGCCAGGTGCTGCCACCCCCTCTTGAAGGATGCCTATATGACAGCCGTGTTCTCCAGCAGGGCAACTGGCACAAATGCCAAATGAAAAGGTCACATGTCCCCACTACAGAGGCAGGACCGTTGCAAAGCACTCTGCCATTTATATAGAGGTAACCTAACTATTTCTGAGTTAAACAAGCAGGCCTTCGACCTCCTTCATATTCTCAGATAAAGGAATGAAATGGGTTTTTTTTAAGTGGTGTGTTCATTTTTGAGATTACAGGCACTTTAATGCCATAAAGTGATAAATTCTAATTAGGGGTATGTGTACTCCAGAAGATATTTATAAGATTTAGATTCTGTTTTGTAAAACAGAACTTTGAAACAGAAACTATGGTGAAAAAAAAAACCCATCAAAATTATTTGATGTTCTTGAATTTGATTTGCTTAGAAGTCTATTGTACTAGTAGGTATATTAATTTATATATTTATTTATTAGTGGTGGCCGTTATCGGTGTTAACGTGAGACTCTTATCGCGCAATAAAATATAATAATGAAAAAATTTGGATTATTGCCGTTAATGCCGTTATCGTTATTATCATTATATTTTAGTGCGGATGTATACCTAGCCAAATTGCACATTGCAAATTGTAGCCCTACCTGTTACTGATATTACAATAGTCTTAACAGTTTACTTTATCTGGCTGTTTATTTGCATTTATTTATTTCTGTTATATATCATATATTAAACGCGTGTGCGGTAAGAGGATATACGGCATATCGCGTTGGCTAAAACACACAAGAAAGTTGTGAAAAATAATATCACAGACATTACATTCGGACTTTTCACTGAGGTTGTGAGAGAAAAACACAGACATGGCAGATTCGGATGGGATTAAAATCACCAAGTATGTCTGTGAAACAAAACATTCTCTAACAACCCTGTAAAACTAGTACCGTCCAAATAGGGCTTTACTTTTGGTCATTATTTGGGTAGCACACATATTTTGAATGCCTTTGGCAGAATTAAATTGAGCCATTTTAATCTAGATTCATTTCAAAATTAATCTATGCCCACCCCTAATATATCTAGTTTATATGTTCATTTGCAAAAACAGATGGGTTTTTTTGTTGTTGTTTTTTTGTTTCAGAAATCGTGTTTTTTTTCTGTTGTGTTATCATGTATTTAAAGTGGTTTATTGTGTTAGTTAGCTAGTATTTTTTTTGTTTTGTTATTTTTTACCCAATACTAACAAAAAAAAACCTGCTGTTTGATTGGGATGTATATTAAAAAAGATAGATTTTCATTTGTCATCTGTTTTTGCAAATGAACTCTTTATACACACACAGTAAATAACTGAACATTGATTGTTTAGTGTCGATATTGAGTCTTAACTAACAGGACCGTGGGGAGTCCATTAGACAAGAAGTTTAAGTTTAAGAATGCTAAAGTTCTAAAATGATTACACTCTGACTCCTAAAATAATACATTCACTTTAGTACACCATATAATTTAATTTTGTGCAATCAACTTAATAAGCCAAAACTGCCTCTGGTGAAGTGTGTACTACAACAGATAATGTGATTTGTAGGAATCATAATTAAATAGAACATGTGCAGCATACAGCTTGTTTGTGTCTGGGCTGAAGCATGCTTGATATGTATTGTCTCTTGGCCAATTCTGCGGGATGACCTGCATTGTCATTCCCCTCCATTACTGGTGAGATAAACTGGTCATGTGGCTCAAGTGCTTTTCAATTTCCATGGAGTGCAGACTCTCCTCTTGGAATTGTAACAAAAATGCTCTCACCATTAAACTGCAGGTCAAATATGTAATCAGCTTGGGTCTTGGATGGGCTCAGACATCATAACTAGCTGTTAACCCACAGATGACAATCTCGTGCGCAACAAGCAGAGAACCTCTTGTTTTCCTTCCCTCTTCCTCTCTTCATTTTCTTGTCTTTCATGTCTCCTCGACTCAATCAAATTACAAACTCACAAAGATTGCAAGAAAATTTCTGATTATAGATATAGTCAATATAGTCCACATTTCATCTCAAACCCACATGTCTTCACTCTTTTCCATGCAATGACAATACATTCCAATAGAGCAAAAACATCTTGTATAAAAATTATATTTGTATAAAATGTAAAAAGATACTTATAGTTTATATAAGTTATTTATAAATTAGGGCTGCCAAATGATTAATTGTATCCAAAATAAAATGTTTTGGCTTACATAATATACGTTTGTGTACTGTGTATATTTACTATTTATATTTAAATTCACACGAAACAATAAGAAAAAATGTAAGTTTATATATCAAATTTATTTATATGTAATATAAATTAATTTACAAATATTCATGTAAATGGGTGTCAATACTTTTCAAAATATGTACTATATGTGTGTGCATTTATTTGCAATTAATATGCACAGTGCACATTGATATGTTATGCAAATAAAAACTTTTATTTTGGATATTATTTTGGATTAATCACGATTAATTGTTTGACAGCACTAATATACATAGACAGATAATATTAAATTACATATCTAGCCATTTTTATTATCGAGGCATTTCATTTTATTATACAGTACTATCCTGTTTCACATTATGGAAGTCAAATTTAAATGTCTGGTAATAAAATAGCATATAATGGCATGGTAAAAAACTGAATAGTCAACAATAACTGCAGCCAGATTTGTTATGTTAAAAGAAGATCAGTGATATGGACAACTAAGTAACTGAGCTCTTAGCAGTGAGCAAACTTTAGTCTTTTAAGACTAATTAGCTGGGTTTATCAGTGATAAACATATAGGGCCACCTCGGCACAGCCTGTGAGGTCCAGGTGGACAAACACACTGTGTTTAAACCACAGGTGACATAGCAGGTCGCTTTGAAGCTCCAGTGCAGATTTGGCAGAGGGGTCCTCTGTGCCAAATGTCCAGGGCAGTGGGGGAGTTTTGATCTCCACTGTGCTCAGCTACCTGATGAGGCGGATTAAACAAAAGCCAGATAGCATTTGCATTTGATGTGTAAAACCCTGTGGCTATCTCAGTCAAATGACCTGCCGCTTGGCTTGACAGCAAAAACCTCCCCACAGCACTAAAATAAAGTGAGTGATTTTCTAAAGAGCATCCCATCATTCTGTTTGACGTGTTTGAAGATCCTCTCAGACAAGCTCCCCAGATCTCCAAAAAACAAAGTAAGAAGGATGAAAGATCTGCTAAGGTATCCGTAAAACCCACATGATAGTTGAAAAAAGAATGTTTGTTTATGCCCTCTGTTTACAATGTCATTTCACACCAAAAAAGGTTTGGATAATTAAGTTTCACAGAATGATGAATGAATATTGACACATGACAAATGAACACATCTTTTATACAGTCCCTGCAGGGAAGAACCAGTGCTAGCAGATTTATTTTTGATATATATATGTGCGTGTGTGTGCAAATTTCTCTAATACCTCAATTAGGAAAAGTATAAAAGTTGAGGAGGATCACTGCTATAACTGGGCTTGCTATCCAAAACTATTTGCTGTAATGGAGTTAAATGTGTATCATTATCTCTGTTAATGTGTGCATGTACAGTATAAGTAGCCACAAAATCATTGCTATTGACCTTTTACTGTGACGTGCATGGCATATTGTTGCGTGATATATGCAAATTGAAGACAACGTGATATTTGCAGCAGTCTGTTCTCGGCCCTCTGTCCAGTATGAGTAAATTAAACAAATTACACAGTGTCTGTTTGAGTACAGAGGCATATGAGGTTGTGCGGCCGTGCTATTACTACAGTGATAGCATGTCTGCACGGCCCAGTGTTTTACCCAGATTTTATCTGAGCACTATGAAATATGTGGTGAGATTAGTTTATTGGATTGACTTGCTGTATTATAAAAGCGAGAATGGCTGTGCACACGTGTTAGACTAAGCTGTAATGATTCAGGATGGTGTTTAGCTATTATATTTAAAAATAAATATTTAAGATATATTTTTGATTTGATTTGGCTTTTAAATGATTAATCGCATTCAAAATAAAAGTTTTTGTTTACATTACATATGTATGTGTACTATATATATTTACTATACAACATATTATATATATACATATATATATATAATTTTATTAAATATTCTTATTTTATAATTTATATAAATATGCTTAATATATAAACAATATTTTTATTTTTATTTTTTCATGCATGTGTACTACTCAACAAAAACTTATTTTGGATGCAATTAATTTGACAGCTCAAAAAAAAGAAAATATATATATATATCAAGTCAATGAGGTTTGAAAGTTCTGCATTTTTGGGGGATTAAAACAAGTATAAATAAATAATATCATTAAATTAAATTAAAATTTAAATTTTATTCAAATAAGTCATTCCTATTTTAGTTTAGTTTAATATTAATAAAGTATATTATTAAAAGAATACCAAAAAAGGACTAACCAAAATAACCAGATTTTATGGTCCACCAGCTCCAAAATCCCAAATTGAATTACCTGAGCTCTCTCTGGATGAACTCAAGAGCACACTGTATTTTTATTGCGATGCAAATAGATGCGCCATTGCATTTTAAACAGTTCAAAAATGATGCGTGGCTTGCCCAGATACCATCAGGAGATCCACAGTAACAGGGGCTGATGTCCGTAGAGGTCATTTAAAGCAATATGACACTGAGGCCTGACGTTGCAGAAAGTCCTTGCTGCCTGTCCCCTTGGTTTTGTCTCAGAGTTTGATAAAAACAGATGAAGCTCCGAGGGCAAGCATGTCGTTGAATCATCACAGACGCAAAAATCCTCCTCAGCTCAGCGCATTTTTATATATTTGTATCTAAATAAAAAAATTGATGGATTACAATTCAACACAGTTTTTCACTGCATGTTTGCGCGTTACATATTACCAAGTCACCTCTTGGGTGTTGTGGGTTAGGCATGGCTGCATGAGCCAGAGAAGAGAACTTTGTCTTTCACCTGTAATCTGATGCAGAGAGCTGCAGTTGGCTGCAGACCCTGCTGGTGATTTATGATTGAGGACACGTTAATAAAAGTATCAAAACAATCAGAGCTCTGCTGGGGGAAGATACGGCCGTGTTACGTACATCATGCAGGACAGGCCTGGATGGGGAATCGCTATATGCTGGTAATGTGATGCTCTAAGATCGCTCCTTTATCCCATTTTAAAACCATGTGTATTTTTTTCTTTGGTTTACCCTCCATGGAAGGTGATGTCTTGTCTTTAACTCATAGCTAAACCAGGCTAATGTCCAGGGTTGGGCCATTATTAATGAGCAGATATGACTTCATATACAATATGTACTCCTAGCTAGCATTGCTACTGTACAGAGCAAAACGAGTTATTACACTATTGGCTCTCAAATATCATGGGGTCTGTTCCTCACAAAAAGCTTTTTACAAGTTTCAGTATATTTGCACAAAATATTATTATAAAAATCTAAAAACCTTTTATATAACCTTTTGATATAGCTTCAGTCTTCATTTTTTAATTATATATATAGATCCTTCTTCTCTTAAGTTCACCTCAAGCATTTTCTACAGGGTTCAGGTCAGAGGACTAGAATGGCCATAGCAGAAGCTTGGTTCCCCTTCAGTCGAGTTCACTCTGACTTTACATACGGGATCTGTTCTTCCTGTTGGAGTTCGGCTTTCTTTGCCGGCGGCGGTTTTTCTGGGCAGTTGTTGGCGATCCCCATGAGCTGGAGCCTTTTTCAAGGCTACTAAAAGAGACTTTTTTTTCAGTTTTTGCAGACCAGCGAGACCTCGATCACTGAGTGCATGGTGTGTCGCGTGAGGTTCTCCCTGAGCAAACCGGGTGGACAAGGCAAAACTTCTCGAGAAGAGCCACGATGGCTTTTCGGCGGCCGCGGGGGGGTGCCCGGGGGATCACATGGTGGCTGTGCAGAATGTTCTGTTGGATGTTAAAGCCCTGCAGACTTCTGCCACAACCTGTAGTTGCTGTGGTGTTTCCAGAGGATTATGCTCCTCAAGGCCTGGCCGGGAATACCCGTAGCTCCAAGAAGCGCCCTTGACACAGACAGCCCGGGTGTGATGGTGATTGTCCTCGAGGGACAGTAACATCTGCGCCCCCACCCCCGGTTGGAGGGCCGAGAGCGGTATCTTCTACAAAAAAGGAGCAATCTTCCATGCCTCTGGGCCCAGTGCCCCATGGTTCCCATCTAACCAAATGTCTATTTTCTCCTCAGATGCAGACCCGGTTAAAAGGACTCAATCGAGCCAGTCCCTCCAGCCGAGATGAGTCCCTACAGTCCCTACTTCATCGTGCCCAAAAAGAGCGGTGGTCTGAGACTCATCCTGAACCTTCGAGCCCTGAACTGATCCTTTCTCAGGCTGCCGTTCAGCATGCTCACGCCGAAGCGCATACTAACATGCACTCCAGGATTGTTTCACAGCCATCTACCTGAAGGACGTGTACTTTTACGTCTCGATTCTGCCTCGCCATAAACCCAAACATACGGTTTGTGTTCGAGGGTCGAGCATATCAGTACAAGGTTTGGCCTGTCCCTGTCTCCCCGAGTCCTTACCAAGCTCGCAGATGGATCTCTGTCTTCCTTATGGCAGATGGGCATTCGCATCCTCGATGACTGGCTGATAATAGCTCACTCACAGGAGTTGTTGTGTCAGCACAGGGACACAGTGCTTCGGCACCTCAGCCATCTGGGCCTTCAGGTCAACCAAGAGAAGGAGCACAGGAGCAGATGGAGCAGGATCTCTTATCTCGGCATGGAGCTGGACTCAAGGTCAGACCTTGCCTTCCTACGGGCTGGAGTACCTGTAGGACAAGTGTATGCAACAGGCAAGCAGCCTTGGCCACCTGGACAGATGTTCGACTGCTGTGGCATATCAATTGCCTTGAGTAGCTGGTCGAGCTTCTGGCCCTTCGTCGCTTTTGATCGATGTTGCTCCACAAGAACGTGCTCGTCCAGACGGACAACACTGCAGCCATTGCATACATCAACCGTCAGGGGGGTTTACGCTCCCGCTGCATGTCGCAACTTGCCCGCCATCTGCTCCTGTGGAGTCAGACGTGGCTGAAATCGCTGCTTGCCGTTCACATTGCAGGGACACTCAACCGTGCAGCCGACCAGCTCTCACGGCAGTCCACCGACCCTGGAAAATGGCAACTCCACCCCCAGGCAGTCCAGCTGATCTGGAGCCACTTCGGCGAGGCAGAGATAGACCTCTTGGACCTACTCGGCTCATCAGTGAAAACCTGCATGTACATTCCAGCTCTTATACTCACGCTGTGATAAGGCCTTTTATCAAGATTCAAAGACTATTGGTCTCTCATGCGAGATCCCATCTGTAATGTCTCCGTTCCCTCCTTCAGGGAACGTGGGTTACCAGTGACCCGTTTTTGTGTTGTGTTTGGATTATTGGACTGTTAGAAGATCCAAACATGAGCCATTGTGTGGTTTGTATTTGATAGATTCCATGATGCCATGTGTCTAAACGAGATGTCCAGGACCTCCAGCAGAAATATAGGCCCACAACATCAAAAACACAGCAGTATACTTCAGGCAGTTTCATAACATTTTGTGTTTATATTTGTGTTTGTGTTCAATTATCAAACATCAGAAATATATTAGTTGTTTTTTATCTTTGTGATGGATGATTAAGAGAATTTGGGCTTTGTTTTCCCTGCTATTTATATTTCTGTTAAACAGTAAGCAATGGCCGGATAATTTCATGTTCATAATCACTCTGGAGTGCTCAAAATTGTGAACATTAACAGGAATATACTTAAGAGATATTTCACTAGAGAATTTCTAGTGATGCCAATAACTGTCCAATATGTATTTGAGAAAAACATTTCATAATGATTTTTCCCCACATTTCAAATTCTTATCCAATGAAAGTTTAGATTTTTAAGAATTTCTTAAATAAAAAATCAAAAGGATTAACAATGCAGATTCATTTTAGCAGCCTTTAATTATATTTGCAAAGGGCGCCAATATTTTGGCCTTGACATATATGTATGTATATATATATATATGTGTGTGTGTGTGTGTGTGTGTGAAATGAAAATGAAATGACGTGACAAGTGGCCAGGTATGGTTTCCCATACTAGGAATTTGTGCTCTGTATTTAACC
>JAUMHI010000041.1:7600779-7611275 GCA_032359435.1 Enteromius unitaeniatus
CTTGTGACAAACACTGGACAACATAAGGTGCAATTTAATACTTGTAAATAACTAAAATACATCCGTTATTATATATTTATATGTAAATGTTATAAATTGTCAACGTTAGAATGTTATCTCGAAATAAGCCCCTTCAGCATGATACAAGACCCTCCGATACAAGAATCCTCTACATTATCCCTTACTTAATAACAAAAGCAAACGTGAGAAAAAAACAAAAGAAAAGTGAGTTGTTGATTCGAAAATGCATTGCATGTGAAATAATTTGTTATTTTTCTCATGAGATTAGTTTCTGTTCATGAATTCTTTAAAGCTTCAATATTTTGGTGAAATGGACTTGTAATCCTCTTTTAAGATGTTCAAATGAGTAGGAAGAGGAGATATGAGCCTGTTCGTAACATTTGTGATCTCTTTTTTGGCAATATCACATGTGAAATTAGAAGAGGGTTTTCAATCAAGCCAACACCAAAGAAAAAAACACATTAGAGAATAAAGCTCCAGTTTTCATAGTCTTTTTACTAAGCATTAGCTACATTATAGTTGATTATAGGGTTTTGTATTCCATGTATAAAAGAGCCAGAGCCATGGCCATTCATGTTCATTGGCTCAAATATGTAGAACCAAAACCAAATATTAGGGGTGTAACGATACGTGTATTCGTATATTGAACCGTTCAGTATGAGGAAAAGAAAAAAAGAGAGAATAAAGTGTGTAAAATATAATGTTTTCAGTGCTACCTTTAACAGGACAGTCAACATGCTGTCTGCCCCTCCCACCCCCAAACAGACGAAAACTAGAAACACACACATTACAAACTATCCCTGCTGCATTCAGGTAAGACAATTGATCGGTACATTTATGGCCACGGATTTTAATGCGGGTTTTAAGAAAATGCTAAATGTTCTTCAGCACTCCTAGCAAAGAACAGAAAGATTATGACATTCTTTAGCTGAAGCACAACAGCGGCCCATGTGTTGAAGACATGATCTGTGCTGTCTGAAGAAAATGTGGACACTCTTTCTGAACTTAAAAAAACTTATAAATGTATTTAAATGGAGTTCCATTTAAAAACAAAATTGTTCTTTTCTATCTATTAGTTTATAACTACTACAATATTACATTTCAATTTTTAATAAGGAGCATTTGGTTTTGGTTATAAACGAGGTTTTGTTTTATTTGCTGCTAAGAAGAAACCCCAGAAGATATGTGAAGTATAGCTCCATTGTTGTTTAAAGTAAAAGAAAAAAAACCCAAAACTTTTATGTCAGTTTTAATAAATAAAAATGTATTCTCTTTTTATTTATATTTTTTGCTGTATCGAAAACGTACCGAAACGAACCGTGATTTTTGTGAACCGTTACACCCTATATTGACAGAAAAACACAGAATTGTTGACATTTTTGCAGATTTATTAAAAAAGAAAAATTTAAATATCACATGGTCCTAAGTATTCAGACCCTTTGCTGTGACACTATGACATATATTTAATTCAGGTGCTGTCCATTTCTTCTGATCATCCTTGAGATGGTTCTACACCTTCATTTGACTCCAGCTGTGTTTGATTATACGGATTGGACTTGATTAGGAAAGCCACACACCTGTCTATATAAGACATTACAGCTCACAATGCATGTCAGAGCAAATGAGAATCATGAGGTCAAAGGAACTGCCTGAAGAGCTCAGAGACAGAATTGTGGCAAGGCACAGATCTGGCCAAGGTTATAAAAAAAAATTCTGCTGCACTTAAGGTTCCTAAGAGCACAGTGACCTCCAAAATCCTTAAATGGAAGATGTTTGTGGCAACCAGAACCCTTCCTAGAGCCATTCAGCCAAACTGAGCTATTGGGGGAGAAGAGCCTTGGTGAGAGAGTGGTAAAAAAGAAACCAAAGATCACTGTGGCTGAGCTTCAGAGATGTAATCGGGAGATGGGACAAAGTCAACCATCACTGCAGTCCTCCACCAGTGGCCCGACAGAGGCCTCTCCTCAGTTCAAGACACATGAAAGCCTGCATGGAGTTTGCTAAAAAAAACACCTGAAGGACTCCAAGATGGTGAGAAATAAGATTCTCTGCTCTGATGAGACCAAGATAGAAATTTTTGGCCTTGATTCTAAGCAGTATGTGTGGAGAAAACCAGGCACTGCTCATCACCTGTCCAATACAGTCCCAACATCATGCTGTGGGGGTGTTTTTCAGCTGCAGGGACAGGAAGACTGGTTGCAATCGAGGGAAAGATGAATACAGGGAAAGAAGTACAGGGATATCCTGGACCAAAACCTTCTCCAGAGTGCTCAGGACCTCAGACTGGGCCGAATGTTTACCTTCCATCAAGGCAATGAGCCTAAGCACACAGCTAAAATAACGAAGGAGTGGCTTCACAACAGCTCTGTGACTGTTCTTAAATGGTCCAGCCAGAGCCCTGACTTAAACCCAATTGAGCATCTCTGGAGAGACCTAAAAATGGCTGTCCACCAACGTTTACCATCCAACCTGAGAGAACTGGAGAGGATCTGCAGGAAGAATGGCAGAGGACCTCCAAATCCAGGTGTGAAAAAGTTGTTGCTTCTTTACTTCTTTTTTAATAAATCTTCAAAAATGTCAACAATTCTGTGTTTTTCTGTCAATATGGGGTGCTGTTTGTACATTAATGAGGACAAAAATGAACTTAAATGATTTTAGCAAATGGCTGCAATATAACAAAGAGTGAAAAATTTAAGGGGGTCTGACTACTTTCCGTACCCACTGTATGTATATGGATTATTTGGGAATTGGGATTAAAAATAAAGAAATACCCACATCTGTCCATCTGTCCTGAGCAATGCTGAAGGCCAAAAAAATGACTAGTCACTCAAATGGCAGACATGAAAGGTGCAGGATGGACAATCCCCTGTATTTGCCATGACTACCTGATTTTAAAAAGACTGAACTGGCTTGATTAGACATTGAGGTAATAGATCTGAAGTATCAGCTTGACTCATGATTAATAAAAGCGTATTGTACAAGGCAGTGACCCTCATGGCTAAAATCCTTTCTATGTTCTTCCAGGCAGAAAGGGTTTAGACCTCATAATAGCTCTTTAAAGGGCACGTAATTAACAAGGTCTAATGCCATTGTCATACTGTTAAGGCTCAAAAGTTTGCACAGCAAGGAAGTTGGGTTTTAAAATAGACCGCGCAGTGAACATGGGCTCTGATTACAATTATGCGCTACACTTTGCTGATTTGAAATCAATGAGGCCAAATTTCACAGGGGCCCTGTCAAATGGTAGCAACGAGCATCCCAGATCCATTCCCCAATCAAAAGTTTTTGCTCTGTATAATTTCACGCAATCAGATTTCTCCACAGTCATCCAGTGCAATCAGGTAATCAGTGGGGCCCATTAACAAGACAAATGGGGTTTAAAAAGTGGGTGCACTCTGTTTGCAGGAACTTCCTGTGGAGAAGGCCCCCCTGCCTCTGCCATCTTAGATACGCTGCTGAATGGCTCCAGAGTCTCTGTAATTTGGGTTAAGAAAAGGAACTCTCGATTTCATGAGATTTCAAGCATTTAACATTGTATCAGCTAATGAAGCAATATGGTTAACTGGTAAAGGAATGCTTAAATTGGCTGGATATCAGTTAAAGGTGTTTTCTTTATTAAATTCAAATGGTTTCATTAATGCAGTGCACTGTGGGCTTGCATAATAGCGCTCGCCATCACCCACATTACGGAAAAGGCTCTATAGAATTTTTTCCTTTAATTGCTTTCGGCATAAATTTAAAAATTGAAGAAAAGGTGTCTTTCATTTGCCCTTTTTAAACTGAGGATGATATTTTGGCCTAAACTACCGTTTCTCTCAGTGGACACAAACTGTCATTACCACAAATTTAAATGCCTGTGGAAATAATGAACCAAGACAATGTGAACATAACAAAGACAACAACAAAAAATGAAAAGGAATAGGCTCTAATTTTGGCCCTCAGGGAAACGTGGAGCGATTCTAATTAAGCTCATCCTGAAATGAAACACTCAGGTCACGCCGGTTTCTCATCTCAGTCTCTTAACTGGCGGCTTTTGTATAAGGCGTACAGTTAATAACAATGTTCAACCTCAGAGAGAGGAAGTCATGCCCGCAAAGACCCCATGGCCATTAGGAACCTCACATGCTGTATAGATATTAGATTAGATGCAGCTTTAACTGCCAGACGGCAGTCAAACACGGCTGAATCGCAGAAGTCGTCCCTCAAGTAGTCCTGATTAAACACGCGAGGAGCGGTGCTGATTCTACCCAAGGTGATTTGAAGTGCTTAATTAAACATAGACTATACCGAGATAGCTCAATCTAGGAGCTGTCAAGCCTTGAACCAGGAAGAATATCACACACCTCATGCATCATAATTGCAGATAGATCTATCTCGACTGGTAATATCTGATCCGCTCACACTTATCTACACTTTGCCAGACCTCAGATTGTTGAGCTATCTTTCATTTTATTCATTGTGTGCGGGGCGGTAATTGGCCGCAGATAAGCATTCTCCCTCCCTCCTAGGCCGTGCCCGAGCATCCCGAAAGCAATCTTCTTGGACATGGGCTCTATCCTGGGTCATTTGGCCGGCCAGGGATGTCTAAAGCTTTTGGATGCCTGGCTTCAGATGAGTCCACTCAGCTCTGGCCTGCCACTCCCAGCCAGATGCCCCAATCTTTCAATCAACCATTCCATTTACTGACGCAAAGCACCACTGCCCAGACAGCAACGGCGCGATTATCAACTACTGCTGAAAATATCCTCTGCAGTGAGCCTAATAACGTTGTTCTGGAAGAGCGAAAGGAGCGCGTTGGGGTTAAGCATGTTGATGCAAACATTTAAGGATTGTGGTTTCGTCTGGAAGGCTAAATCCAATCTATTAAACACACAACAGAATTTTTATTCTAGGTGTTGATGTATCAGCAGTAACCAATGAGAGTAAGGGAATCAAGGTTCCCATGGCAACGCTAGTTAGGAATAAAAAGGGAATAATTGTCAATCATTTGTCACCACCAGTCTAAATTGTTTTGATATTAGGCTGATATCTAATTTGCATTTTTAATTTCTCTGCAGATGATACACTCCCTGGTTAATGACCAATTAATTGGTGACAAACTCTAATTAATATCAAATATGGAAAATGCCATGGCTTGACAGAGAACAAACAAAACATTTGCTGGTTCTTTCCTTCACAGAAAATAAAAGATAAAACTCAATTTCAGAGGTCAGCAAAGCGGGTGCACTTTTCCAAAACAAAGGCACTACGTGCAAATGTCATTGTGCTGCATCATTGGGCTACTTGACACTGAGTCACTCAAAAGGTAGAAACCTGTTGAAGCATTTTTAAGACATTCACATAGCAAATGAGCAGTTTCTGTGGCTTATAGCACCTTCAGAACACCTCATTTCAGTCGTATAACCACACGGCACAATGAACAGACTAAAATTGTAACAATTACATTTCAATCATGTGCCATGAATTCAAACTTTTTAAAAGCCTCTCAGTCATACAGTTCTTTCCTTTTGTCCCCTTTTAAAATGTCTCCTAATTTCCATGAGTTCCTTTTCCTGCCTCCAATTGGATAATGGATGTAAATAGGCCTTATACATCTAATATGACTAGGGACTGAAAATAGAGAGTAAGTGCCTTTTTATAAAGGCTTATATTGAGGGAGAGCTTTTGATTGCAGGAAATGGAGATCTTATCTCTTGTGTTTGCCTGGCAAACGCCTGCACACTGTAATCTGGATTATTTAACTAAAAAGCCTATATGTTCCCTTTTAGACGAAATGGATTAATCTTTGCGTGCATGTGAAGTATTTCCATTATACGCATTCAGACTTGCTTTAGCTTGATGTTGCTAGAGTCTGTTCATTGTCTGTTTTATGTAAAGAAACAAAATCACTCAGACACACTTTTCATCTATCCACCCATCTATCCATTTATCTATCATAAAATCTCTATTCATAATTTTTTTGTAAACAATGATGGAACTAACTAATTTTATGATTTTAACTTATTTTAGAATATTAGAAACAGTCCTTTATTATACATTACTATCTGCGCACACCAATTTATTGCAGCACTGAAGTGATAATGACCTCGTTTGCTCTATTAAAAACTCATTGATAATACCCAGACCTGTGAAGTTAGAAATTAATGCTGCATAAACATGGTCCTCCTACATTCTCCCTCTTACTCTACCTCCCAGGTTAATGGCTACATGGCTACTTTTTAGAATTCTTGGTGTGTTACAATTGTTGAAACGGTACCCAAAACACTTTAATTCACCTCAATTCATGCACAGCTTTCTTTTTTGTAGCAAGAAGGGAGGCCTTAGAGCTAGTAAACAGCTGATTGGGTTGGTTAGACATGTTAAAAAACATGTTGTACATCACCTTTTTTTAAGATTTAGGCCTTTCTAATGCTATCTCTTGCTTTTGCTTCAGGGCACGTTTCCGCCTTGCAGAGTCTTCTTCTCTGATCACTCCTCTTGTGTCGACTTTTGGCTGTTTAGGAGACAAAGAAGTCTTGTGCTGCATTTCGTGCTGACAACCTCACTTGCTTCATTTTGAATCGGCTTAGAATTCAGTGACCTTTTCATTTTGGGCTGTTTTTGTGCACATCCATCTCTTGGGATTATCTCTATACAGATTGTTTGTGTGCGAGTGTTTGAACGTACGTGTCGGGAGGGAGGTGGGATAGGAGAATTATTTTAGGCTGTTATCATTCTAATGGTATTGGGGGGGAGGGGTGCCTTAGTTCAAAACAAAATCGATGTGAATTAACGTCCCCTTGGAGATCTGAGGACAACAACAGCACCGAAATCATTTTGTCCTTTTCACGTGTTTTCACTCAGAGGGAATGAAAAATGTTCTCCTTTCGTACATGGAAATGAAACACGAGACAGTAGATAATCTCATAAATATGTGTTGCATTTCATGCCCAATTCTCTGGCTTATAGAGAGCGAGCGAGAGAGGAGGAGCAGAAAAGGAGTTAGAGAGAGAAGGTCTTTGTTTCAGGCTTGGCTGACAGGAAGTGGTGGCAGAGGGACAGTCAGGGACACTCATCCCCACGAATAAGGAATGCTGGAAGACACGGTATCCCTTTTTGATCAGACCTCGCTGATGGATCTGTCGGAGAAAGGCAAATGGGGATAAGACAGACCCTTGATGACAGCAGACCAATTTTGATGTCCTTTTAACTCTCATTGCGTTTTTGAGCAGCATGGGAAAATGGCCTTTAACCTGAGTGCAAAATCAGTGAAAACCACAAAACATACATGCAGAGAAAAAGACAGGGTGGGCCGACGTAGAATATTCACAACACTTCTACAAGACATTACAGCTTTCAGGGGGCAAAGTGGAGCCGATCGACTCTCAGAGGCTGGTTTTGCTGGTGCTTTAACAAGATAAAGCTTTCATTAAGACCGCAGCACAGGGCAGAGGCGACTGTCTTGTTGCCGTGGTCGAAGAGTGAGTTTCCTTGTTTGTCTGCAGCCGTGGCTGTGATTAATGCTCCTGCTGTCCACGTTAAGCAGGGCCTTCGAGAAAAACATTGAGAGAAACAGAGTGGGAAAAAGAGAGAATTTATGTTCCTGTCAAATTTCCTTTCTCCTCCCGTTTCCGAAAACAACGAGGTTCTGAAACGAGATGGCAGCTCTCTCTCTGCTTTGAGCAAAATTAAAGAACAAGGACAGTGGGTTTTCAATGGAAAATGATTAATTCCAAAACGCCAAACCATGTGCAAAGTGTTGCATTAGTGCAGCGTCCGGTTCCATATTGAATGTAACCCTAAACTCAAAGGCCCCAAGCCCTCCTCCATGTTTATAATGCATTAGTGGAACAAACTCTTCACTGTACTCTATTTACAAATCCCAGCAGGTCACGGATTAGTTGCAGATGTGGCTATGAAACAGCTCCGACCAAATTCATACCACAGAAATAAATGTTATGTTGGTCTAAGGTCTTTTTTTTTCTCGTATTTTTGTTTGAACTTTTTTTGATGGGGTGCAGGAAGAGAATCCAGCTCAATGTTTGGAACAAGAGGTGTGGAACAACATTTCTATTCCACAGATTAGCTCTGCACTCATCTACATGTAAAACAAAGGTTATTAACTTGCTGCGCTAAAAGCTTTAACAAACATTTATTTATCTTGTGAGAGCAGATTCAGCAATTTGTCTCTGAATGCGACAATTATTGCTTTTTACTTTGGCTCACACCAACACACGCTCGCAGTCTCTCTTCATTTAACTGATTTGGATGAGCACTCAGGAACTCTTAGACAGAGCAACCCGAATTGATTTTCCCAACTAACACCTTGTAGCGAGGGAGACGTTTCAACAAACAAATGTACTGTTCTTGTCAGAGTCACATCCTTGCAAACGCATCTTCATTTGCAATGATGTAAGAACAACAGCCGTGCTTACAAATGTAAGCACAACGGAAGTGGAATAGCTAAAGAAGAGCTAAAATCTGAATCTAAAAAAGTCTATATACACGACTGGACACTGTTGTGCATTTTATTGTCACAATGTCCCCTCCAGCCTCTTACACATGATCAGAGAGACAAGTGGCTTGCCGTTGGCAGGTTAATGGACAAAGGAGACAGTGTCTGGGGTGCAGGAAGACCTTCTGCCGGAGCTATCAGCCGGCCCATTGTTGGGCTCTCAGGTGCATTAGGATCATCGTAGCCCTCACTTTGTGTGAGAGGAGAGAACAGTAAATGCATTTAACTTCCAACAGAACACTGGACATGTCAGTCAAGCACCCCCGGAACGCCACTTACTTCCTGCTCCTCTTTCCAGACAAATAAATAAACTATGGCTATGCCTGAAACCTAAAAAAATGCTTTTCAGATTGTATACAGAGGATTGGGAGGCACTAAAACACATTTGATTCCTTCATCTATGTTAAAAGGGTCATGACATGAGAAACCAAATTTCGCCTTAATCTTTTGATACAGAAGCGCTCTTTGTATGCTTAATACATCCACACATCCTGATTTTGATGTGTTTATGGGTCAACATATTTTGTTGACCCTGGAACAACATTTTAATCACAAAAGTTTGTCTTGACCATATCTACACCTAAACCTAACCTTACACGTGAATAATGCCTTAAAGTGCTCCTATTATGCAATTTTAAAGGTGGCTAATATTGATATATATATATATATATATATATAATTGTTTTCTCTTAAAACAGGTTTATGTGTATGCAAGGTCAAAAAACACTTCCTCTTTCTCTAAAAATAGGTTTAATTTTACCCCATTTCTAAATGATTCGTTAACGAGCAGTTTGAAGACTCAGTTTCTCTAAACTCCTCCCTCCCGTGAGCCCTCACTGTGATTGGTCAGATGGCGCAGTCCTAACGTGGACAGTGCTTTTATAAGCAAATCGGGCACACCTCTACGTAGTGAACTTTAGCATTGCATAAAGCATAACACTGTGTTAAGCCATCGTTTAGCATTACTTAGGCCACATTTACACATATTTAGAGAAATGAATAATTACTCCCCTCCGTTTTCAATAATTACATTGTGCACACAACATCGTTTTCAAAAAACTTGTAATTTATATCAACCCCCATAAATATAAATAAATACATTTTTTGCATATTGTTATTTTATTTTGGTCATGCTGTCAAAACACTCACAGGTAATTGCGGGGGGCTGGGCATTGATACTGTTTCCTATGCAATGACATTAGCCAATCATAACAGTGACAGACCACTGATAAGCCTTAAAGGAAATGCCCCCTTAAAAAAGGTCTTAGATTAAATTAACTTAACTGAAATATTAAGGCATAACATATGCAGCTAGATATGTTCAGGTATAAATTTCCATTGATATAGTAAAAATATGTTTTGCATCTTATCTGGCAAAATTAATAAAATAAAAAAAACAATACAATAATTTGCTTGTGATGTTCCTTTTGAAATGTGAAAATTTGAAAGGTGCTGTATGTATTTTTTGACTGTAATAAAGCTTAGAACCATCATAAGTTATTCTATTTGAAAATGTGCATTCTGTGTCAGAATGTCTGTTTTTGTTTTGGTCTGTGTGATTCCTTCCACTTACAGTTTACCCAATTATATTTATTTAGACAGCCTGGGTTGCCAGTTTGCAGAAAACACAGCATTTTGCAGCCAAGGAAGAGAGTAAACAAACTCGGTCAGAGATCGCAGATCCTAAAGCTGTATGACCACAGGCATATTAAAACATGGATAAATCCAACTCATCAGTTCACAGTGTAATGTCTGTCACCTTCCACTGATAACCTTGTGCACCAACAATCTGACAACCTTTGTGAGCAGAAGAAACAAGAACTTGATATTTGACCGCAGTACCCATTTCAACCATGTCCTTAATACATACTGCACCTTTAATAAACTACAGTTTACATGACGAGGTCACAATGCAGTCACATGCATTTTTGACTACATTTTGTATGGTACACCTCTATTCAGTACAATCACATTTGCGATC
>JAUMHI010000041.1:7611375-7625976 GCA_032359435.1 Enteromius unitaeniatus
GTCACAATGCAGTCACATGCATTTTTGACTACATTTTGTATGGTACACCTCTATTCAGTACAATCACATTTGCGATCAGATCACCTGAGCTGGATCTTAATACCAGATGTAAACGAGATCTATGCATGATATTTAAGAACTTTTTATCAACTGCAGATGTATTAAACCAACAAAGCATGTATTCTCAAGATAAAACTTTTCTGCTATTTATGCAACAGACTGACAATATTGCAACAGTAGAAGTCCAAGACTCAAGTAAACCTGAGAGGGAAGTTTGGCTGGAAGTGAGCTGAGCCCTAATCCCACACTGACCCAGTCTCTACCTCCTCATCCTCTTCCTCCAGGGACGTAAACGCAGACCTGCATTCCTCTCTCTAATGCTGTACTTAATCAGTCATGTGCAAAATATGAAATGTATGGCATATTGGAATCGGTCTAACGCTAAGGAGAGCATAAGTCATGTTCTGTCAGACCCACGCTAGAGGCAGAGGTTTATACTAATGTGTGATTTACAATGACTTCACTGTCCAGTTTCAGATAGTAGACAAGCATGATCCTCAGACAGAGCTCGGGGGAAATGTCAGCCCACACTGCTAAAAACAAAGTCACATTTGAGTGTGGCCAGTCGACGGTCCCTTGTGGTTTGTCTCCACATTCTGAAGTGGAGACAGTGATTTACACAGTGTGTCTATCAGTCGTTTGGGACCGGCGGTTAGTCTGCGGTGCGCTGATGACAGGCATGCTGTGTGCAACATTACGTTATAAATAGATCTTTAAAGCAAAGTGGCCACACTGGAGCTCATACGTATCTGTCACTTGTTAAACGGCCACAAAATGGACCTGCCACCAAAATGGAAATACACTCCACTTCACCAAGTAAGGTCAAGTTATAGCCTTGTTTTCAAAAATCTGAAAGTAATTTTGAGGTGTACTACAGATACTCTCTTGCAGCCATGATGCCTTATGTTTCTGAGCACCCAGATTTGCGGAAGATTTATCTTTACAGAATTGGCCATTTGCCTCTGCATCAAATTCAAATTTCAAAGGGAGCAGGACAATGCTTGGGAATAAAATGCTGTGGCATAAATAAGGCTCCAAATGTATATCCTCTGCTTCCAAAAAAACAGTCTGGGCTTATAGTGAGATCAGGACACTAGTGCAAAAGTCTCCTTCAACACTCCTCTTCGCAAACTTTTCTTTACTCCGTTCGGAAGACAAATCACCAAACTGACCGGTCAGATTTCACAGTGCTTTCTAAAGACTCTGAAGCTGCTCCTCTGAAAGAAAGCAGCTTTGATTTGAGACACCTGTCTGCGCTCCAAGCTATTCTGATCTGGTTGCTTTTTAGATTTCAGTGAATGATACACACAGGTTTTGATGTCTCCACCCCACCCTAATTGTTTCTGCTGCTAACATCCCTCATTATCTTACCGGTCAAGGCAGTTTGCAGTTACAGAATACAGGGGGTGGCCCACCGAGTAAACCTGACACCCAGAAGCATTGTCGCTCAGGGTAAGTCACACCTCTTTATTGTACGGGAAAGATGGGAAGAGGCTGAAAGCGTCTCAACTTTCTCCAGCTGGAGGATCCCTGCAGGCCCTTGAGACGCAAGCACAAAGACACCAGAGATGTGACTCATGGACTCTTAACGCAGTCGAGTGTGAGTGAGTGATCACCAGAAGTGTTTACAACTGTGTGAGAGCAAAAGTTCAAGAGTCATATGGATATCACCATTGAAAACAGCTAAAACATCAGGCCCATTAACTACAGAGTATGTACTGCTGTGGTTCAGAATTCAAATATCCAGGGAATGTTGCTAAACGTTAATGCTCTATTATGTTGGAAATATGCCCTACACCAAATCCAACTTTAAACCTACACACAAAAAGGCATTTGTTGATGCAACCATTTCAGCTTCCTTTTACACTGATTTGAACTGTTCCTCACCTCTCAAGTACATCTCTGTACTCCGTGAACTCCAGACACAAGCCTACCATCTATGAAAGCCCATTGAAATTAAGCTGGCTATGTGTGATGCTATAGTTCAAAAGCAAAGCATAGTATAAATCTAAAAAAATAAAAAGTCATAACATGATATTCTTCAAGTAATTGTGCAAAATATTATGCTTTATTAATCAAACCTCTGTAAATCTAAGTGAAAAGGAATAATAGGTGTTGGAGTTTTACTGCCTCTAGTCTTCATTTTTTTGGAAACTGCAGTGATATGTACTTAATGGTACGTATTTGTACGTGTCTTGCTAAAAAGTGTACCAAGGTACGTTTATGCCATGAGACCAGGTAGATATCTATACATACAAACACAATTTTTAACACATTGCTTTGGAATATTAACTGAAAAGCACTTGTATACTATTGTTACTGTAAACTAAATAAAACTATTAATGGTACTGTATATAGAATTTACTTTATAACATATATTATTATGAAGTATTATTTATCCCGTTAGATTTTCTTATTCATATTTTTGGGAAACCTTTGCACAACAATTCCCTGACCTACAGAGCACCATATGAGTCAGGACTGTCAAAATCTTTTTTTTTTTTAAATAACCAGACACCCCTGATTATAGCCTTTTTTTCCCTCGGAAAGTTCCCCTCAGTTCCATTTCATATTTTTCAGTATTTTTAACGAACAACTAATATGTAAAACATGGCAAGCATATTAATATTCCAAGCTGAACTTTCATGGCGAGGCTCTTTTATGCTCAGCCGTCCTGTTTTACATATTTGACTTCTCTGACATAGGTCAAGACTTTGAAAAGAGAGAAACTAAAGCGGGTTAATTTAACTTGGCAACAGGTTAAATCAAGCTATTCAATAACAGCCAACTTCACGTTGGTGAGCAGGGCCAGCCAGCAGTGTCATGGAATGTTTTTAAGTGGCCAGCTTTGATGTCTGGTGTGCGGGAGAGACTGCGCCCTCTATGTGCCCTAACATTTGTGCTTCTAACTCCCTCGCTTCGAGGCCTCTGTGATAGTCATCGTATGAAAGGGAGAGCGATAAATACAAAGAGAAAGGAATAGAGAGGGAGTGAGAAGGAAAGAGAAAGGACTGTAGAGCATTGTAATTAGTTGCACCTGTTTCCTTTAACGCGGCTCCGGTTTCTCTGTACAAACGCATGTAGATTAGGCATCAAAGTGCCTCTCTTCAATGCCCCCTTTGTTGGCAGTTGTCAGGGAAGCAGCCTCCAGAAATGTGTGACCCGAGCAAAGCTCTGGAACTCAAGCACAGAGAACCCGCAGCCATGTGTCCTCTCCACAGCAGGAGAGCGAGCTTCTGCTGGGTCACTGATAGACTTCGCTCACTTCTGTAATGATATGTGGATACAGTCCTGCTTTGTTGAGGATCTGAGTGAGTGAAATTTTAATAAGCTGTCCTGCAGGCTTGTAACTTACTAGGAAAAGTTACTTTCTGATTAAATAAAAGCATTCCGGCATTTTATTTCATGGGACGGTATGGTATATTTGCCTTGCATGAAATATTCATGCTACGCAAGGCAAACTGCAGTACTTGCACAATTTGTACATTAATATATGTATATGTTCGTCTGTTCTTCTCTTTAATTGCTCTATTTACGAGTCAGTTCTAATTTCTTTGGAGCTTGCAGAAAAGAATATGACATTGCCAGCAATTACTGCAGCATACTGTATTGTCGCGCGTTTGATAAATAAACTTTGGATTCGTCCCAATTCATATACTATCCATCTTCTATTATGCAAGACTATAATTAGTGAGTCTCCAATTATAGCACGTTGAAAATAGTACTCTAAAGACGTCCAAATGGTTTACTATTTTCAGTGCATCATGCTTTTTCAGCTAGAAGTGTAGATTATGATGCTTTAATGTTTTAACCTTTTTAGTTGCATAATAGTGGCAAAGATGCAAGGCTTTATAGATAGATAGATAGACAGATAAGTAGAAAAGTAGATAGGCCTAGTTAATTTGATCTACTAGAACGAAACAGTAAGTATTATTAGTATTATTATTATTATTATTATTATCAGGCCTATTATAATTTTAGTCCAACATCAGGAGGATTTGGTCTGTTGAATTGCTCATTTTGCTTACAAATGATGAAAATAAGTAAATAAATAAAAACAGAAAACAAAGCAAGAAACATTTAGCTATTTATAAATACTGCAAATTTTTACACTCTATATAATATCATGTATTTCAGTAAAACGGTGAAAAAAAGCATCAAGTATGTACACAGAATTAGAAAAATGTTGCACCCTCAACAAATTTATGCTTTAGAAATTTTGCAAATTCAACAAGAAAGCAGTGACACCTAGCGGCTGACCAACGCAAGTACTAGAGAAGTTCATCTTCCAAGGACGTAAAATCATACTTTTATCTTTCAAAACTAAGATTGCAGGAAATAAGACGATTTTGACATTCAGGTTTTGTTTTGATTAATATACAGCCTATGTGGTTAAAATAAATAAATAAATAAATATGTTCTTGGCTTATCATGCAAGTTTAATCAGCATGATTAGATCTAATTTCTCCCCCTCTAGTTTTCATTGATTAAGAGAAGCCATAATTTGTATGGGTCATAGTTTAGTTGATGGCTGATTGTGTTCTACCACACACGCAGTGTGAACAAATCAGCCTGTCCTTTTAAGAAACAAATATGTGCTCAATATAAAGTTTGCATTCTTAATTTTGTCATTTCACATGAAACAATTTCCTAACTGACAAGAAACATGGGAGATCATCTACCGTTCGACGGGAATTTGAAATTGTCTCTTGTCTTGCCAAGGTCATCATTCTTAATATTTTAGTGTGAAGTTGCAAAATCAAGAACATATTTAGTGCCAACTGCAGTGTTTTCTACGGTGGCTGAGAGAGCTCAACGCACAACTGCAACTTAAAAAAACACATGCAAATAGAAAAAAACATATGCAAACTGCAAATTCCAGGGATTCTGCAGGATCTTATTTAGGAGCTCCAGGAGCAATTACCAAACTGGTTCCGTGTTTATCATGCTTTGCGATAGTGAATCAAAGTTATTAATTATACAGGCTATATTCAAGATAAATTGGTAATATTTGTTTCTTCAACATTATCTAAAGTTTTAATGCTGTATAAAACAATTTAATGTTTTTTAATGCCATTTAAGGCCTTCATTTTCGCTAAATCAATTTAATGACTTTTAATGCTTTTTAATGCCCCGCTGAAACCCTGAAATTCTCCCAACGCAACCAAACACAGAAACGCGCTGCAAACAGCACGGACCACAAAGGAAATGTTTCAGGGGGACCTCAAAAAGTGACGAACCCTGAGGTCCTTACACTTGAAATGTGCCGCGTCTCAACTTTCCACCATTTTTCGAATATTACGCCTCCTCTCCCGGAGCCTCATGGGATAGGAAAGTGCCCATGGTATGCGTACTACAGAATTCGGGTCGGAAGCAGTAGGTCATCCGGGTACTTCTCGCCTACTGAATTTCGAATACTATGAATTCGGACATACTACTCACCTCGCATACTGTTTTTCACGTAATATATAGTAGGGAAGTAAGCAATTTCGGAAGCAACATATTTGTTCAGTGGCTTTTGGTCAGAGCAGAGGTGTTGTCGCTAAAGGGTGAGGGTTTTTTTGTTTATTTTAACCACCTGATCATACAGTCATTTGGATAGACTAATCTGACGAATTACACACTTAACGGTGAAACATTATTTTAAGGCTATGTCAGCTGGAGTTACTCTCAGATGGGTTAATCACTTTTTGAGGTCCCCCTGAAATATTTCTGTCGTGGTCCGTGCTATTTGCAGCACATTTCTGTGTTTGGTTGCGTTGGGAGAATTTACAGCGAATTTACAGATGAAGTTTTTATCTTGATGTGTTGTAGTTTGGGTTTTTTTTTTGCATGTGTTTTTTCTGTCTGCATATGTTTTTTAAAGTTGCAGCGCGTTGAGCTCTCTCGGCCACCATAGTTTTCTCGGTCATCATGAGTTTTTTTTTTTTGTGGAACTGTGAGTAGTAGCAAAGAATGCTAAATGAAATGATGCAAAAGAGGGGCTCAGGGCTACTGAAACCAATTTGCATGAAGGTTACTTACGTCTAACCGAGGCAGACAGGGAAAATGTTCTGTGAGTCCTGCAGAGATGGTGATGGCCGACAGCGACTAAAATATTGAGTGTTTGTCTGAGTTCTTCTGCTTTTTCTTCCTACTACACTGGTCTACAAATAGCTACACAGGTCACAGACTCACTTCAGGTTTAGAAACCCTTTATAAATGCAATGAAATATGTTTGGGAGAATGAAGGGTCTCTCAGTACTTGTTCCAGTTGACACAAAAGAGTTCATCTTTGAAAACGATTTACCAGCTTCCCGCCTAAATGTTTTAGGCATGGTTCACCTGCTGAGCTGTGCTGCTGGAACACATCTGTTTTTAAGCTAAGTTTTAAGCTAACTAGCTAATTAAAGGTCATATATCAATATTAGTCATATATTACACGTTTATGTCTGTAAATAGTAACTTTTACCTTTTGATATCATCATGCTCCATCATACTGTAGTATACTTGCTCCAATGCTTAGCCAAGATATCATGCTGTGGCCAGCTGTGTCACCAAGGCGATGTAGGATCTTTAGCAATTTTTGTTTTATGGCAAAAATCATTAGGATATTAAGTAAAGTAATGTTCCATTAAAATATTTAGAAAATTTCATAAAGTAAATATAACTTATTTTTGATTAGTAATATGCATTTGCTAATAACTAATTTGGACAACTTTAAAGGCTTTTTTTTTTCATTTATTTATTTAGCCTCATAATCCAGATTTTTTAATAGTTGTATCTCAACTATCCTAACAATCCTAACAAACAATACATCAATGGAAAGCTTTTGGATGATGTATACATCTAAATTTACAAAAAGTAAATGATTTTGTGGTCCAGAGTCACAAATGTGCATCTCTTTTAATAATGACATATATAAAAAAATCTGATGTGCAGCTTGTACAGTAGTTTTGTATGTTTATTAAACAAGTGTAAAGTCTTATGAGGGATCCAAATTGCATCCGTTTTGTAAAATTACCCTTAAGCACAGAATAGGAGACAAGAAGACAAAAGAAAATACTATTTAAAACATGCTGACAACTGAGCAAGATCTGATGCAGGCCTTCAACCTGTGACCATGCAACTTTGCCCAGGTACACTGACAACAATGAGGATTCACAAAAGAAGAGAGAGCAGAGGGGTAAATAATTTACTCCATTATCTGCACTGCAAAGCTCATCAGTAAGCCTGAACAATAGGCACGATTGAATTGCTGATTGCATCTCTCTTTGCCTGCTAGGTCCTTTACCTCGCTGAATTCTGCATTAAAGAGAAAGAGGGATACGAAGAAAAAGAATCTTTTCCAATGTCATACAGCCATAATATACAGGTACCAATCAAATTAGGAGTCAAAGGTCACATCCAGCTTAAGACTTCAGGCTGTTTCTGCAGGATAGTCTAAGAAGGAGATGGTTATGGACAATTTTAATTTGAGTGCTACTTCCACGTTTTAGTAGAAATGACCTAAAATCTAAAAACAAATTTGTAAGACCAAAGCCTTAATCATATACGTCAAACAAATTACCCATCATGTTGTTTATATACTGAAATGTCTCTATGCGGTTTACTTCAATTTCTTTCCTAGTGAGCAATCAGATTTTTCCAGTACCTGTGTCATTCGCCTCAATTAGTAAATTCAAACCACATCCTCCATGTTTAGATTTTCTGAATTCTCTTTCCACATTATGGGAACAACTCCCTTAATTACTATTTTTAGCTTGCATAGTCGAGGAAGCCTAAACGGGCCAAGATCAGAAATAATGTGCTAGTTTCCTTGGTTCTCCGCTGACTTTAAACTTTTCATCCCCCCACCTTCCAGTTTAAATCACCATGTTTCCATCAGATGAAGGCATTTTCATAGCAAGCATAATAAATCCCTTTAGCCAAGTGCTCAGAGGTCCTGCCTTCTGTCCTGGAGAGTAGGGGGTCAGTGTCTCTCCTCCTCTCTGCTCTGTTTGTTTTATGGAGCACCAAATTCAAAATGCCACGTCCAGTTTTACTCCACAGCTCAGCGAACTCCTCTGATCTACCCAGAAAAAAAACGAAAAAAAAAAAAACAGCCATTTTGTCAGAAGTCCAGAGGGTTATGGTTGTCAAACCCAGCCAGCCTTCATTAGTTGAATGAGGTCATTATTTTGACTCTGATTTAGAGGTTATTTCAGCACAGAGACCCACAGTACTCATCTAATGGTGGTGAGCTTTACTTTTTGACCTTAAGTAGGCCTGAATCATATCCTTCAAATATAAAGAAAGCAGGCTCGTTCTTCCTATTATTAAAAATGCAGCCAATCATGTCACACTCATCTCCCTGTAATTTTACAAATAGGGAAGTTAAATACACCAGTTAGTGGATTTAGACCTGTAAATCGCTCATTTTGCTAAAAGGTTCTTGAAGACATCATGACCAAAAAGTCTTCCAAGAAAGGCTAAACTTATTCTCTGGGAAGGCTGCATAACCAGCCCACAATTTGCACACAGTGACTTAAACCTTAGTGTGTCATTTATGCAAGAGAACAGAGAGAGGGGCACAAATTGCTAGGTCTAAAGTAAAGAGCTTTATTTATAGCTACCACCTAAGCTGAAAGCCAGTGTAGCTCTAATAGAGCAATCTGTATTCTTAATGGTAATGCCCCATTCGTTTGGTCCATTTGGCTCAGTACAGGTGCATTAATGGGGCTTGTTGAACAGTTCCAGCTGAGCTGATTTGAGGAGAAGGATGAATCCGTGAACACAATACTCTCTCTGGTGGAAGAAGAAAGAATTAAGTAAATTCTGCATTTAATACAAGCCATGAGATCAAATTTGAAATGTTATCAAATTTAGATATGACAATGGATTTCAAGTTCATTTAAATGCCAGTATCACTTATATCTGGATCACTATATGTGATGGATGTCTTTTCCAGTTTCAAATTGATAAATATGGTATAATTATTCTTTGAAACAACTGAATTGTTAATTTGAAGTCTTAATAAATTGCACTGTGTCACATTAAATTGATATTAACATAGTTTTGGCAGTAATTACACTTTAGAAAAGGTTGATAGCGCATAATTATTTGCCTGGGACAGGACATGCTAGGCTCACACGCTGCCCAGGGGCCCACACAACCCATAATCCGGCCCTGGATACACACACAAGGACAAAGTGTTTGTCAAAATCAAGAGCAATATTAACACAAGGACAAAATAATAAGCTAGTATAATGTATTTGTAATTTAATGCAATGTTACAGTAATATACTGTATTAAGTATCCAATTAAGACATTCTACTGATAAGTAACTTTGCATGAATAGGTAGGTGAATGTCTAAAGTGAACTATCAAAGTCAAGTTTCCAGTAGCCAGTAAACACACACATGGAATAAGTCAAATAATTTAAGTTCCTTTATAAATTTTTAAGTTGTATCTGCTAGCACAGCAAAGACAAGTTGGATAAAACTGACTGGGAACTAGGCCGAAGAATCTATCATGATGTAGTATCTTTATGTAGAAAAAATAAGATTTACTGTAAATAGTACTATTAAAGATATTGGTTTTACATTAATAACATTATTTATTTATTTATAAATAGAGGATGCAAAGGCCATTTAAATACTTAGAAAGACCTATCTGGTTAATAAAACATGCAATAATTTTAAGCTCCCAGACTGTTAGAGCTCCTGTGCATGATAATTTACCCCTTAGTGATCCTTCAAGAGATACTGTCATTAAACTTGAAAGTGTTCTAAACAATCAATAACTCAGATAAAATCATGTTTCATAGTAGGATACTCACTGACATGGAAACAAACAAATGATTGCAACACTACATCAGCAGAACACAGAGAACTTCAGTGCTCCTAATTAACCTTCTCCCTTGCAAATCAATACATGGCACAGGCTCTTTTTAATTGAGGAGTAATTATCAGCCTGTATGCATCTGCCTAATGAAACAATGCTTTGTTATGCCTGCAGCTAAAAAAAAAAAAAAAGTTAATTGAGTTCTCTTTTGTGAAGCAGACGTTCTCTCCTGGTCATGTGCTGTGTCTGGTTTTGGCCTGTATAATGTCTCACTGTTTGTGAAGATGAATGCACATGTTTTGTTATCCACTGATCACACCGAGCACTCTTTCTCGCTTCATACTCCGTAACACTTCAGAATTTGATTTGATTTTTCCTAGTCACCATGACAGCCTCCCGTTGTTTAATAGTGAAACTGAGCCAAAACAACTGATAAGAAATTACCAAAAACACTCTTGCCGAGTTTTTAGTAATCTGGAGGCATTTGATTCATTTAGGCCTGTTTGTTTAGGAACGGAGCTGAAATCTGTAGCATAGTGACCTTCCAAGGTTGTACACCCCAGCTGTACTATTCTCTGTAATGTGACATAATTCAGAGGGAAATAATTTGACAAGAACATAAATAATGTAGTATGGGGCTTAATAAGATGCAAGATGAATAAAAACTGTAACAGTAAAGACATGTCATAATATTACCGATCTGTGCATTTATGAACAAACACGCAGCCTTGGTGAGTGAGCATGGTACTATATGCTTACTATATATGATCATTTAATATGATTACTGGTAAATATGTGAAAAATGTGTAGGGCTGGGCAATATATATCGTACGATATATTATGCGCGTCTCATCAGTAAAGACAGTTCTTTGATAAGCGGGAAAACTCCGTCAGCTGTTTTTAGATGGAACGCCAGCTTATGAACAAAGCCGTAGATCACTGAGAAGCCTCAAAATGCACACCCCCTTAATTATATAGTGGGTACAGAAAGTATTCAGACAGCCTTAAATTTTTCACTCTTTGTTATATTGCAGCCATTTGCTAAAATCGTTTGTTCATTTTATCCCCTCATTAATGTACACACGGCACCCCGTATTGACAGAAAAACACAGAATTGTTTTTGTTTTTTTCAGATTTATTAAAAAAGAAAAACTGAAATATCACATGGTCCTAAGTATTCAGATCCTTTGCTATGCCACTCATATTTAACTGGTGCAGCTGCTGTCCATTTCTTCTTCTCAAGTCATCCTTGAGATGGTTCTACACCATATTTACACATACACATTTGAGTGCAGCTGTGTTTGATTATACTGACTGGACTTGATTAGGAAAGCCACACACACCTGTCTATATAAGACCTTACAGCTCACAATGCATGTCCGAGCAAATGAGAATCATGAGGTCAAAGGAACTGCCTTAAGAGCTCTGAGACAGAATTGTGGCAAGGCACAGATGTGGCCATGGTTACAAAAAGTCTGCTGCACTTAAGGTTCCTAAAAGCACAGTGTCCTCCATAATCCTTAAATGGAAGATGTTTGGGACGACCAGAACCCCTCCTAGAGCTGGCCATCTAGCCAAACTTAGCTATCGGGGGAGAAGAGCCTTGGTGAGAAAAGTAAAGAACCCAAAGATTACTGTTGCTGAGCTCCAGAGATGCAGTCGGGATATGGAAGAAAGTCAACCTTCACTGCAGCCCTCCACCACCAGTCAGAGCTTTGTCACTGAGTGGCCTGACGGAAGCCTCTCCTCAGTGCAAGACACATGAAAGTCTTCATGGAGTTTGCTAAAAAACACCTGAAGGACTCGAAGATGCTAAGAAGAAATAAGATTCTCTGCTCTGATGAGACCTTTTTGGCCTTAATTCTAAGCGGTATGTGTGTAGAAAATCGGGCCCTGCTCATCACCTGTCCAATACAGTCCCAACTGTGAAGCATGGTGGTGGCAGCATCATGCTGTGGGGGTGTTTTTTAGCTGCAGGGACAGGAAGACTGGTTGCATTTGAGGGAAAGATGAATGCGGCCAAGTTCAGGGATATCCTGGACCAAAACCTTATCCAGTGCTTAGGACCTCAGACTGGACCGAATTATTACCTTCCAACAAGACAATGACCCTAAGCACACAGCTAAAATAACGAAGGAGTGGCTTCACAACAGCTCTGAGACTGTTCTTGAATGGCCCAGCCAGAGCCCTGACCTAAACCCAATTGAGCATCTCTGGAGAGATCTAAGAATGTCTGTCCATCAATGTTTACCATCCAACCTGACAGAACTGGAGAGGATCTGCAAGGAGTAATGACAGAGGATTCCCAAATCCAGGTGAGAAAAACTTTTTAATAAATCCGCAAAAATATTAACAATTTTGGGTTTTTCTGTCAATATGGGGTGCTGTGTGTACATTAATGAGAAAAAAATGTAAATAATTTTAGCAAATGGCTGCAATATGACAAAGAGTAAAACATTTAAGGGGGTCTGAACTTTAACTGAACTGTACTTTCCGTACCCACTGTATTTTTTTATCCCCAAAGTCCAAACAGTTAGTTAGTCCAAAAACTAAGCACACTGATAACAACATGGTCTCACAGACAGTATAGTTTATTTGAAATGCTTTGAGACAATTTATACAAAAAAGAAAAAAAAAAAAAAAGAGAGAAAAAAAACGCAAATACAAAAGGAAAGATATTGTTTAAATGATCTGAAAAACTGCTGAAACCAGAGTGGAATGAATGATTCATGAAGGCACTATTGAATGTACAACTAATGTTGGTTTGAGCCTTTCTTTCTTTTAAAATTCTGGTAAAATGCAAAATGCAACTTCTGAGAGGGTATTAAACCTGTTGAGACCAAGTAAACTTAAGCTAGTACCATTCTACAAGATGTCACTTTTCATTCAGTTATCGTTCAATGAACCTGTTCTGGATGAATAAGGCCTCACACAGAAGCAGATAGAAACAGGATCACAGAGATCTAATGGTCTTTAACATGTCCAAAACAGTCTCTGTGTACTGGAACAATGAAAAATGAAAGTTGATCTTAGAGGTCAGGTTCTGTTTCGTAAGTCACTTTCATTCTGTTTCGGAACTGTTCCATTTCATTATTTTAGCATCTTCAAGAGTTGCAATGAGAAAAAAAGATATAGAAATAGAAAACAAAACCAAGCAAGCACCAGTGGGGTCCCCAAAAAGATGTCTATTTTCTAAATAACTAGTTTTAAACTCTACAACTTTGAATTTCTTACAACCATTTGGTCCAATTACATAAAATATACATGTAAATACAATTTGTACAGATATGAAATCTGTTTTACACATTCTCTAAACTCTGGCTACAATACCTTTACTAAAGTCTGTAAACACTGTTCATGGCATTCTATTAAAAATGAATATACACAATGCAAGAAAGTGTTAAGAATTCACAAAACCACAGTTAGTAGTAAAATAAGATGGTGCTCTAATGTACCAGACGTCTGGTGCAAAAAGCAGTACTCTTTTAACCCTGTTCAAATTGATTTTTCACAACAGTGACTGATGGCCAAAGAGGTTCTGTCATTTTTTTTCTGGAAGGCATGATGAGTTTTGTGAAAATTTGATGGTGGTGTCACAAGTGTTTTCACTGCTGTTAAAGTCCATAAAAAGATACTGGGCTTAAAGTGGCTGGATACTGAGCGTCACAGTCAGGACTGTGTGAGGTCTTTCAAAAAACGCTCTAAATCCTTCGACCCCTCTAGTCAAGGACTTCCAAGTATTTGTGTCCACACTGTTAAAAGTCCTTTTCTTCTCTTCCCAGTACATGTGACAGAACAGTACATGAACAGGCCAAACAACGATTGGATCACGTCGATGTCAACTCTAGTTTACTTTTGGATAGATTTTCTCATAAAAGAAGTTCTGAGCCAACAGGTAAAGCTCTCCGTCTTTTTCCCTGACACTGTGAGCACGCACAAACTGAAATTGTTCCAGCGCAAACTCATAGAACTCGTTCTCCATCTTCCATATATTGGACTGCTGCAGCTTTGAGATGGACTCTTTAGTGGGAGGTTTCTTTTCGCTCGTTTTCCTCAGGTGAGACTTTTTACCTGCAGTTAAAGGCAAAGATAAAATAAAATGCAGGTCACTTAGGAGGCTTGATGACACTAACACAGTAATTCAATAATTACATTTTAAGCGATTATGCCTAAAAAGACTAAAAAAGGGAGCTTTTTATTAGTAGCACAATTACAAAAATAGTTTTTATTTTTAATGAACACTATACATTTATCATATTACAAATGAATAATGTTGTTCATGGACTAGCACAGGGTCCAAAATTAACACTCGCCACTCACCAAATACAAGCAAATTCTCGTGTTCTGGTTATATCGTGTTAAATTGTTCAGCATTTTGGCAGGTAAACAATGAGCTTGGCCAGTCAATTTTTTAATCCACTGGCCAACTTGGTGTCAAAAACTTAATTTCGGGCCCTGGACTACCAGAAAGTCGACTCACATTCGCCTAAACGAGTCATCAGCAATTCAAATCTACGCCGTGAACAACTTGCCCGGCCCACAAACAGTACAATTTCCACATGGATTACATCATGTCCAGCGACGCTGTATCCTGGGCTGTCATTCAGTTATGGCAATGGGCATTTTGTTTTCCGACACACGCAGACAGACTGATTCTTTGAACTGCTTCAAACGAGTCATTTACGAGTCATTTAGAAATGGGGTAAAATTAAATTAGTTTTTGGAGAAAACTAAAGT
>JAUMHI010000041.1:7633549-7643916 GCA_032359435.1 Enteromius unitaeniatus
GATGGACCGATTTTAAAGATACAAACATTAACCATACATTTGTTCTCTAACACACATATTTTGGCTACACAGGTCATCTAAAAGCCTCTAGTGTGTAAAAATAGTACACTATTATGTCCAGTTTTAAACGCTATAGGAGCATTAAATAGTTAATAAAGAAACTATTCTGATAATGTGCATTATTTTCTAAAAATAAGCAGAGCATGCAAAGCTGTTACTGCTGCAGAATATTCTGACATATCAAAACATATTGGATTAAACAGAAAATATTTGTTGTAGAGAGCTGCGGCAAATGACTTTTAATTGAAAGAAAACATGTACTACAAAAAAGTTCAATTTCTTACTTTCACAATCAATATATTAAGGTGAACTTATACCCTCCGTGTGGTCAGTCCGCACAAGCTTGTTTTATTTGCGGCCCTTTTAAATACAAGACATGCATTCAATCTACGTCAGAGCATCAAGATCGTTAAAAAATCTACGTACAGCATCATTGGCAGGGCGGCCAGGGCGAATTTTGACACTCTCGCCAGCGGCTAAGCAAATTGCAATGTTTGAGGTGTTTTATAAGGTTTGATGTATTTTCCTCCTTTTGACATAAAACTTTGATGACACCGCTTGCAGATGGGTTTTTGGTGATCTATGATGTTGCGCTTGTCATCAGTCTCAAAAACAAAATACTTCCACACGTGGCTCTTTCCTCCTTTCTTTTCAAAGAGCAGATTCAGAGCCGCCTCATCAATAGCACCGCCGATCGTCATCTCTCTGTGCTTTTATGAAGAAGACGCAACTGAGCATTGCGCACCTTTCAGGTAGCACAGCAAGAACCGCTTTGACCCGTTGCTTGGTACTAACGCTACTTCAGAAAACCTGGTACCGTAACATTTCAATTTGTTTAGTACCGTCTTGGTACCGAAGTACCGGGTCTTTTGACAACACTACATTGTTGTGATCACTCTCTCTGTGTTCATTTAATTAAATGTTTAGCAACTCTTGGTAAGAAATTGTGCAGAACAATGAAACTTCAGAAACAGAATATAATTAATTCAGAGCTGCAAAACAGAGGGTCATACCGTTGTATTATCCCTTAAAGGGGTCATCCGGTGCCACATGCACCTTTTCAAGCTGTTTGGACTGAATGTACAAAACCACCCTACAATGATAAAGATCCACCAGTAGTTTTCTTTTAATTTCATAAAAATAAGTTGTCCCTTCTGAAATCAAGCATTCTCCAATGCATGTCGGTGTAGAGTCACGCTGAGATCAAGCTCAATTGTTTGTGTGTGTTGTACGATAGGAGAAGACTGTATGATTTCTATAAGTGTGTTTGTGATGGTGTTATGGCCATACGGCTACAGCATGCTAAAAAGGAAGATATGAAAATACAGAAATGACTGAGCACATGAATAAATGCAAGAGATTCAAATATTACTCATTTTTAATAGCTGCTTTCACTTGCTTGCAATAAACTATTAACGCAAATATAACAGTGATTTGTATTTGTTGTCATTGTAGGCTTCTTAACATAGATTCAAAATTAAACACAAATTTAAAACACAAGCACATGTAAAGAAAGATAATGTCTCATGTTCTTATGGAAACATAATTTAATGTTTTTCACAAAAAAACAAAAAAAAACAAAGATTAATTTAAAATAGTTATTTTTAGTGTTGGCAGCTGTTTCCAGACTTCAAAATCTGCCACTGAATCGAAGCAATAAAGCTTAATGTGTGTGTTGAGTGAAGAACAGTGTCAAAAATAAAATGTGTACATTTGTATCTGTCAAGATACAAGAGCCATTCTTTTCTGACCCTTTATGGTCTAAAGCAAGCACAGCTGACAAATTTACAGTATCTTCAAGGTGCTTTTAAAAGACACCAATGTCTCATGAGGGACCAACACTCAACAAAACAAGATTTCCCTTATGGTTCATGTGGAGCCGAGAGAGTTCAGCATGAAAACACCAAACGGTACAGATATACACAACAATAAACCTTTACAATAGATTTTCCAATTTTAATAAATGCATACCACCATAATACAAACTGATGCACCACTGTCCTGTGTCGTAGTTATACCACACTGGTTTTTAGCATGCCAGGACAACAACAAAAAGGAAAAGGAAACTGTGTTCTAGATTGACAATTATACACAAACAATATACTTTCATTACACAAAGCCAATTAAATTGGACTAAAATAGTATAATGTCTTCTGAAGTGTAAACAAAATAAATAACATTGCAGAATTTTACCCTCTGTGCACTAATAATGAAAATGCACAGGGATCCTGAAAACAAAAAAAAAAAAAGAAATCTCTCCCCAGTCATCACGCTGCATCATACGCTCATTTTGCACACAGCAATTACACAAACTCTCAGTCTGCTAATAGACTCATCAGTCTTCAACAGTGCACGCCTACCAGTGCATAAAATAAGCCACTTAAAATATTGATCAACTCTTAACAAGCTTCCATGCATCAGCTGTACTGCTCTAAAACATCCTCCACCACAGAGGACCCTAACCACATCTACTATATACTACTATATATAAACACACACACACACACAATTGAACAGAAGATATATTCAAATGAACGAAAGATACCGATTGCGGAAATTCCAATAAAAAATAAATCCACAAGAAAAAAAAAATTGTGCTTTACAAATGTGCAGTGCATTGTATGACAGCACTGGTTCACATACTTTTGATATATATATATATATTACGGTATGCATGTGAAATATTTAAGCATTATTCCATTAAAACGTTCTTTACTTTCAATTTATCTACTTTATTCCAGAATTATACTGTGAAAAGGACAAATTAAAGCAACAACAAAAGAGATGGAAATTCATATGGAGTCATAAATTACTCACCCTCATTTCCTTTCAAACTCATAAGAACACAAATTGAGATATTTTTGATGAAATTGGAGAGCTTTCTGAACCTGTAAAGACAGCACAAATTTCTTTGTGCACAAAAAGTACCCTTATAGCTTGTTAAAAATTAAGACTGAACCAATGATGTCACATGGGCTATTTTAATGATGTCTTTAAAGCATTTCTGGGCCTGTCAGTTGTGTTGCTGTCTATGCAAGGTCAAAAAGCTCTCGTATTTCATCAAAAATATCTTATTTAGAAGACGAACAAAGGATTTCACAGGTTTGGAACGACTTGAGGGTGAGTTATTAATGACAGAATTTTAGCCATATTCGTGTATATAGAGTTCAGCTATACAGCAGTGGAAAAGGCATCATAGATAAAGGTTGGGAGTAGGGATGTAACGATATGCTTATTCATATTAAACCGTTCGGTATGCATTACAAAACGAACGATTCAGACTAATGTTTTTATATTTGGAAAGGAAAAAAAAAACAATAAAGCGGACACACTCATCTTTCTGAACTTGAAAAAAAAAAAAAAACTTGATTGAAACAGAGTTCCATTTAAAAACTAAATTGTTCTGTTTTATCTATTAGTTTATAACTACTACAATATTACATTTTATTTTCATAAGGAGCATTTGGTTTTGGTTATGAAGGAGGTTTTGTTTTATTTGCTGCTAAGAAGAAACCCCAGAAGATATGTGAAGTATAGCTCCATTGTTGTTCAAAGTAAACAAATAAAAAAGATCATACCTTTGTGTTAGTTTTAATAAATAAAAATGTGAAAAAAATCAAAGAAATTCTTTTTTTAGTTATTTTTTGCTGTATCGAAAACATACCGAACCGTGACACCACTGTGTCGTATCGAACCGAACCATGATTTTTGTGAACCGTTACACCCCTAGTTGGGAGTGTAATAGGAAAGAAGTGATGAAGCCTGAAACCCGAGCTGTTGTGTTTTGTCCTCTGCAGGCACTAACAGAAGGCTGAAACTGCACATGATGGAGAGGGATGGGGATGGCTCAGATGTGTCATTGCACATAGCGTCCATTACAGCTCCACAGCCTTCAAATTCCCCCCAGCTTCTTTACATAATCACAACAGGAATGCACTTCTCATGCATCTCAGTTTTTATCTATCTGATGGAGAGGGAAAGCTCGACTCTTCTTCCAACAATAAAAGGAAGGGAAAGGACAGCAGGCGCGATTGTATTGCTCATCTTAATTAGTAAAACAACCTGCTCTTTCCCGACACACACAAACGCCTTTCCAGGTGATTAAGCCTTTGATGATGTTAAAAGGAGAATGCATAATTACAAGTGAAGCTGTTTGAGGTGTTTTTTGCTTTTGTAATGAAAGCAAGGTCTTATGGGAGCTCATTAAAGTCTACGAGCATCTCTTATTCGCTCTGGTTTCTGTTCTGCACAGTAGAGGGCAGCATCCTGCAGCAAGGTAGCCAAATTGGCAGGGGTTCTGGGGAGGGCTTCCCTCATGGGAAGGCTCAGCAGGTTTCCTGGAGGTGTTTCGTCCACAAATTAGATGCTACACAGAACCGATCGACTGTCAGAATAAATCAACTGCTGCTCACATCTCTCTATCAGTACATCATCTAATTGGGAAGACAGAAACCAACTGGAATTTTGTATAAAATCATGTACTGATCATGTGGTTATTGTAAATTATTCATGTAAACCACAGCTAGTGCAGCTATTCTCCTTAGCATATGTAATGTGTGCATGCCGAATTTAAAGAGGGAATGTGGCCTAGTGGGTGAAGATGTAGACAAGAATCCAACCCTGCAAGCCTCAATATACACTAGCAATCATAATGTGCTTTTGTGGAACACATAAAAAAGGAATGCTCTGTCATTTAGTCACTTCCATGCTGTTCCATTCCTATGCAATTTTTTTTTGTCTTCATGTGTTCTGAATACAACGTGTCATTAATTTTAGCAACATGACTGTGAATATTTGATGATTCTTGGATAAACTCTTAACTCAGAAGCTATTTATTCCTAAATAAGCCTTTATGCTCTTGTAATAACTGTATAAAATATAAAAACCAGTAAAAATGTATGTTATATGTAATACATATAAAAAACCCTTCCTCTCAGGTTGTTAAAAACATAAGAATTTGTTTTTACATAGAAGGCAAAAATAACACATTTTTTAAAAATGTTCAGGCTGCTCTTTTTCATGTGTTCATATTTTCTCTGTCAAGTTTGAATATGAATGAATAGTCAAAAAAAAGAAATAATTCCCCACACAAAATACTGTACGGATTGAGAAGCGTCACAATATGATATTCTTTATTTAGTACACAAATCTTAAAGATGTGATAGGATTTGTGAGCCATTTTCTTTTTTTTCAGCTTTTTAATAAACAGACGAATGTTGATGGGTCTAAAGGAGGAATTGTGGTAACTTTACTGAAAAAATCATGATCAGCAAGTGGCGCTTATCTTGAATGAACCCCAGTGAGAGATTCAATGTTGTGTCTGTATTTTTTTCCATATACACATTTCAGATATAGCAGATACATCACTACAGCAATCTAATCTTCAAGGAATGAAGAGATGTTACGAGTTAAGAAAGGGGTGAGAGCGGTCATGCTCTGTGGAGGACATTTTTTGATATCTACTCTTTCTCTGGTAACCCGCATGCCCTTTCGCTCTAATAGCGGCTGACGTTCTTTTATATCTTCCTGCCAGCTATGCCCTATTCTTTACCTGTATTTATTCTCCTAATCCAGTGCTTTTCCTCTGAAGAAGCAGCTCCAGAGAAGTCATACGCTTATATGTAGTGCCACTATCAGGAGTTTAGCTGCTGGAATTCAACTCTTTGTTGTTATTCTCATGAGGCAGTACCGAACCGCAGCGCTGAAGTTCATCTCAGTACCACAAGCAGCAAGAAGAGCACTCATGTGTGCTTGGAATAAGAGGTATGTGATCAGCAGAGCAGATCTCTCATCCCTGAGCGATGAAAGCAGTCTTTAAATGTGAATGAGCACGTCTGCACATGTGAGGACAGTCTCTCTGTTGAGTTTGAAGCTCATTCGAATATGACAAGACATTCCTGCTTGAAACTGGAAAAAAGCCTGTATTCTTTTTTACTGTACTAAATCAGCTCCTATTAGATGGACCTAACAGAGTCTAAAAATATGGAAGATTACTAATTTTACTATGTGTTATTGACAGCTAGGGGATGGAATGGGCATTACAGTCAAAAATGGCTCAAAACATTTGCTATTTCTATGCTTTAGTACAGTCAAAAATGTACATATAGCACTTTTAAAAATACAATGAAAGCAGGTCCATTTCAAACCTGGAAGAGAAACAAAGTAAAACCCAAAATCTAAAAAATAAAACAAATAAGCACCATATAAACCTAAAAAGTGTTTAAAACCTACGAAAGAAAGAAAGAAAGAATAAAAACAAAAATTAAGATTTCTTGACAAATATTTTTTAAAGACAACCATTTCAAATTATGCTAAACGTTTCATATTTGGGTTATTTTGCCCCTGCATATGTAGCCTATGAGTACCATTAGATGTCAAAAATACTTCTTTTAAAATTATTTTTTATTAAGTAATATTAGTGTAAATGTTTTAAATAGTAACTGCATTTTGCTGATAAACATGAACACTGACAAATCCTTGCAGGATGATTTGCCTTCCTTGCAGGAAGTGACACCAAGTAAAAATAATAGTTACAATTAAAAATTAATTAACAGTTAATGAAGTTACAGATTTCATGCAATGGCATTTTTAAATAAATAAGTTAATTATTCTTCACTGAAAAATCAATTGAAAAAAGTTTTAAATGTCTATGCGTGTCACCTTTTATTTATATATATATATATATATATTAATTAATAAACCAATTATTGATTCCTTTTAATTTTTTAGGTAGCACTCCTTGAGAAAAAAGAGAAAATATGTGAAACATATGTTCATACACTGTATTCAACAAAGATTTTAAAAGAAAGCAGATTGCATTTGCCTACTATTGGCATTGAAAATGAACGATCAGAATAAATTTGACCAATTTATGCAGGAACTGCTTTGTAAACGGTTCAAACATATTCTCCAACACTTCTCCAGATTCTCATATGACCCAAAGCCTAATTTTGCAAGCAGACACTGGAAATGAAAGAATGACTCATACCGTAGTTTCTATGCTGACGCCTATGGCACAGAAAGTAGGAGATATAAAATACATTTTGAAGGTGCATTCCTGATCGATAAGAATCAATTTAGATGAAACCTCATAAACATGAAGGGAATGGTTCTTGAAGTTTGCCTTGAATTGAGCATCAAATGATGCAACTACAAACAGGAATCTGGAAACCCTGCAGTGGCGCCCACCGATGCATACCTCCACAGCAATCTACCTAAAAACCCGGAGAAGATCATTTCACAGGAAGTCCTCAGAGTCAAACAGAACAGAAGTTTTACAGGAAACATATGTTGCAGGTCAACCCTTCACAGGCTCATTTTTTTTAACCTTTTAACCAATCGAACAACAGGGTGCCAGCTGGTAGTATCTCAGTGGTAATCAAGCTGATGTAATTCAAGGCAGGCAGGAGCGTCGACATTATCGGAACATAAAATAAAGCTGAGATTAATGGCCGATTGGCTCTAGGATGGGGAAAGATGGGGAGAGGAAGGTGAGATGGATTGATCCCAATAACCTCTGCTGATTTAATTAGATACAAGCATATTTATCACCCATCTGTCATAGAGGAGGAGCATGGAGGACAGGAGCCAGGAGGCAGTACATTATCTCAGCGCACCTGGTTCCGTAAACACTCGCCTGTCTCACGGGCCAATACCATTGACAGGCGGCTCACCCTCTCCTGATTAAAGCTCCACATTTATTGTACGACACTTAACCATCTCAGCTCTAACACGCAGTTCTCCTTTCTCTCTCCCGCTTTCTTTGTGTTGCCCTACCTCTAACAGCTTTTTAGTGGATGCTGAAAAATATAGACAAACATTCCAATTAGTGGGTTTTTATTTAAGCAGTCAGCATTTTACACCTGGCCTGAAAATACAAACCACAACAAGAAAAACAGAATATGTCTGATCTCCAATTTAGAAACAGCTGTCTGCTGCGATTGTTTTGTCATAATGAGTAGGACATCATATTTTTTTTATCCCTCTAAAAGGATTTTTTCAAAAGTAAAAAGCTATTAGGACAATAATGCATATGGGACATAACTGAGTGCAAAAACACAATATGGATGTGGGTTTTAGATACCAAAATAAGCTGCGGTGAACCAGTAGCGCACAGCACAGAGGAAAGCAGTGAAATTAGCGCAACACAACAAAAAACAAGCCGCTGCACAATAAGAAATAAACCCCAACAAAACAAAGTTAGCACAACACAATGGAAACAAGACGTATCACAGGATTATTTAAACTAAAACAAGCTGCAACACAATGAAATTAGCGCAACACAATGAAAACATGCCATCGTCAACATACCCTCAACAATTTGTAACGATCAGCTGGATGTGCCAGCTCAGGCCACTGGAGGGCACTTCAGCGCCCAGCCTACTCTCAACTCCTGTATGTTTAACTCTGTTGTCATGTTCGGACTTATTCCCATGAACTCATGGTGCTTCATTTCAAGTCTCCACCCTCTGACCTAGTTTTCAGTGTATAAAGTCTTCCTATGTTTGAGTGTTTGTCACGGATCATTGTTTATGTGTATTGCCGTCACCCTAGTGTGTTCATTCGTGTTTCATTCTCCGTGAATCTCGTCATTTGGATTAACCGCTGCCATTTCTACCTGGATATTCTCTCTGCCTCTACCTAAGGACCCTGATTACTGGTATTTGACCGTTGCTTTGTTTACATTTATGCTATTGCCTATGTCTCCACTGACTCTGTTTGCAGGCGCTTGACCATGTTTGTCTTGACCCTGAGCCTTAATAAACCCATTTGCATTTGAACTTGAACTGGATATACTGTAAAACATTAATTTGGTGTAAAGCTGCTTTGCAATGATACGTATCATGAAAAGCGCTATACGAATACATTTGAATTGAATTTAACTGAACAAGTCGCAACACAGGAAAATTAGCATAACAAAACAATATTAAAGGCCTGTTCGCACTGGGACAAATATTACGCTCATCACGTTTAGCGCCTCATGACTAAACAAAGAGTGGCAATGTGAGCGTGCACACCGAAGCGTAAAACGCAATGCATCAAAGTGTCATTTGTAAAAAAAACTGGTTCGCGTTACAAACTGGCCGACCAATGAGATTGCTGCTTTTGTTGTGCTGGGATTTCATTGTGTTGTGCAGTACTGGGTCAACGTAATAAGCAAATTCACTGGATCCTTTCTATAGCATGTAAGCCAATAATAAGAGCATAGAAAATAAAATACCATAGCTCCAACCGATAGCTCCAACATATTTAAATTAATACAATACATTTTTGTTATTATTACAGTTAAGAAAAAAGAAGAAAAAGAAGATGAAGAAGAAGAAGAACAACAAGAAGAAAAAGAAGAATTACATTATTAATATAATGTTGATAAATAAATACCAGACAAATATGTATGGCTGCGTAGTAAATAATAATAATAAATAATAATAGCTTCTAAATATTGTAAATACATATTTCTGGTACCTTTTTTTGCATGCTGAAAAATCCTACTCTAAATCTGAAAGTTATCATTGGCTCTGCATGGCATTTTAATTTCCATCACATTCAATTAGGGTAATGACCTGAAACCATGGTTTGGCTCAGACAAAAGTCCTTGTCCTCTAAGTTTTAGCCTATAATGTTCAATAGGCCACACTCCCTTTCTCTTGTCCAAGGTGAGCTTTAACTTGCGTTTTCATGGTCCAATCCGTACCTGTAACTGCAGCAGAGCTTGATGGCATTGTTTAATCTTGGGACTCACTAATAATCAAGATGTGATTGAAAACCATGACAAAATTCTTTAAAATGCCCATTAAACAAGAACTGAGCAGTCGCCAATCCCTCACTTTCATTACATCCCGATGACTTCACAACGATTCCCTAAGTACAGACGATAAACATTGCAGATGACACCCATAATGACAGCCACTGCCCGCACAGGACACTTTACATCCACGGCAGATGACATAAAGAGAGAAACAAGGCAGTTATCTGAGGGATGAGAGAGTCTGTGAAGGTCAGAGTCAGTTGAGTGGTGTTAAACTGACTAAAGACCAGTTCTGACATCATGACAGCTCGGCTTAGCTGGAAAAAAAACAAGGTGTCTGTGGATTCTTAACCATACAACGTTTGATTGCTTGTGGCATGAGGGCTAAATGTAGCATATTTTTGGCACTGACTTTTAAAAAAATTATTTTGACCTTAAACTTCACAAAAGTACACAGAGCTGCACTGCTCCCAAGATATATATATATATATATATATATATACAGGTCCTTCTCAAAAAATTAGCATATTGTGATAAAGTTCATTATTTTCTGTAATGT
>JAUMHI010000041.1:7644390-7660057 GCA_032359435.1 Enteromius unitaeniatus
AAACATTAGACTTTCATATATTTTAGATTCATTACACACAACTGAAGTAGTTCAAGCCTTTTATTGTTTTAATATGAATGATTTTGGCATACAACTGTTTCGGGAAACAGTCGCAACTAGCTAGTTAATTTCTCCAGTTACGTATAATATCACAGCACTTATGCAGTGAATTGACAAATGTGAGTTGATGAAAGATTATTGTGGCATGCTGATGATTTGGGGAAAATATAATTCCTTCTCCCATGCCCTGCCGTATTCAGCAGCTCTGAGTGGCAGCAAACAGTGTCACTGGGACTAGCCATGGGCCGGTATGAGATTTGACGGTATGATAACCTTGGATAAAAATATCACGGTTTCACGGTATTATAATCACTGCTCTACAATGTTACATTTAAATGTCTGGGTAAAAAAAACAACTCCTTTTCCCAACTGAACACAGTACATTTTATCTTACAAAACATATAGAACATATAGAAGGAAGTTTCATATTTCTAATAACACTGTACTGTACTCAAACGCAAAAATGGTGAAACCTGCGTTTTATAGGAATACAGACTAAACAAACCTTCAAATATTATGTTGTATCTATTTAGCAGGTAGGCACACACACAACCTAGTAGGGAGTCCTGCGCTTTCACTTTAACGACACAAAAAATGCACATATCGTAGGAACGGTATAACTTTTTTTGTTTGCGGTTTTGAAACCGTGACTTTTTCAAACCGCGGTAAACCTTGAAACCGTTTATCATCCCATGCCTAACTGTGACCAATAAAACAAAAAAATTAATGTACATATGTGCTAGAACAACCCAGAACGCCTTAGAATTGTCGCTGTGAGTTTTACATGGACAAGCGCAAAATAATATATTCGTAAAACTAGTTTAAGATTAGACTTAGTGTAAGCTTCCGTTTAAAACCCTGTCAAAGGTAAAAATAGGCAAAGCTTTGTTTGAGGAGTGGGAGGTATAATAAGGTTGCATCCTCATTTCATCATTCAGTCAACAGAAGAGGATTTAGCAGAGAAAAAAGACAACATATCGAGAAGACAGAAGCCTCAAGACACCATAAAAAGGGAAAAAAATGTGAAGCTTTCAGCAAGTGAACTGGTGTTGAACCTATTTAATGTTAATGCGATACTGTTTCTGTGTCTTTATGAAAACCGTTTATTTATTCAAGATGGAACACTGGAAAAGTTTGACCCACAACTGAACTGAAAATCTTTTTCATTTCTGAGTGTTCCCCTGATGTTTAGCGGACAAACAAATGGCAGACATCACAAAGCAGAACTCATCCTCCGTGAAATTACGCTACCTTATAACAGGAATTTAAAGCATTCTTCATTCATTTTGCCTCTGGAAATAGAAAGAAACAGTCATAGCACTAAGAGCAGGGAATATTTGCATTATGCATGTGAAAGGTATAGATAAGAGGCTTTATTATGGTGTCTTAATACAACAAGCACACTGCTACTGTACAAATGACAATGTTTTTCAAAATCACTAATCATTATTTGACACGTTTATTGTATATACCACGTATAAACTCCACTCACCCACCCACCAAAGCTTCTTTAACACTTTATAACATTTTTAAACATTCAGTTAATGCATCAGGCACCATAAACTAAATAAAAAAATTTGACAGCATTTATTAACTTAGCTTAATTATTTAAAATTAACACTTATTCTTGTTCAAATATTACAAAATGTTGATTTACACTTGATTACCAGTCAAATGGTATATCTTCGTCAAATGTTGTTCAATCCTAACAAACCATACGTCAATGAAAAACCTATTTTGTAGCTGTCATATGATTCTAAATCTCAATTTCAAATTATGACTAGTTTTGTAATTAAAGGTGCTCTATGCGATTCTGTTTGACGTCACTTCCGCTGATGTTTCACCTAAATACAAAACAAAACAGAGCAAGCTCCCCCCTCCCCCCAGTGTTTCTGTAACTGCCGCAAAGCGAACTGATACGAAAGGTGGTGCTAAACCAAAAGAGACAGTGACAAAGCAAACATCAAGCTAACATGTCTAAATAAAACTAAAATAAAAAAACTTGTCACCTGTGCATCGGTTTGGAAGTCCTTTTGACGGCGGAGTTCTCTCCACCGTTTAAAAGAATCCCCAATGTAAATCCAGGGCTCGTTTCGTTTCTTCTCGCCTTATATTCCTCCGAGCGTCTTTTCAAAGTATTCCGCTAACTCTCAGATTCACGCTAGTGATGGGTCGTTCTTGAACGATTTGTTCATTTTGAACGATTTGTTCATTTTGAACGAATCTAATGTGACTTAACGAGTCGTCTTGTGGGAGTGATTCGTTCGGTCGCGCATGCGCATCAGAGCAACATCCTATACTTTTTGTTTTGGAATTATTGATCCACCTGTTTTGGTTGGCAGAAGTTTGTTTTTGTTTTGGTGCACATCCTGTGCCCATAGTGCTTGTTTTGGTATTACAGCCTCTGTGTTGTCTTTCGAGATGTCTTTTGCTTGATATGTCATCTGCGCACAATTCAAGCACTCGCGCGCTCATTCCTGCGCTCAATCCTGCGCTCAATCCTGCGCTCAATCCTGCGCTCAATCCTGCGCTCAATCCTGCGCTCAATCCTGCGCTCAATCCTGCCTCACCTGCTCGCGCGACTGTTATTTTGGTGTTACTTCGTTCCATCGCGATGTTTCACATTAGACATTGTAAGATGCCAAATTGGTCAACAATTGGTCTCTTATTACTCACAAAAAGAGTGACGGTCTAAATGGTGCAGAAAATCTCAGAGAAGGATGCAGCACTGGCAGATGCCACCTGTGATACGACACAAACCACCTGCTTCAGAGACCTCACAAAGCCTTTCAGACAAAACAAGCTAAACGTTTTACAGATAAAGAAAAAAAAAAAAAAACAACAACAAATGTAATTGGAATTTAAATCCATGACGCAGACACGCAGAATATATGACATTTCCAACATTAATTTGTTTGATGCTGAATATGAAATTCTTGCTTGTCCTGACAGCCAATCAATCAGTTAAATAACAGTTATGAGTGCTGTAGACGGATCTAGAAGGATAAGAAGATCATTTAAAAATTGTTTCAAGAAATGGAACTATTTTATTTTCCTGATTTTACTTTGGCATCTATTTCCTGTTTTGAACAGCATTTTGCCCTAATGTGTCAAGAATATGTGACGAAATGTGCTCATTTGTGATTGGCCTGCAGGCATGCCTTAAAGCTTTTGGTTATCTCTCCCATCATCCGACTCATCTTGCTAGTAGTTGGCTTCTGTAAATCCTCTTGTCCCAATTAAAGCACACTCAGTGCTTTGATGCCACTTGATCTAACTGCCCCCTTAACCCCAGGGGTTTTCAGCACTAGGGGGCGATCACTGTCTCTTCCCTTTCAAATCAGAGGATGAGACAAGCTTTGGCTAATGCTTTTTCCCAATTAGCAAGCGTTACACTTTCCAATGTATGGCGAGGGCTCACAGTTTAATGAAATTACAGGAGTCAGATGAGACTTTGTGGGGAGTGGAGTGAGACAGTGAGGCAGACCAGCCAAATCCTCAGCCCATTGTGCAGTGGCCTAGATTTTACCTCCCTCGAACCATCTTTCAAAATCCCAACCATGAAACCATTCAGATTCCTGCAAATGAATCACACCATGCATTAATGTTATCTGCCACTAACCATACTGTTTGTGTGCAATCACATCTCTGCAGTACAACAGCAGAGCATTATTCTGACCAAAAACCACCTACTTCTGCAGGAAGACTGACATAAGAAGTGACCAGCTGCCGTTTTTCATTTTAATGCTGATTTTAGGGGTAGGTTAACCTGAAATGCAATGTCATTCAAATAAAACAGAATCTAAAACATCAAACCTTTTCATGATTCTTAGATGAATTTATTTAAATTTAAAATATTATATTACACAAGTATACGTGTGTATGTGTGTATATTAGGGGTGTAACGGTTCACAAAAATCATGGTTCGGTTCGATATGTCCCGTCATTTGCGCTGCCTTGTTGAGTGTAGCACTGTAAACATTATATTTTACACAGTTTATTCTCTTTTTTTCTGAATCGTTCGGTTCGTATGCGTACCAAATGGTTCGATGCGATTATGCGTATCGTTACACCCCTAATATATGTATGTATGTATACACACACACAGTATAAGCAATTGGATACTGGTTGACCAATACTGTATGTCACCAGATGTCTTTTTTAGTGTTCAATACGCATTTTTTAGTGTACGTCCTTTTTAGTGTTCAATACGCATAAGATGTTCAGTGAATAGACTGTAGGTGGTCTAACGACAGATTAATCAAAAGCGTCAGTAGCAGCAGATCAATTTACAACACTTTCCGACATGTGCACGTAACATGTAGGTAATTTTCATCTCTTTATGCTTAGGATATAATTTTTGTTGAAATGAAACGTTGGTTAATATCGACCATTTGTATATTTTAACCACTTCTGAGGATAGAGGGGGTCACGAGCTGAAAAGTTTGGGAACCCCTGGTCTATTTGACGTGCGACTACTAAAATATCAACTTATCAACTTAGCAACAGCATTGAAGCTCCAATACCTCATGCGCTTTGAACACACATCAGGAGTGCTGCAGGGCCTTGTACTCGGCCCAGTTTGCTTCCTTCTGTGTCACCTTCTGCTGTCAGCGCTGGCCGTGGGCGTGTGGCTAACTCAGGAGAGGACAAAAAGTGCAGTGCCTCCATCAGCTGCCCGTTCAGTGACACTCAGTGGCTGACAGCTACTTCAGCCATGCGGACAGGTGAACAGGAAGGGCGCTCTCATAGAGAGTTTCCATCTCACTGAGCAGAGAGATAGATGAAGCTTCTGAAGAAAAAAGCAAGAGGAAAGGATGGTCGTAGAGGTGGAAGATAAATGTGCCTCTCTTGTAATATTATATCTGAAGAGTCTTTTGTGAATGTTAATAACAGCTTCTAATATAAACTGCTATTTGATGCTTTCACGTCTTTTTGAACAAAAATCTCAATGCTACATAGAGGTAAATATAGACAAAAACATTTAAATAGATTTTCCAATTATGTTCACTGTATATATTTTGTATGCATTTTGTAGGTTAGTGTATGCGGCACTCAAACGATCTGTGGTTGGCTTCAAACGTCATTCACTATTTTTATTCATAATGCCCACCACTATTTTCAAATTAAATAGCGTTAAGTCCCACTATTCAGCTTCATTAGTGGCAAGTTAATTATCTGACGACAAATAAGCTCTAATGACTGAAACGGTCAGAGAACAAAAGCATAATGCAACAGACAGGATCTAAATGATTTTGACATTTTAAAAATCATGGACAGCTTTGAAACACGGACTGAACGTAACATTATACTGACAGCTTGAGCTTTAATTGCTCTTAACAATTACACTGTAGTCAATATCTCCAACATACAGCTTCACTGAGCAGTAGGTTAACTTCATTTAGGTTTAATTAATGAACTATGTTTTATGAAATACATTTTTATATACATATATATGTACAATTTTACATAGGACATTCAACACATTTTTTGCAGAAATTTCCTTTGCATGCAGGTGTTACATGCTGCTACTTTTTTTTTCTTTCCTACCAGATTAACTTCTACTGAACCCTACAGTGTAAAGACACCTAAGACAACACAAAAGAAGTGTCTAATAAATGTTTTTGCAAATGCACAGTGGTCGGCTCAGAGTTTTAAGGCTAAGATGGAACGGCTGCACTCCTGGCCTGGCTTACGCTGCTGACTCAGGAAACCAGAGAGTCTCTACGGGCCTCCAAACTGCTGACAGCACACTGGCCTAATTCTCTGTCTCACCGTAACAGTGTGTGTGTGAGGGCATGAAGTATTACCCTCTTCAGAGATTATTCATTCCTTTCATGAGCGTGAGGTGGGTGAAGATTATACCGCAGCTTTTGTAGCAACACATACAACAGCAATACTTAAATAATTGAAGCAGAGGTTTCTCGGATGCCTTTCTCTTAGATTCTGATATATTCCAACTTTGAATAAGAGTTACACGTTAATAGCGGTGTTTGGTACTGGAAGGTCCTGGAATCAGTGAGTGGACAGCAATGTTGAAAATGAACAGGGGCTAGTGGCAAAACTCCCAAAAATGCCCCTGCACAATGAAACAATCGTTTACAGCTGTTGCGCTTAAAAAGAAAAGTGAAAATAAAAAAAGGCATCTATTCACAAACTTATATTTAGATTCACTCACACTGCATCAGATTTCTTTTTACACTTTTTCCCCCCAGAGTTGAGCCTGTTAACCAATCACACAAGTTTCTTTTGAGCTTAAGAATACAATGGCCAATCAGAGACGTTTTGATTAGTCAACCTCGAAAATGCACCAATCAGAGGCATGCACCAGGCACCGAGCGGAGAACTCCAGAGTTTTTGTTGAGTGTGCACGATCACTGATTAAATTCCCTCATCATAAACAACAGTGCAGATAAGATGTAAATAACAGATTTATTTTGTAGCTTCAGCGATTAGTTCTTGCAGAGCTTGCATTAGACTAGACTAAACTACGTGTTTGTATTGCGCTAGACTAAACTAGCCAGTTCCAGAATATATGTCCCCAATATGCACATATATAAAGTTGAACACTTACCAAAAACATTTACTCTCAAGTTTCAATGACCCCCTTAATTAAAAATGGTTATGATGTTTGCTAATGTATCACAGCTCACGTTAAGGTGCAAATCTAGATGTGGCTCCCTAATTGGTCTGTACTAGAGGTAATTGAAACTCAGAAAGGAGAAATTAGGCTGGGCTCAGTACATCAGCCATCTCAAGAAATCTACAGAGATGTCCTTTTAATTACCAGACAGAAGCCAAATCAATGGCAATTAATCACTTGATCCACTAAAGCAACAAAAAAGGATTTCCATTGATTTCTTTAGCACTTCAATGAGAACATTTAAACATGCGTATCTCAAAATAAATTACATAAAAAACTACAAAAAAAATAAATAAAATAATAATAATAATATGCATTATTATTATTACTGTTGTTGTCGTTGTTGTTGATCATTTAAGTTAAGATGCTTCTGCTCTTAAATAATAATAATAAAATTAATATAATTCCCCCAACACAATTCTCTGGTTCAGATGGTCTGCAAATTCTATTGTAGGCTAGAAGTTACATAAAATCCATACAACTCCATAGCCGACAAAGTCATCCTAGAAGTTCAGTGTGGTTCTTGTATGTCCTTGAAACTAACATACTTAACAATGAGCCTCCTGTGTTTCAATGAGATTTACAAAACACTCAAGTGTCACTTATTGCTGGCCCATTATAGAGATCCCACAAATGCTCCATTAGTCTGCTGAGTGAGGATGAGCAGTGGCTCATGAAATAAATCAGGTCCGTGTGAGTGTGCTATGTGCTAATATAATAGGGCTAAAGAGGGCCATCTCATGACTCTCTGAGATGGTTCTCATCCCAGATTGGCCCTGACACACATGATTGAGAGATCAATGAAGGGCGAAGGTGAGGAGAGGCTGCCGATGGAGGTGTATCTCTTCAGGCCAGCAGGTTGCAGAGACTACTGGGACTAATTAGGAAGGTGGCATTTAGTTCCTATGGCTGCAGCCAACCTGACATCCTCCCAGTTTAACAAGTCAAAGCCAACCTTCTCGTTTGTCTTTTAACAGCATTAACATACACAATATGACAAGCAGTATCACTCTATGCATTGGTCACACTGTAACTGTTACGCTCTCATGTCAAATGGTGTTTGCGTGGGTAGCAATTTCCTTCAACATCTGCATCTCAAAGCCCTGGTAGCTAATAGATATGAAAAGCATCCGATTAAATATCTAGTTAAAACCATCCTCTACGAGAATGCCTGAAGCTCTTTGATTGCAGCCCTCCGCTGAGAAAAAAAAAATCTCTTGCCCTGATTAATAAATAGGCTCAATTCCGCTCTGACTATTTTTCCATCCTTCTTTCTAAAAACTAGAGATTTCTACACTTGCCTTGTTTGGTTTCACTGAATTGAATCCTGAATTGAACCCCCCCTTAGTTTGCACCATGCAAACAGAGAAGCAATCTAATTCAATCTTAATTCAATTAATGTATATTTAGCCAGTTTAATACGAAGAGAAAATAAAAATGTACAAGATGCAAGAACAGTCTGCTCTTTAAGTTTGAAGATGACCATGGACTCTAACATTAACGTCTATAGTTTTAACATTCTGCTTGAGTTTATGACAACCAGAAAATGACACATCGTTTTCGAAGCATACACCCCCCATTAAAAAGGCACAAGCTTTGGGTCCTCCAATGTTTTTCTATGGCGATGAAATCTATAGACGTCGGAGTTTCACTCTCCATACAAATGTTACTCGACTGCTATTAACTCATCTTGCGCTCAAAGGGAAGGGGCTAAGCGATAGGTCGATTGTACTCTGGTGCAGACCAAACAACCGTACAAAAAACCTCTGGTAGGTTCATTTAAGTGAAAGTGAAGAGAGTTGTGGCCAGGTATAGTGATCCATAATTGGAATTCATGCTCTGCATTTAACCCATCCAAAGTGCGCAAACACAGAAGAGAATACACACACAGTTCACACCAAAGCAAGTGGAGTAGTGGACTTACCTACTCCCCAAATCAAACATTCTAATTTATGAATGCGCTAATTGAAGTCGTACTGCTACTCAAACAAAGGACTGCATGGATGGTTATGCTGAACAATGAAGTGCCTTTCAAAGCATGCTCTGGTCTTTCAATATGCATTAGGCCACCGGAGATGTTCTACAGCATTTAAAGGCCAGTGCGCCTTCTAAGCTACCAGCACAGGCAATTCCAGACCTCTCAAGGAAGTAATTAAAAAGGCCAGTCTGTTATCAGACTCACACGGGACTCACTGGAGGCAGTGGCAGAAAGAGGAAGAGTCTATCACTAATAATTCTGTACATAACTTTTCATAATACTTCTCCCTGAAGCCCTGGCTTACACCACTGTCCTAAGAAACGCTACTGGGGATCTATTCTAACGGCCACCATCAAACAGTGCAACCTGCAATCATATAGACACTTTATTTTGCTTGTTATATTGTTACATTTACTAGGTGTATATTTTTCTCTTTTAATTATACTTTGTGTCATGTCACTGCCTTGGTTGATTTATTAAAATTATTTCTGCTCATGTTTGGTTTTCTATTTGAGAGCACCTGAACTACACATCCAATATTATATAAGCATCCGAACCCCCTAGATAACAAATGATCCTACGACTTTTAATCTATTGGTATAGACAGTAGATTTGGGGGAACCAATTCTGATAGTAAGCTGGCCAGAGATAGAGAGCAGTAGAAAGACGAGGCAAAGTGACTGCAGGCATTTGATTGTGCCATCAGGCAGGACAGCTCTGTCTCTCTGAGTGTTCTCATCTCTTATTGAATGAGAAAACCACATTTGAACTCACTGGAGATCAGTGTTGGGCACATTACTTTAAAAAAGTAATTAGTTACAGTTACTTCTCACAAATAGTAATTGAGTTGCATCATTATAAAAACTAATTACCAGGGAAAGTAACTATTGCGCTACTTAAAAATTATTATTATAATACATTGCACATTATAAACATTATAAGATAACAAAACTACTACGAATTTTACTACTTTCCAAAACAGTCTGCACAAAGGATAAATATGAGCTGTTGGATTAAGGAATATTAATCAAGTTGCCTGCGTTCGCAATTGATTTGCTGAAATCAAAACAGGGATGGGAATAGGTGAGCGCCAGCCAATGAGATTGTCGTTATTGCATTAGCTCCACCTACTACCAGAGAAACTGGCAGTTCTTAAAAGCTGACGAATTCCAAAGGAACTCTGTTAAAAGAAAATACAACAAAGAATATTGTTTACATGTAGCGCATCAGTTCTGCCTTTTATGAAAGTCTCTCTTGCTTTTTTATCTTTCTTTGCATGTGTGACAAAGCGACCCATGTGCCTTTATGGTAAAGTTTATGGTACTGTACGTCAAATAGCCTACACTGCTTATCCATTCAGATGGACAGAAAATAAAATTCTAATAGTATAATAAATTATAGTAACGCCACATTTTATTGTCAGTAACGGTAACGGATTTGTAAGGGGGGAAACAGTAATTCGCTTGATTACGCGTTACTGACATAAATAATGCAGTTAGTGATGCAGTTTATTTATAACGCTGTTATTCCCATCACTGCAGGAGACTCTCAGACAAGGACAAATTATAATCCTATGAGTTCTTACAGGGGGAAATAAATGATTTTATGGTACATTTTAATTGTAGCTTTATGTCCCACAATTCAGAAAAACAATTCTCATATAAAAGTAACTGCTGTGGTCATCGCTATCCTCTTGCAATAGGACCAGCTGGAGGTAGTAAATGGGTTTATTTCTGGCTTTACTGGCAAAGGAATACATTGAGCATCAGGTTGCCTAATTTCTAAATTTTTTAGAACAGGGTCAAGGCAAAGTTTTGCAAAGCTACAGTTATAAAGAAGGAAAAAGCCCTTCATCAATGAGAAGCAAAGAAGAGCCAAACTGAGGTAAAAATTGATAAATAATAAATAAATAAAAAGACAATAAGGATCAGACCTCCTCTGATGTGTTTTTAATTTTCAGTTTTGCCTCTACACCTGATTGTCTAATGGTTAGATAGAGACCAGGAAAGGCTTACAAGAAATTTGGTGGAGGATCAGTGATGACCTTGGGTTGCTTCAGCATGGCTGAAATGGGGGCACATTCATCTCTGTCAAGGGCACCTGAACCAAGCCATAAACTAATAGAAAACTTGCGCTGACAATGTTCCTCAACTTTTTAGGGAGTTCACAATGCTCCATCGAGGTGTGGATGAAAAACCACCAGATCCTGACCCTGTCAAAGTCAGCCCAATATCCAGACCTGTACCCCATTGGAAACCTCTGGATGTGATCAAAAGAAATATGGGTGGTCACAACCCATCAAACTAAGTGGAGCTGCTTGTATTTTTAAACCATGAGTGGCATAAAGTCACCCAAAAGCAATTTGAAAGGCTGGTAGAGAGTACGCCTACATGCATGAAAGCTGTGACTGAAAATTCAGTACTATTCCACTAAAAATTCCCAAAGATCTTAAGTTAAAACATTTGTATTGTGGTGCAAACTTGTTTTATTTGCACTATTTGAGGTCTAAAAACTCCATCTTTTTTGTTATTTTGAATAGTTGTCATTTTCTGCAAATAAATAACTTGCCTCACAATATTTATTCATTGTTGATTTGGGAGAAATGTTAAAAACAAAGATGTTAATTTTACTCAAACATAGGCTGCCTAAATAGTAAAACTGGCTTAATTTTACAGTGTTTTCTTTTTCCCCCAGAGCTCTTTATGCATATTATTAGGCACACTCTTCCCATCGTGAGATTTGAAGTTTGACAGTAATTCTAAAGAAATTTGTCGTTGATGGCAGTAAATGTGTTGCAGAGACACAGCTTCTTAAGAGTTTTCCACGCTGACAAAATGCTATAAAAACAACACACTGAAATTCCTTTCAGAGAAGTGTCTCTTATTTAAGAGATACTTAAAATATTGTAATACATCAACAAAAATCTAGATAAAATATTTCATTAAAGACTGGTCCATCCCCATTACAGATTAGTGTCCCAGTAGGTAACAGCTTCCCTCCCAGCCAGCTCATCACACTTCTGTTTCTGTCTGTTTGCCAATGATAAGCATGCTAGTGGTGCCAAAAGTGTTGGAGGCATGGATTTTATGTTAATAGCATTGCACAGGATAGGTCAGGTTAATCAAGTCAGAAAAAACACTAAATAAAATGCAACCAACTGTATCCTCACCATTTTATTTTTTCTGACTAAAAATGTAAAAACACATTCAGGCAAGATTTGAACTTGGGACATATACTTATGGCAGTAATGATACCCAATTATGAAGTAATCAATGCATTATTTATTTGTTTGTTTATTTATTCAGCAAGGATGCATTAAATTGATAAAAAACTGACATGAAAACATTTATAATGCTTACAGAAAATTTCCATTTCAAATTGCATTTCTATTAATCAAAGAATCCCAAATAAAAATGTGAAATGGTTTGCACAAAAAACATATTTAGCAAAACAACATCAATGATAATATTATTCATATTATGATTAATAATATTATTCATTGTAATCATCCTTAAATTATTTCAGAATTTTTTAGTCCACTGAGGACTGAAGTAGCAGCTACTGAAAATCCAGATTCAGCCATCACAGGAATAATTTAGGCTATATATCATATAATTTTTTAAATATTACAATAGAACAGTCATTTTTATTTGTAATAACATTTCAGAAAATCATTGTTTTGCTGTATATTTGATCAAATAAATAGTCATGTTTAGCACCTTGTTATGTTAATTTTGGCTTTTTTTTATTAATTGCATTTAATTACATTAAACAGAAGAAAAAGACCAGCAAGACTTTGTACAAAGCATAAAACGAATACCTTCTTAGTGATCACTGAAGGTCTATGAGCAAGGCTGCAGATATTTAATGCAAACAGCATCTCAATGTTACACAGCCACACACCTCTTTTTCTAGCCAACCGCAATCAATCCTAAGTCACGTACCAGTACCTGACCACACTGCGCAAATCAGAATTACCCAGGACATCAGGTGATTGAAACTGTGTTTCTGTCTAGACAGGAACTCACCAAATCAATTGGACCGCAAACAGCCTAAATTAAACACCATCACCTCGGCATTAACCCCCGGTGGAACACAAAAGGTGCTTTAAACCCAGCCAAACTGGCAAAGACCCAGTCTGGATCTGTGGAGCACAGCCCCCCTGTCCGGCTAGGGCAGCACTGGCTAATTGGCCTATTGATTTCTTGACAGGCGACGAGTTTCCTGGCACTGCTGCCGGCTCATACATCAGCTGAAGTGGACAGAAAAAGGCATGATGGGACACTACAGCAGGAATCTTTAAACAAACTCATGACAAAACATTAACCTACGGTAGCTAATTCATGTTTTACTGTAATAAATTCTAGAATCTAGAAATTATAAATATGTCATTTACTCTCCCTCTCGCCCAAACCAGTCACTTTCCAGTTTTGTTTCTTCCATGAAACAGAAAAGAAGAAGTTTGATAGAATTTATTAGATGTGCATTTCCTTGCAAGCCCACTAAACAGTGACAAGTGCGCAATTAAAGCCCCAAAAAAGTGATAAATGAGACTTGAATACATCTAGAATTTTAGGGAATACCATATTTGGAAAATTTTACGATGTAAAACGCTGATTTAGTACAAGCTTCTGCACCCATTCTGGAGCTTGAAAGCTACAATATTGTAACTGCATGGAAAAACATGACCTGCCCTGCTTCAGAATTTGTTTCACAAGTTCAAGTCACACAGATTTGGAACAACATGAGGATAAATCTTGGATGAACTACTAGAAGAGAGAAAAGAATGAGCACAAAAACTGACTAGAGACATCTACTCTGTAGTGACATAACCAGCAAGATAATCTAGACTGTGAAGATGTCTAAAATTGAGTGCCATGTAAATGTTAAGAACTTTAAGCCTTTAAAGAGTGAGAATTCTCTTGGGCTGAAATGGATCTCTCAATCTAGAAATGACTGAAGGCCGCGGTTAACCGTAGTGTTGACAGGCTCTGTAAAAACACACTCACCCCCAGAGTCACAGAGCACTCCTGCAAATGAAGTGCATGAAAGGACCGTTCATAGCATTGAATTTACATAAAGAAAACTGCAGACTTTAAGATTTTTTTTAATCCGAGGCGCATAACACAAACCCCTCTCAACAAAGATTACTACATCAACCTTGCACAATTATGTTCAGCTCCAATAAAACACATTTCAGTGTCTGCAGTCAATTTTACATTTCCTCATAAATCATGCATGAGGGTCGTTTTTAATGTGCTGCACATCATCCAACTCCATTTCTGTGGAAATTGCAGTTCCAAGCATCAAAAGTTTCGGCACTTCATTGTGGGCTCCTGCGTGCAATAAATGATAAATATTGAGGCAAATCCAACTGACACCTACGATTAATCTCCACATGACAGGAGAGAAAATGTATGTGCCTCTGCCATTTCTTTCTGACTGTCCATCAAGCACTATTCCCAACACACTGGGCTGCTCAATCTCTCTCGCTTTCCCTTCCCTTAAGGAAGTTTGGGAACCAATCTCTTTTCCCTTGTCTTTTTCCATTCTCGCTCACTTTGATCGTGACCAATGTGCAGCTTTGTGAATAAAATCGAATACTGCAGTTGTTAAAAAGCAAGCTACTTGCTGGACCTGTGCTTTACCATTTAGTACCTATCAGTGGTTAATCTGACTGCAGCAGGAAAATGATCACATTTGCCTGAAATATTCTTTATTATGACATACAAATCTAGAGCTTGAGTGGATCAAGTTCTGGTGTGTGAAGAATCTCAGCATTAGATGGATGCTCTACAAAGACATCTCTGCACCACAGGATATTTTCAGCTCTCCGTCACTCTTCCTTCCTCTCTCTTTTCACCTTTTTACTTTCCGATTTACTTTTATTTTTACTTTGAGATGTCAGACACGCCACAGGAAGTATAAACTTGCCAATCCACAGTCACTTTTTAAATCAAAGCAGATCTTCCCAACCACTGTAACAGAAAATATCAATCAATTCATTTGAATTGAAATCTGTATCAGAGGCTTATAATGGTCATTGTCCGTACAGTAGAAGATTGAAAAGTAAGTATCTTTCTGCAGTCCAATAGATATGGTGGTGGTTTAAGTCTGTTGAACGGGGATTTAATGCTACTTTGTCTTTCTTTAAAGCAAACAATGTCCCCGTCTTTTACTCTGTCAAACATTCATATCAGTTTGCTAAATTAAGGCGGGTGTACATGGTGCGATTTTCGAGGTCGTACGAGCTCGCATGCGGTTTTTTGGTTATCAGAGGAAATCATCTCTTCTCGTATGGTCAGAGCTCGTATGGTGTGTGAGAAATCACGAGACGAGCAGAACTCACTATCAAAAAACTTGATCAAAAAACTTCAGGAGCTGTCGGTTGAAAGACGTGTGTGCTGTTGAACGTGAAGCGTCACGGAGAATTTGGACTCTCGAGAAAGAGGACAAACTCTGTATGCTGCTGTATGATATAACGAGAAGCATTTAAAATAATATAATAAATAGCAATAATCCATAAAAAAGGAACTGTCGATATTGATTTCATTCTCTGCCCTTCAGCCAAACTCTTTGCCATGCCATTCGTTTTCTTTTCTTTTTTGTTTTTTCGCAAGCCATTGCTGCCACAAAGAAAAGGATCTCTTCCTCATAGTCCATATTTTTGCCGCGGAACTTCGTGAATGCGATTGCCTCGGAAATTCACACAAAGAATATCAGCCTGTACATCAGACCTGAATTATTCCACAATATCCGTATCCTCCCCAAATTTTATTTTTTAAACTTAAACGTCAATCTCTTGCAGCCCTCCTGCAAAGCTCTATTATATGACTTCAAGAGACTTGGAAAATAGTGCATGAATTATAAGAAATACTTTTTATTGCATTATGTTTCAAACCAAAAGCAATTCATACTTGCATAGCACTTAGGAAGGAAATACTTAGCTTAAGGAATTGTGCTGTTTAGAGCGAAATAACTAATGC
>JAUMHI010000041.1:7675208-7696005 GCA_032359435.1 Enteromius unitaeniatus
ACTGATTCTTTTTAATGAACCTGTTCAATCGGTTCGCAAATCGCACTAAACGATTCATTCTCGAATTGGAATGATCCAATTGCAGCTGTTCGCGATTCGACAGGTCACTGATTCAAACGATCCGTTCAGAGCGAGTCTCCATGTGAACTGAACAACTGGCACATGCGACAATAAAGTAAGTTCCTAACTTTAACTGAAAATCATATTTAGGTAAAAATTGTCAATTTGTTACACAGCAGTAAAGGGTGATCTATTTAAGTCCACTGAAATGAATGTAGACACATCAACATCAGTGTCTCTAAGTTAAAAACATATTCATATTCCCTGCTACTGTAACGTTAGCAGTTTTATTAAAATGCTACGCATTTAGCCCTACGTCTGTGTTTATATTGTTTATCAGCGGTATACATTTTTTATACTGTTTGGATCAACTAGCCAAGTAGACAGATATGAATGTTTATTCATAACCATATACTGATAATAAGTGGGTCTTAATATTGTTATCTAACGTTAATGCTGATTGTTCAGCTAACAAGCTTGCTGGTGCTAATTTATAGTCATTTTTAGATAATGTCCAAATATTTTTTATTTATAATATCTGAGGGAAAAAAGAAAGGATTTGATATTCAGGTAACTTCAGTAATTAACAGTTGTGTGTACAAGTGTGAAGTAATGCCCTCTGGGCAAAACAATAGCCCACGCTTCAAAACTAAAATGAGTGAAAATTAGACTCTTAAATCTGTTTTCTCTCGGGTACATTGCAGTGTAAGCGTCACATTAAACATTACTGCATCATGCTCGTCAAAAATCCCAGGTATTTTTAACAGTAAGATTATAAAAAAAATTTACTATACAAAATTAGGTAGGCCGTAAAAAAATTGCAGTACTGTTGTACTTTCACTCGAGTAAAATTAAAAAAGGAGTACTTTTACTTTTACTGGAGTAATATTTTATAGTATGGACCTGTACTTTACTCAAGTACTTGATTTGTGTACTTTTTTTTTATGTCTTTGAAGACTGCTATCCAGGTTACTAAGGAATGTCAAACATCTTTTCAAGCGATAGCAGAATTTTGTAGGTTAGACAAATACAAATCAGCTAACTCTGTACGTTCCCTTTCATAGTCTTAAAATGAAATAGCTTTGGTGTTATCAAGTGCACTCCTTAGCACAAATATAAGCACAGATAAACACAGCCATGCATCTAATGTGCTATTTTATACACATATAAAGGAGACGACATCTAAACTAAAAAAGAATAGGATATGATGAAATGTACTTCAACAGCATCCCTATTAGATGTCCTTTAGAAGTCACAGTATAAATAAAGCCTTATTGTAACTATCGTGTAGTATCTCGAAACTGAATAAAGAGAGAATTTCTCACAACTGCCTTTTCTATGGAAACGATGAAAAGAAGCCATCAGTTAATTGCCAAATGCAGGCGATGTTACAGATGCCTTACTCTAATGGCATTGCATCAACTAACATGAATATAGCCAATGTATACAATGCTATGGTTTATTTATACAAAAACCATATTGTGACATCAAGGCCTTGAAGTATCATTTTACAGAAAAAGAAAGAAAATCTGAGCTAAATGCTGGAAGCAAGTAAAACTGGATCCAAGTGAAGCAAAGTGAGAGAGGAAGAGGAAGTGAGAGGGAGCGAGAGATCGGAGAGCAATAATGTAATATCAGGCAAAGAAGAGAGGCTCTTTAAGGGAGAAGTAGGGATATTGGCGGTGCTTGTGCGGAGGTGAGGGGAGGGGAACGGGGTTTGGATTGTGTCTGAAACATTTTGTATGACCTCCTCTCTCGGCCATCCATCAGAACGGCTGGCTCATTATTCTAACTAGCCGGCTCTTTTCTTCTGTTGCAGGACGCCATCAGTAGCAATCTGCATGCCAATTATCGGCCAGACCCCCTGATACCCCCGTATGAAAATGATCTGTCAAAGAAAAAAAAGAAGGGGAAAAGGGAAAGCGAAAAGGCTTTTGCACCATAGCCCCAATCTTTCCCCTCCCCTCATTTTCTACTCTCTCTTTCTCCTTCTCTCTCTCTCCCTCACCCTCCCTGTATGGCCAGTGACAGGGCTTCCTGGAAAATTAATCTATGGAGAGTGAAGAGAGAGAGAGGGAGTAAAAAAATTATAAATGTAGCTATTCTTCGTCTTCAGCCGGCTCAGCTCTTGGGCTCCGCAGGGCAGGGGGAAATGGAGAGGGTGATAATTGCAAGAGAGAGAAGGATGATAACAAAGGGATACTCTTCTCCCCTTGAATGTTAGACTAAGGGCAAGGGCAAGTGGGCCAGCTACAGCCATCTTTAAACGCTTTGTGCCCTTCCAGGTATACTCCTTTCATTCGGCTATCAAATTACAGATGGGAATCCAACATTATGTCCGTGTTCTGACTGAGCTTCAGTAAAACATCCTCCGACCTGCATGCACTGAAATGTGGAGGCCCAAAATACATAATAAAGATGTCAAATAATGATGCTCTTTGTACTAAATCAGCAATAAAGATCATAAGGAGAAAATTACAAAGAAACAACAAGAAGACAAGTTTAGCGTCTTTAACAGTGATGATAGACAAAATGAGATATTAGTAAAAAAACATTTACAGCAGGGATATTCTAATGTTCCAAAAAATCATATATTATTATTTAAAAAAACAAAACAAACATATTGTCGTTTTATTGCTGAAGAGTATTGAGCTTTCATCTCCTGCATTCTACTTTACAGATGTGAATTTACTCTTTCTTCAGCCTGAGGTTTATTTGTGACACTTTGTGGTGTGAAAGAGCTTTTACATTTGTTATAAATAGAACTTATTATATTAAAAACAAAACACTCAAGCTCTGTCCATAAGTAACCTAAAGTAAAACAAAAATAACGTAACGCATTACTTTGCATAAAAGGTTACTCAGTAATGTATTTAGTTACTTTTTTTTAGGGAGTAACGCAATATTATAATGCATTACTTTCCCTAACACTGCTTGTTAGCTGTAACATAGCGGACAGACTCAGGGGGTAAAAGTCAATAATGTTTATTCAACAGGATGATATAACTGTAACAAAGGTAAGCAAACTAAAGTTCCTCCAAAACTGGGTCAATAAACAAACTGAAAGTTTCCGCTTGGTTTTCTTGCAGGAACAGACGATCGTAGCCACACACCACACCACGGCGATGGAGGAGAGGACACAGCGGGACCTGGGGACAACTCGGAGGATCACAGAGCCTTCTGTGTGGAAACAGGTAGGAGCTAGGTAAGTAGAGAAGCAAAGACAATGGTTAGAGTCCACTTTCGTTGAACGTGCTGAGATTGTCCACTTTGACTGTGTATGAGCTCGGACCCTGAATGAACTGTGGTGTGGGTTTTTAAGGAGTGTTGAATGATTGGGTTCAGGTGACGGTGACAGGTGCACGTAATCCTGGTGATTACGACTGAAGCCCAGCGTGTCTGTGAGGGTGGAGCCTGGTGTGGATGTTACAGTACACTCAAAGAGAGTTTAAAAGTGAAAGAGACCATTGAAATCCTGTGTGTCAACTCATTTTCAGCATAGGGGACAGCCAGTGAAGCTAAGCCAGAGAACAGAGGCTACCGAGCTCCACCGGAGAATCGCATTTTCTCTGTTTCCCTTTGTGCTGCATGTGTGTGTGCTTTGATTAAAGAAAGAAGAGGCTCTGAGCGTGTTAAGGCCATTTTGTCTGATTGTTTTCACACCTCCGTCCATATCCTCCTGCAAAAAAAGCTTGATATAGACGCCACAGTGGAGCAAAAGCAGTGTCTCTCTAACCAGGCTGATCTACCCAATCTCACAGAACAGAGCCAACACAAGTTAACCAGACAAAGCCGGAAAGGGTTTTGGAAACAAATCTATTTTATCACGCTGTTGCTGTGTTTTGTAGGAGATGAACAAAATGCAGTAGGTGTCATGAAGCAATTGCGAAGTAGGTGCACACCTGCCTGGACACAGTTGTTTGCTTATGGGGAATTTGATTTTGAATTAGACTTGGCTTACTGTATGACACATTTCCCCACTTTCTCGTCTGCTTCTGCTGTCTTGTCAGTAAGGACTAAATAGAAGTCTTCAGACAGACTTTGCAACTGTGTATTTCAGACAAGCCTCTGAGGTACCTTTGTCACATTAGTCTGCCTGACTGATACAAGGATTCAAAAGCAAGCAAATAACAAATTTGCCACATTGACCGATAAAGAGCTGCTTAGTTCAGGAATAATGGCTGAGTAAGTGGTGTTGCATGCATTACATCAAAAGTTTTGCTCTTGTGACTATACCTAGACAATGCTAAAATCACTCACAAATACACACGATCACTTGAGGTAGGGGTTACTGTGTAGATCAGCAACTCTGGCCCTCGAGATCCACTTGGATGCATAGTTTACTCTAGCTCTATAAACAATCACCTGAAAAAGCTAATCCAAGTTTTTGATTATTAGAAAGCTATGTATTATGAAAGCAATATGTATTAAGTAGAAGTCAGGTTGGAAGTAAAATAGCATACTCATACTGTTCTTCTTTGCACAAGGAATTACTTCGGAATCATTAAAAACATATGTTCTTTATGAATCAGGGCCATAACTGTAACGCTCAGGACATGGAGGAGGCGAGGCAACAGTTAATAATGCAAGAGTGTTTATTGAAAGAATCAAAGGTGCAAGTAAAGTCTTTGGTTGGTGAGAACGAGAACTCCTTCGAGAGTGGTTCAGTGGATGTGGTGATCTCCAGCTCGCTAATGTCTCTGGCTTGTGACTTTGTTCCTCAGCGTGGTGCTCGTGATTCCTTCCCAGGTGTCAAGGTGGTGCTCTGTGGAGATAGCAGGTAAGTATAGTCAGGTAAGTGAATACAAACACTCTCACAGAGATGATGCGATCTCCGATCGTAGTCTCTCCAGACAGAGGGCTTTCCAGGTAAGTCGAAGGGTAAGATTCCTGTAATCCTTTTAGTTTGAACACAGTCCAGGTAAGTGGTGAGGTCAGTCTTTAGCGGTTCTTCCAGGCTGAGAACTTTTCCAGGTGAGTAGCGAGGTGAGATTCAAGATATCTTTCTTGTTTGTGCATACACAGCAGGTAACGTGGAAACAGCATTCAATTCGGCTTCGTTGAATCTACATGGATGATCGACAGACATGAGAGCATCACAAAAGGCAGCAGGTAAGTAGAATAAAGGTAGTTAGAAAGACAGAAATCTTTCAAAAGTTACATTTTCAGCCTGGTCTGTTTCAGTGGCCTTACAGGACTCATCAGTGTCAAAATAATTGGAGAGTTGGAAGTTGCAAATAATTGAATACTTGACAGCTGTTTTGTAATAGAAATATTAAAGTGACAACAATATCTAGTGATGTAAACTTCTCAAGTTTTTTTTCAAATGTGTTTTTATTTGAGAAAGAGTCAGCTTTATGTCATACCGGAGGGTTCACCACCATGAACGCTGGAGAGAGATCTCTCCGGAGTTTTAACCGGAAGTTTCCGACTCAAATTCCCATCATGCCTACGACCTGGGACTGATCACGCACATGAACTCTATTAGCCACACCCATACATTCATTAGCCTCCCTATTTATTCACACGGTTCACAGCAGTATGTAGCAGAGTTTTTGGTTTGCCTAGCAGTCAACTCTGAGCTTCTGTTTTCCTGTCTCCTTACCGACCTCTGTTTGTTACTCATCTTGTGATTGTTCACTGCCTACCCTGACGTGTGCCCGCTTTCTCGACTATTCTTATGCCTATCTAGTTCTTTTTTTCCAATTATGATTGGCAAGCTTAGTGCTACAACTTTGAAAAGCAGTTTGACATATATATTTGATATATAGTACATTTATGGTATAGGATATATAGTACATTTCAGTACAATATAAGAGTAGTTTGGTAGTTCAGGGAGTTGTCAGTCAAAGATTGTGAAATTAAATGAGCAATTAATCATATAATATAATTATTATTCCATTAGCATGGTTCATTATTTTATCAGCAAGCATCTGCTCTGACTGGATTGGACTTTATCATTAGCAGCTAATGTTATAAATACTTGGTGGTTCTAAACTGTAAGACTAAGTAGTCATTCTTCATCTGGACAATATGGCATTGTACTTTCACTCCATATTTCTGAAGCTCCTCTTTCTCTATCACAGTGAGAGGTTTGACACCAGACAGCACAGAGCGAGATGCATTTGAATATGGTAAGTGCAGTAGTCACGGCTGTTTAAGCGCTCTGAGTGGAAGAGCTGAACTCTCCCCCGGTCGCTGTTCCCTGAGGTAATAATTAACAATCCTGTCGCCAAGTCGTCAGCAGTCAATTACACCTCCTGCTCCCGCGATACATACGCAATGACTGCAAGCAAACACCAAGGAGTGAGAGAGAGGGAGACAAATGCTGGAAATTGAGATTATTGCAAACGGGGGGGATTTTTGTATGGAGCTGAAGAGCCCAATGTCAGGAGGTGAACGGTGAACACGGGCAACCCGCCGTCCCCCAAAACATGGAGCTATTATAGTGGATTACACAGAACAGGGGACTTTTGGCGGAAGCGTTAATTGGAGCTCTGGATGGCGTCAGTTTCCAATTACTTTTAAGCTAGCCTACGGTTAATACAGTGACAATGGGCAATGGGTATGACATTCGGAGGAATTGAGCGATGGGGAGAGGGAGCGGAGGAAGTGGTGCTGTTCTCATTGATTTGCTGAGAGGAAGACGACAATGGTGGATAACGCCGTGGTGACAGGCATCTCATACTTACGTACTGTAGAGAAAAAAGTAAACAAGAAGAATAGTAGGTGAAATGTATAACATTGGACCAGTTGCAAGCAAGCTTATTTTCTGCACACAACGTTCCGTGGAAATACAATGACACTTTTCTAGCTTTCTCACAAACAGGCAGAACTGCTGTAAAAGGCTGGCACAGATATGAAGTGGAATTAGATGACACAATTCGATTCTCCTGGAAAACAACAAAAGAATCAGATTTAAATGGGAACACTGGTGGCTAAATAAAAATTATTAATTATTTCATTTTAAATTTAAAAAATTGTTTTTACTCAGTACATATTTAATAATTAAATAATTTCTTTTTTGTTTGGTTTTCATAATTTTAAACAATATGTTGTTGTAGATTTTCATAAGATTGAAAGTCTGGTACAAGTGTAAAACTTCTAGGATATGTATACATAAAATGCATTTGAAGACAGTACAGTAAAAAAATAAAGTAAAATCTTGCTTTAATGTAATCTTAAAAAGAATAAAACATTTATTTTAGGGTCTCTTAACTAGAAGTGATTAGTAGTAATTAAGCACATATTAATGCCCTATTCTACATGACCTTATTCCACATCCCCAATTCCTAAACTTAACAACTACCTTAATTAACTATTAATAAGCAGCAAATTAGGAATTCATTGAGGGAAATGTAGTTAATAGTGAATAGGTATTTCCTAACCCTAGTGTGCGCTCAAAAAATGATTCCCCAACACTGTTCAGTTTGTTTAAAAAATATATTTTCATTTAACACCATTATGTTTGGTTGCTTATTTAAACAACTGCATTGTGTTAAACTGACTTGAATCAGTTTTGTTTTGTTTCAACTGAATATTTTCATTTTGAAAGAACATAAATGATTTTACTGTACTTGTTTAACTAGGAAGTGGATTTCTCCTTCCCATCATGCTTTGCACAGGGATGGATAGGATAGTAAATCTTGAAATAAAATGTTATTTTAGGCATTTTTATTAAATTGCAATGTTACGCCAGTTTCACACTGCAGGGTGTAAGCAGCACATATTTTTTTCAGTGCCCATGTTAACGGATGAGAGCTTTCACACAGCACGCAGGAGCGGCGCGGCGCGGCATAATATTTCTTATACAAAATGTGAGAAGGGTCAAGCTGTGGTTCAGCTGCGCGCGACAAACACTGCCAGTGTGAAAGCACAATCGACGTGCGCTGCTCCTGCTCTGCCCACACGCCGCTTACACTAATGCCGGTTTCACACTGCAACAGTATTCCATATTGTTGGAAGTTGTTTATCCAATGAATAATATTTTTGAGTGTAGGTGTTATGTTGCACATTAGCAGACATATATGCAATCGTCACACTTTTTAGGATTTTACGTGCTGACAAATTTTGCCGAATGATATATGCAAATTGTGTCATTCTTCATTTAAATCTGCTTATGTTTTTTGTTTGCTTTTTTATCTGCTAATTTTACACAACATTACAGCAGGAAAAGACATCAGATCAAGTAAGATTTTACCTTAACTTGGACACTCATTGAGGCTTTGCCACTTATTAAAGGCTACTTCCTCTACATGACCAATGTACGTCTATTAGCAGAATCTTCATTAATATGGCAAAAATGCAGTTCTGACTGTAGATTACCTCCTCATCTCTGGATCTCTATTCTCCACATTTCCACTTAAACTGCATAACATGTTTGATTAAGCCACTAATTAGCCATGTGACATGAGTTAGCTAAGGGGGAGACAGCGAAGCAGAACAGAGCTAAAGAGCTGGAACCGAAAGCCAGGAATCAGACAACCCTGCTCTCTCTCTCACTGTTTTCTTTTCCTCTTCCTCAGAGCTCGAGCATCAGTCATCCACTCCAGTCATCCCTCATCCCTTATTACCCCACTCTGTATGAAGGGCCTTGCTCAGGTTTTCACTTGAGTTTAAGTAGCTATTAGATTTGAATTATGAGTAGCATTGATGCACTCAAGCATATGGTCCTATCACATCAGCTCATTCGGCCTGTATAAATTACAGCTGTATGTGGGAGATGAATGGCAGCAGGCCAATGCCAGCTAATCCACACCATGCTAACAACTAGATATACATATGCTAACTTTCTCAGACTTTTTGTTAGTGAACTCAGCCAGGAATCGCTTTAGAATGGACGTTTGTAGTTGATCACCTAGTATTGTATTTGTAAAGGAACATTACACTTGATAGATGAATATTTCCTAAACTTTTTAAAAGTGCAATTAAATGTTTTTCCCCCTTAAGTCTAATTAAATTATTAGCAACATTTTGTACCACAACAGAACAACAGTGAAACTTATGAAAGTCATTATTTATGTGCTTCAAGTTAATAATTTAAATTTCACAGTTTGCCTTATGTAAGAAAAACATGTTACCATGTTATGAATGTTATGAATCAGCAAGAACATCTGTCATGCGGTCAGAACGAGACGTTCTGGGACTGTGAAGGAGGTTTTTTCATTTCTGAACATAGTTTTCAACATACAATGAACACTTTTAACAGTCTCATTTATTCTGAAAGATACAAGAAATCTCAAATCCAATATTGCAGTAAATACACAAGATGCATGTCTGAACTTTCTCCAAAGCAAATAAAAGAAGACCATCACCTCTTGGCTTCTTTTGATGACAGACTTTCATTTAATCTTGATGAAAAAAATGTAATTTTCCCCTATACCTGATGAACATCATAAACGCTAGAGACTCACAGAGGTGACTAATTTGTTTCTTTTCTCTATTTTAGTAAAACTGTGTAATCGTTCAATACAACTCCTTTACAGAGAGCAGTATAATGGAGTGGTTTTTGGCAAAGGATTGCAGAGTCTCTCGGTTTCCTAGGTATCACGTCAGCCTGCTTTTTGATCCAGCCTACGCCTATTGAGCACTACAGAGAGAGTAATTACTGCCTCCATTGAGTGTCTCATTTCATCCGCTATAATCTTTTTCTCCATTAATGTATTATTAGTTGGATTTGGTACAAACAGATTAAGCAGGGGGCGAGAAAGGCAGAAGTCATTTGTTAATTGCACAGGCACCTTTTATTTGGCTTCTTTCCCCACTCAAAGTAAGTAAGGCGTGAAGAATTCCACCGCTGAGTTTGTACTGTAGATTAGGGCATGGGGTTAGGCGAGAAGAAATGAAAGAGAGAGAGACTAGCTGAATGGCAGAATATTGCTCCAGTCTACCATGTCTTAGTTTCATTGACATTCAGATTTTTATCAAATAATGAATTAAACCTTGATTTTCTGTCTACTCAGCAAAGAGAAACCCAGCAGTCTGTGGCATCATTATTTTTGATGATATTTCAAGGTCTGCTGGAAAATTTCTAAAGGTATTCAAATATATATGCTGGAGTACATGCATGTACCTTTATTTATTTCATTTCACGAGAGCCAGGAATTGGCTACAGAGCAAGCTGTTTGACATATGTGTGCGTTCCTTTAATAATTCATCTCCGACCCCTCCTCTTAAGATCATACATGTTTAGACATGGTCTCTGTGGATACCTGGCTATCAAAGAGAGGGAGAGAGCGGGAAATAGCAAATTAAACTCCATCAGCTAATGTGTCATCAGGTAATGAAATAACAATCTGACACCCACTCATATTGAAATGCAAAAGAGGGGTCTCACCATTACCCCGGCAATTTATCATAAAAGGCGGTGAATTTCTTCTTAATATACATGAGGTCTGTGAGTTATTATGGAACTCCACAGTGTAACAAACTTCTCAAAGTGCGCACACAAAAGGGTCAAGCATATTATTTTCACTTGCATCATATATGGACGACAAAATGGCTTTCTGGAGAACTGAAAATCGAGTCTCACTTTGAACATGCTACAGTCTATTCTTCCTCCATTCAATGCTCTCTCTCCTCTGTCTTTTTGTGGATGTTTGGAATGAGAAGCAAGAGAGATGTGTGTGTGAGTGCATGTTAACTGGCGGTATCAGTGGGAAGGTGGAAAAGGCTATTTCCAGTGCTCTAATTCATCTCTGCCAACAAAGTCTCCAGGCTTTGCCTCTCTCAGCTCTCCACCTTTCTCAAATGTGGCTTAGTACTTGTTGTACCCTGTTCACCTTGTTTTTCTGCTCCTTTGGGTATTGGGTCATTTCCCTGTGCCATTCTACATTTCTCTCTCTTTTTCCTTTTTTTTGTGTATATTGCTCTCAGAAGCAGAGGAGAAATGCCCTCAACCATTAATGTCAATTGGATAAGTAGCACTATTAGAGATGGAGGGAAAGTTTCACCATCTATGGACAAAACAACCTTAATAATAACTTTTTTACTTTTGGAGTAACACAAGGGAAGAAGAATATGTAGGGTAACATGTTCTATGGCACATTTATGTGGCCCTGTAACAATATATAGGACATATTGTGGGGAAAAAAAAAATATTATAATATACAACCTTTCAAATATCCCCTGATTTTAATATATGGTGTTTTCAATCACAGCTAACTGAGTAATATTTCTATTATATTTGCAAAATGTTTGTAAATATTTAAGATTTGTGGAACATAAGTAAAATAAAATTACACACATAAAAGCCAATTTAAAAAATAAAAACACTTTATGAAATATATAATAAAAGCGTAAGACAGTTTAAATGTGACATTCATTTAACAAAAAGAAAAATTCCTTCTTTTCAATGAAAAAAACAACCCCAGTTAGATGGTTAAAAATCCATATGTTTTTAGTAGCATTTCATCCTTAGATTCTCTAGAAATACACTCACATGAACCAGACTTAGTGGGGTCACAGGGCTGAGTGTCTAAAAGAAAAATGGTGGACAAAGCAAATGCAACATAATACAGCTTAAGCTGTTCTTAATGTCTTTCGGTACCCGTCACAGTAGGAGGATGTTTAGTGCTGCATTGTTTACCATCAAACAACCTCTAATGAAACAGCCCACTTCAGTACTACTGAAAGCCGCTATATGAGATCTTAAGGGAGGGAGGGGGGGATTTTTCGTTTTCATAGTCCAGACTGAATTTCACTGTAGACTGAGAGCTGTCATATCAATCTGTGGGGCATACCACTCTATGCTAATGTATAATTTATATGACACATTTTTACTGCAGCTGGCCATAATGCCATTATATTATTTGAATGTCTTGGGCTTCCCTCTGGAGACCCCCTATACAAATCAGGCCTGTCTCTCACCAAGCAGGGCCAAAGATTAATGACAAACGTGGCAAGGACAAATGAGAGCGCCTGACAATATCTTGCAAAGTTTTGCATATGAACTGCCTCAGCAAATATCCTGAAGCCCAGAAACAAAGGCACATGTTCTTGAATAGCCAAGGATGATGACCCCCACTCCAAAAATAAAAAAGTCACAAGCATAACACGTTTCCTCAGTGTTTATTTTCTTTCAGTGTTCTCCTCTGTGGCTTTGTCTTATGTGCATGACTTTTCCCCAATTCCCTCAAAATTCCCCAGGTCTGGAGAAAGTTATCCATTACAATTCCCATTCCTCTCAATGACAGTTGCTTGGCTGTCACAGGAAGTATGATATTTGGAATCTACTATCTTTGGATGCTCTGCAGCCAGTTTAACTAATCACTCTGGAACCAGAAAAATTACGATGACATAAAATATTTGGTATTTACATTTTGCCAAATTCAATTATGCCAAATAGCCAAATAGTCCAGCAGAGGGCCGTGTTAACCACACAAACCTTAACTCTGATCAAGAAGTTTGAAGGAAATAGTCATTACATATCCTGTTAAAAAAACAGCATATACTGGTTAGGTATGTTTTGAAGCTGGGATGCTGGTTTAAGATGGCCATTTTGGTTTAAGGCTTGTTCACACCAAGCACGATAACTATAAAGATGACCATAACGATGCTATATTTGCGCCCTCACCAGTGAACAATATAGTCTGTTTATTATAAGCTCAAGCGTGTCAGCCCCTATACATTCTCAAGCGTGTGATAGCAAGATTGATTCTGATTGGTGGCCAATGTTTCTATCTTTCATCAGCTGAAAAAAAAAATATTTGTAACTGACCTCGGCAGCCAACTTGGGACTCCAGTGGATATTTTTAGTCATGCTAATTAAATGCTAATATATGAATAAATATCAGTATTTCAAAAACTGCTTGCCAATACAATAACAAACTAAAAGTCAAGAACTAGGCGATTAGCAATTGGCTCTGTGTTGCTGTCTGAACTGCCATATTGCTTGTTCCAGTTTCCTCTGTTCATAGTAATACAAGTGGCCTGTCAGTGTTTAGACTGGTCAGCGGTAACAGCTTTAGTGCTTGTGGCAAGTGGCATGTGTTCTTTTTAAAAACAAGGAAAAATGCGGAAGGGGTACATTGATGACAGACCAATGACAACAAGAGCAATGATTGTCAGCTACAGCCAGTGGCTCTTAAGATGGATGGCTGCACCGCTGTTCTGGCAAGAAGCTGTTCGCTTTCATTTCCATCCTGCTGAAGAGTCACAGCTGATTAAAATATCCACACTGCTCATTCCCATTAGCCATCCACTCATTTTCCACCTAACCTCAGCCCTGCTCTCTCAATTAAAGAGCCCCTGCCTATATTAATGGACCCGGCAAAAAACGACAGCACATGGCATTACAAACTCCACCGCTTTTATTCCTGACAGCCAAGAAGTAATTTGTTTCATGTTTACAGGTCTAGGCTGAGACCCGGCTATAACTGCATTCAACGACAGCTCTTCACAACAGTTTTCTCTTGTTGTGTTACACATCTTTACTCACGCAGAAATTAAAACCGTCAAACATCTGTGTGTATTCACATCCTGTGTCATTAGTTTTACATAAAAGACAGGCCTTGGTTGCCTGATTTCGTTAGAAAAAGAAAAAAGAAAAAAAAAAACATGAAGATTGTACCGAGCTGCTGCGTATGACAAATTAAACACTGTTAGGTGATGATACAATAACACCATCTTCTCTTCAGTCATAACACAGCAAGATAAAATGCTGTCCATGTTATCCATAGCGTAAATATAAGAGCATTTCGCATATACAACAGACCCTTTCCTGTACAGAATGGCTATAAACAGAAAGCAGAAGGCCTTTCAAAGAGCCAATGTCCTCTTCTATACACTGAGCTCAAGCATATCTGGAGCGAAACCGCTAAACTCTTATGGTGTATTCTTTTGTGCTTTGAAAAAAGCCCTTTGAAATGCATTAGCATTAGACACTATCTAAAGAAAGACCAAGTACGGATTTGAGACATAGCAAAGAAGCACAAAGAAATGGGACACTGAGAAACTTATTTATTTAAAAAAGAAGAAGAAAAAAAAACCCAGATCCTCCCAACCCTATTGGAAGCTTTTCTTTATTGTTTGGTAACAATTTGATACCTCAAAGTTCTATCTGTATTTTTTTAGCTCTCAAATCACTTTTTTCTCTTCTCCTCTCAACCGCGGCAAATTTGTTTTCAGTCTCCATAAAATAGCCTTTTCTTATATCTGAGCAGCGCTGTATACTGTGGAAAATCTTTCACATAATGTATCCTTAAAAGCACATTACTCTGTCTCACACACCGTTACGAGTTAAGAACGTGGTTAATATTTACATTTGTGAAGACAGAGTGAGCGAGAAGAAGAAAAAAAAAAAAGAAAAAAGAAAAGAAAAAATGGGGAGGAAAAAGAGAGAGGATTTTGCCGTGGAATAAAATTCCCCCACCCACGTATACACACTCGCTCTCTCTTCGCAGCAGTCAAACAATTGCTATTCACAATCCTACCCTTAATGCCTAAGACCCGCATAAAAGCGGAGAGTTTAAGAATATAGGGATAAGCTCTTTCAGCTTTTCTAAGTCTTAAGGCTGGTTTATGCTCTGTGAATACTGAGCATCAGCCGCCACTGCTGTTGCCACTCTAAATAGATATTACAATGATTTGGGAACAATGGATTCTTCCAGACACAAAAATACATATATGTGTATATATACTGAAAAGGAGGCAAACATTAGCAGCGCTCTGACAATGCGAGCTCATGAGAGATGGAGAAGAAGAGAGAAAGATTACTGTCTGTGAGAGAGAAAAGGCGAGATGGCAGTCGGGGTGTTTGTGAGGAAAGCTGGGGCTGGGAGATGCTTTGAGAAGCTAAATCTCCCCCAGAGCACAATGCTGCTCCGCTGATACAAGCAGCAGACATGGGGTCACCTCCCCTCCGGGAGACAAAGGAGCTGCGCCGCTTTGCAGACGAGAGATGAGCTCCGGCACCTCTGCACCACCAGCTCAGCGAGGAAAACTTTAGCTTTATTATTGCTCGTATTGTTGCGTTTGTTTTGCAATCACTGCTGTTGGTAATTGGCGGTTTCTGTGAGCACTTTCAGCCCTCAGGACTTTTAGTAAATAAACTCCCACTTATTTCATTTTGCTAACAATGACTTTATTTAACAGTTTTGTTCATTTATCTGAAAGTCATGACATTTCATATTATTTATGGTTAACAATGTACTCATTTTAGATAATGAAACAATATTTTTTTGAAAATGAAAGCTTTGAAACTGGCACAACATAAAAATATCCTCTATGCAAATTTACTGTACCAAGATCATTTTTCTTTTCTTCTGACAACACATCATACTGTATTTCACCTCAAGATTGCTCTTCACTTACACTCTCTAGTCTTTTTAGTCAAGTATACTATTAAAAAAAAACATTATTAGTTGCAAAATTGTTGGATGTGAAGAAATGATGCCACAACTGATCAAATTTGTGTAAAGAGTGTGTAGTAACCATTTTCACTCCTCAAATATCATAACATTCATTTTTCTTTTGCTATTGTAAATGTAATATATTTATACAAAAATTCTACATTAAAGACATTGGAAATATATATATATAAAAAGTTTTAAAGCATGAAACACAATCTGATCCCTATCCGATCTCATGAATGTGTGTATAAATAGTAAAAACTTGTGGTATAGATGTGCAAAAATGGACTTTGGAGTGTTTATGGGTAGATTAGGGTTATAGGGTACACTCAAAAAAAGTATTCATTGGATGAAATCAGGATTTCCGTCCAATAAATATGCGTAACCCCAACTAATAAAAAAAATGTGATGAAATTTAATTAAGTTGGGTCAACTCAATTTGATCAAATACAGTTTTAATAAAACTGATAAATTTTATGCTTGTTTAACTCAAACTAAAACGTTTAACCAGAAAATAAATTAATGGGAAGACATAAAAAAAAAAAATCATACGTTTGATTTTGATTTTAGATAGTTTTTACTAGCATAAGATAGTTTTGATACATCCATGGCATGCCCAAAGTATTATTATTATTGTTATTATTATTAAAACAACTTTGAATCAACTCTGAATCATGTTAGCAGGTCCCCAAACCCATGCTCTACACTTTAGCACAATGGTAAGCCTCAAAATCACTAACATAGGAGAAGGTCTTTTAAATACAAACATAAAAGAGCATTAAACATTAACAAGTCTCCCAATTTTGTCATCTTAATAAAAAATGCCTAAATTTTAACATTTAAAACATTTTATTTTGAGATTGCAGATAATAATGGTGTTAAATGAAAATAACTTTTTTAAATAAACTGAACAGTGTTGGGAAATAATTTTTTGAGTGTAGATGTGTATAATATATACATGAAAACTGCATAAATTCACGCCAATGTATATTGTATCATATGCACGTGAAAACTATTACATGCACGCCAAACGTGTGTGTGTGTCATTTATACAGCAAGATCCATTTTTCATATAAATTCCACGAGTTGTGTTTTTATTTGGCGAAACTATTTCTATTTATGCACATTTTCATTTTCCCTCTATGCATCTACATGATCTTATTAGGGACAACCTTACATTTTTTTCTTTTTTGGTCATCAGTTTCTTCTCAATATTTCTGTTGTTCAAAAGGCCTGAGGGGCCCTAGCTAACAACTCTGTCTCTCTCTATCTCTCTCTCCTTGTCTTAATCCAGTGCAATCACCGCTCTCTGACTTTGCCACCTCTCACAATTATAGCAGCCCATAATCCAAGCGGCTTCCATTTTCCTGTGAGGTTTAAGAGAAGCAGAGATCAGGGGGGATCACTGACCACCCACACACAGTCCTCTCCATAGCTCCCCGTCAACCCTGTCACCACAATTCATATGGCGATGGCTCTGATAGATTCTAATGCTGCCTTCTGCTCATGGTCAGTGCTTAAATGCAGTTTAGTGGCTTAGGGGGGATTTGCTTGTATCAGAGGTGCTTGGTGTTTAGGAGAAGCTTTCTCAAGCGTATTGCGCTTGTTCACATGTGTTATGTTGCCAGGATGGCCTTTTGAAGGGGCTCAAGAATTCACCAAGTTTGAAGTGTGGTCAATGAGATACTTGACTTAGAGGCAAAGTCTCTCTCGCTGGCACTGCTCGTGGAGTTTAAGCTGTTTTAAGGGAGACATTCCTAATTCAGCTCGAACAGATATGACTACCATGTCCATTTGGATGGTGATCCACTTTGTAACCTCTCAGTGTCACTATGTGAGCCACGACCAAGCCGGAAAACACAATCTACTTTTTTAAGCAAGCACTTCAGGAAGAGATTTTAGCAGCTTTGTGTTTATTTGAAAGAAAATGGATTTGACTGTGCATCGAAGTGTGATATCTTGTATACCCTTCCATAATACAAGGTATATAACACATGGGTTTGCATTATTGCAGAAGAAAAGTTCTGTGTCCAATAAATGATTTTTGTTCAATGTGATAATCTTCACCAATGAAAATATGTTTCATATTATTGGGTACAAAAAGGAAGTGGGAAATGAATCCATACCACCAAGTCTTGGATCGCTTTACATAATGAAGAGATTAAAATGTAAGCCTTTATTTAAACATGATCAATGGACATGTGATCAAATATGGCAACAGAAACCTCAAAAGTCAACTTCATATAACCTCATTGGCTTGATGTAAGCTGGCAGTGACCATATATATTCATCTTTAATGGAGATTGAAAGTTTTAGACCGAACTGACTTTCATAAGCAGTAGCAGGAGCAAATGACGATGTTATATCTTTAACAGACTGCATACGAATGAGACACCTTTAAAGAAGTAGACTGGAATTGTCTTGTTGATGTTTGGATGTATAGAGCAGGGAGAAAAAACACATTGTAATGTCTGTCAAGTGCATCTTTCTGGAGCTTTATGAGCTTTGTGCAGAAGGCTGGGTTCAGTATTCAGTGCTTCAAAGTCATACTAGAAGGAGAGAAGCAGGGAGATTGAAAGTGAGACAGAATGAGAGAGAGTCCTTAGCAACTGCAGAAATACACATAGTGCTTAAGGAGATGATAGAAGCGGTTAAATGAATCATCCAGTTGGCTTTAACTGAGCTTGGCTGTTTCTGTCCTCCCAGCATCTTTAATGTGTTTGTTTGCCTGCAGGGCCCATGATTTTTTTCCCTTCTTGTCTCTGTATCCCTCTCAAAATGGGAAGATACAGATTTATTTCAAAACCTTTAAATGGACTTGAATCGATCAATACCTTTTTGTGTGTGTGACGAAAGCCATACAGGAGGGGGAAGAACACCCAAATGCGGCAGATGTTACAATTCCGATTTGCCTTTCATTCTTTTTCAAACACGTACAATAGCATAACGAAAGGAATTTCAAAGGCCGATTTAAATTGATTTAAGTTTGAGCTCTTGTCATAAAAGTGTGTGTTTGCAAGTATCACAAAGATGACTAGAATGAGGAGAGAGACGGCAATAAAAGCAACCCAAGCCAATGTACTTTCTTTGCAAAAGCCTTAAGATTCTTTTTAAAAAATATCCAGGCTTGGAGTGATTTGCTCCAAAGTGTTTTCAGATTTTGTATATACATTTCTACAGTGCAAGAGATAGTTTTCGAGAAGAATAAACAACTTGAATATGCCAGAAGGACATGATTTGAAAAGAAGTGCAGAAAAAGAACCCAAGAGAAATTGAAATGGAAGTTTCCTTTACTTTCTGAGCAGCCGTTTCTTAGATATAACACAAAACATAGTGAACAAAGAGATATTGGAGCTTTAATATTTTGAATTTGATATTTGTTACATGGAATTTTTATAAGATCGTGGAGACTAGGGCTAGATGTCAAATTTTTTACTCAAGTGAATATTTCTCAGGATAACCAATTATTTGCACATATTTGGAATAAGTAATAAAGCGTTGTTGATCCTTCAGAAATCATTCTAATAAACTGATTTGGTGCCAAGGTAAGGTAATATTACACTTAAAATATTTGTGGAAACAGTGACACGTTTTTCTATGATTCTTTGTTGAATAAAAACTTCATGAACTGAGATTTCTGGAAAAAAATAAATAAAATAAATCATTCTAATTCAAACAAACAATATTTGTGCAATTGTACTTTTGACGTTATAGTTTCAGGTACAACATTTGTGAGTACTTCTGACCCTGTGTGACAACTATGACAGTTTTACCAAATATGCAAAAAAAAAAATGATAACCTAAAACATTTAGGTGATATTTTATTTTTGACAATATACTGGCTAGGTGTCTAAAGATATACAATTGAATGATAGTTTGCAATCCAGTGAGTGTTTTGCTCTACAGTCTGCATCCTAGAAATCTGTTTCCACAGCTTGGGTCTTCTTTTAGTTACTTTTGATGGATTTGTGGCATCATTCTAGCAAATGGGTTCAATTAAGACTGGGCAACCATATTGGCAAAGTCCCTAAAAATGTATATCGGCACTAAATCAAGCTGCTTAGGAGAGACAAAGATAATTAAAGGGTGCAAACAGTGAAGGATGATGAGGGAAGAGCCACAGTCTGTCTGAACTCTTAACAAAATGTGTTACTAATGAGTGCACTATCTAGGCCCAGGTTTAAGGGCCTGCTAACGAGGGCTTGTTCATCATGGCCAAACACAAGTCTCGACATAATCTTATCACCGGTGCTGTGCTCTCCTCAACAGGAGGAGAAGCCTGATGGAGACTTGCTTGAACAAAACCAGGAGAAACCCAGTCACTCATTTACTGACACACTCGCCATATTTATTTGTGTATGGTGGGGTCTTTCCATTCAATTCTGAGCTGCTTCTATCCGTTACCCCTGAAATTGAACCCTCACAGAAACATTTTTGCAATGTAGGTTTTAATTAAGACAGTAAATGTTGATCTTTTCGATCCCTGCAAGGATTTTAGATGCACTCTGTTCATAAACACTTTTTTTAAGCGAAGGCTTTTACCTTCGATAGCGTTATGATTATGTGAAGGGAAGAATTGGTACTACCTCGTCTGGCCTCAGATGGACATCCACCACTAGAGGGCAGTGCAGCCCAGTCCTTGTACATAGTCAACCGACCATACGCTTGGAAACGCAGCCAAACGACTGATAAAGACAAGTAACCTGATGGTCCACGCTGATTGTGCGACGGGAACGCAGTCCATAGGGTGCGCAGATTCCAAAACATTTATTATCTCCTTTGATTCATTCCTGATCAGCGAATATTTTCATCAGCAAATCCTCCCACCGGGCCCGCAGACTATTGGCTCTCCGTAGTATTAGTTTTTTTTGTGTTTCTTTTTTTAGTGTTGCTGAAAAGGCTGGAGAGGAAAGGAAACGACGTAAGAAAACGTTTATTTAAGTTGAATTAAGAATGAACGATGCTTTTACAGCATTTATTTGGATAATCTTGATTAAGGATAATTAATGTGGAAGAAAGACGTTTTAATGCAATCAAATAAAAAGAAATGTTGTTACAATCATTTAATTGCTGTAAGGGTCTTTGTCACTAAATTGTTTCAAAATTGAATTTAATGATTTGTGAGAGTTTACCTTTATTTAGACCTTTATTTATTTCTTAAAAATAGTAGTTTTCAGTTAAAATAAAGCAGACTTTAAATTAGTTTTGATTAATTAGTATACTATTTTAAGTGAATGTCATGAACCATGTCATAAAAAGTTTACTGTAAACAGTAATTTAATATTTAGAATTATAAAACCGATACATTTTCACACACACACACACACTCAAAATACACTAACATACAATACAATACAATATGTAGATATATTTGTGTTTATATAGTA
>JAUMHI010000041.1:7696105-7709503 GCA_032359435.1 Enteromius unitaeniatus
CACACACACACACACACTCAAAATACACTAACATACAATACAATACAATATGTAGATATATTTGTGTTTATATAGTAAATAATATTTTGATACATTTACATTTATCATTAATAAACTCAAGGCTGCATGGCAGTATCAGATTTTATGATAACAAATCTACAAAAACTTCACAAATTTTGACTATTTTGGTTGAACAGGTTTAATGATGAACTAACTAACTCTAAGCACTAGTATACTAGACTAATAACGAACCAAAATTAAGAGATGCATTACAAATATTGTTTATTGTTAGTTCATGTCACCTAAGGCATTAACAAATATTTTGTTTTAAAACCACATGGTTACCTAAACTATAACCAGTAACTTTTTTTAATGCCTCATAGAGAAGAACAATATGCGACAGATGTTCACATTTACTGCATTTTTCAAAACAAAACATCAGAACTGGTTCAAAAAGTGAAATGTTTTAGAGGTGAGTGACACACAGAAAGGGGAAGAATGGAAAGACGGAAAGAGAAGAGTCTGGATTCTCTCTTTATCCTGTTGGCTTTTTTCTTCACAGGGCAAAGCTCTGGCAGTCACAATTGAATGAACAAGTTTTTCTTTCCTATTTACGCGTCTCTCACAGCAATGACTCATTGCATACCCTGCAATTATGTGTCTTTGAAAAAGTAAATCTTCTTTTAATGCTCTGTAATTGTGTGTGAGTGTGTGAGTGTGAAATGAGGTTTGGATGGAAAGTCTGATGGAATTTAATCCCGTCGATATGAATTTATCTGATTGCTTCAAACCTGTTGAGCTAAAACTCTTTAAACATGTACAGGAAATTATTTCAAACACATTTACTACTACGTGAATAGCAATGTGGCAGAATTTCACAATATATATCTACGGATAGAGCATGTATTATTATAAACAATCTCTGGACAGCTTTTGGCCATTAATTTGGTGTGTGAAACAGATTTGGAAAAAAACGAAAAAAAGGGAAAGAGGAGAATATTTCAAGTGCATGTATGTGTGTGTTTGTAAATGTGAACACTTCCTCTTCTCGCAGACCTGTGCTTGGCCTTAAGGCATCAATAAACGACTGTGAGGGATCCAACAAACTGCACTTACTTTACACAGATATGCCTACCAAAGTACTTTCCTTGGGCAGGGAAAAGAGCCAAGAGCAGCACCCTGATGTGTCGATCTGTAATATCGAGTCAATGCTGCTCGTGTAACAACCAAAGAGAAGGAATTACAGGATTCACCTCAGGGAGATAATAATTGAATGAGATGAGACCACAGAAGAGGATATTTCCTGTTTTTACTTGCCTTAAATGATCAAAAGGGAGTTGACTAAAGCTTAACAGCCGAAAGTTTAAAAGGCCATGGAGTGCTCTGTGTGTTCTCACTGCGAACCACAACAACATTACGCAATTATTTTCAACGCCGTTGATTCCCAGACGTGAAAACCTGTTGTCAAGTGGCATTACCAGAATGTAATGAAGCAAATTAAAGCCCATAATAATCATTTTTCACTAAAAGTGCATTACATAACCGGAGAATTGTCTCTCTCAGAAAGAAAAGCGTTTGTTGTACAGTTACTCAGACTCATTACGCTTGTTTCTGAGTCCCGGTTCATGAGCGAAGGATGTTCCTCCAGCTCTGGAAGGCTCCTGTGCTAGCATGCGGCCCCTGAGGGAGCTCACGAGGAAGAAGAGAGATGAGTGTGTAAGATTAAGCCTGTTTAGAGTATGACATGCTTTCAGGCTTGAAAGAAGACACCCGAGTATATACTTAGGTCTAGACATGTTTGATCAACACCTCTATCAGACAATAATCTTTCTCCATAAAGTCTAGCGAAAGCTTACAAGATCACATAAAGACACACACGGATAGTTTGTGAAATGTGAACAATGAAAAGTAACCGGTCTTAAAATAGTTGTCGCAGGAGTTACTTCTGCTTCATATCAGGATTCATTTAGTATTATTTCATTCAGATGGAAATACGATGGTACTGAACAGTTAGCTAACCATATTCATGAAACAAAGTATTAAAATAGTTCTCCGGGGTACTTCCAAAACAAACAAACAAACACACACACACACACAGACAAGTCAAGAGACTAATGGAGGTCTCATAGCAGTATAATTTGATGTGATATTACGTGATATTTGACCATGGGAATGTTTTCCATCTTGTAAATGTGAAATGTATGCCAAATTCTTTCTTTTAGTATTTTGTGAATTTACATGAACATTTTCTCTCATTAAAGTGATGGTCCATTCCTCCACATTCAAATCACACAATCTACATAGTGTCCCTCTTCGTATTTCATTGTATTTGTATTATTTTAAGTGACACAGCAGAAGCACTGAAACCATACAGTTCATTAATATTTAATAACTTATTCTACAATTTAGGGAACATTTCATGCACATTGATCATTTTTTATTTTTTTTTTACAATTTTCACCATCCAGGTATAGGCATATAATATCACGCAAATAGTTTGTGCACCGTATATTTTAGTTTGCTGGAAAAAACTGGGATATGCTTGAATTTAAGTTCTTTTTTTTTTTTTTTTAAATAGTGGGTCCAAAATAATGAATTAAAATTGTTAGTCAATATTTATTTCCATAAATAATATTTTTATTATTTCAAAAAATTTCCTTCTCATTATGTCAAAATGGTGTTTAATGTTTTGGCTTGGCAATTAGCAAACTACACTGTAAAAAAATTGTAAAAAAAAAAAATCTGTAAACTTTACAGGAAAAAACACTAAACACCATCATGATGATGTTTTATTAAATTGAAATATGCAATAAACAATACTTTAACAACCTTACTTGTAACATACATCCCTAATAAACATAACTGATAAGAAAAAAACTAAGACAATATAGTTGTTTTAAAGAAAAAACATCAAATACAAACAAAATTCAATGCAATTCTGGGAAAGTCCGTTATGGTTTTTCCCTGTAAATTTGACAGGAATTTACAATTTAACAGGTTTTTATTGTAGCATTTTCAGTTTTTTTACCATTAAAATCACAGTAATTTTTTACAGTGTATGTTATAGTGATGAAATACTATATATAAAGTGATACCAACTATTTTATCAACATAGCAATTAGATTTGTATGTTTGAAATCTACCTCAAATTATAGAATGTGTCATTTATTAATGCCAGTCTTCAAGAATGGTTTGTGCATGACTCACTTCAACACTTTTTCAGGGCATCATATCAATGATAAAACCATACAGATCACTTTCAGCACTTTTAAAGAGGCAAAATAAAATGTTTTAATAGAAGTAAAGACTTCAAGTTCATATTGAATTTGTTGTGTTCGTATTGCATTTCAATATACTTTTTAAAATCAAATGTAAAATAACGTAACATAATGTATTACAAAACTTCTACATTTTACTTTTGTGGTGTATGGGTGTTTTTCGACACTGCTGTCATCATAGGGCACTTGAAAGAACAAGTCAAGAGACTAATGGAGGTCTCATAGCAGTATAATTGGATGTGATATTAGCGGAAATCCAGTGTATGATGCTAAAGTGTTGACGGTGGTTTTACTTTAGCTGAAAAGTCTGGGAACCAAAAATCTATAGGGATCTACTGGACAACTGAGATTGACCATGGGAATGTTTTCCATCTTGTAAATGTGAAATATATGCTAAATTCTGTCTTTTTGTATTTTGTGGATTTTCATGAACATTTTCTCCCATCAAAGTGATGGTCCATTCCTCCACATTCGACCATTCAAATCCCACAACCTACATAGTGTCCCTCTTCGTTTTTGATCTCTCATCAATTATAGATTCCGTCCTCTGGGGCTCCAGGATGGCAGTGTTTTTCGGGGTGACTGATGCAGAGGGACATATCCAACTCATATGGCAAGATAGCGGTCTTTGACCGCACCGTTTCTCCATTATTAATCAGAGCCTCTCCAGATCCTAACAGAGGGCTCGGAGAGGTCAGCTCACATTAGTGCCAGCGCAGAGACGGGCCTGAGATCCTCAGATTGGGCATTTCGCGCTACGCTGCTCCCACTCCTCAAGTCCTGATTTGATATTAATATCCATTTAAGGTTTCTTCTCTCATCTCATTGAGATTATCAGATCTTCTTTGGCCTCTGACACTCATTGAAATCTCTTGTGCTTTGTTTGAGCTGTTATGAAATGGTTAAGCAGTTTCAGCTTTAAATTAGTCATAATGTTAGATGTGGATCTATCTGTGTGAACTTGAACAATCATAATTTGATTATTGCATACGCGAAAAATGGAGGCCTTGAATTCACACACACACACACACACATACACACACACAGGCAATCTTGTCTATGACATACTTCATCCAGCAATCATTTTCAGGATGGCGATGAGATCTGATATTGGAGGCATGTTTTTATTTGCCGAACAATGTCTGTTGGTCTTTCCAATAAGCGAAGAGCACAAACCACTCTAACGTGACAGTTCCAACAAAGATGGTGGTGACATCTCGTTGGTGGTGGAGAATGACTTCTCCACCCACTTCTGCACTTCCAGCAGTTATCTGATGGTATCAGATCTTGTTAGTAGCACAGGCAGGAGATTGAGGTTTTGGAGAAGGAGGGGGGCGGGAGACACAGTTGAATGATTTGGATTTACCCCACTAAGGTGATGGGTGGGAGGGGGTCGACGGATGGTGCCTGCGCCCGAAGGCCTACAAACGCCTATTGTCCCGCATGACAACTGCAGTCCAACCACACACATCAGGGGTTGGGTGTCGGGTCAAAGGTGATGGGACGGACAGCACTTCAGACACTCCAACACGGCTTTGGCGCTTCTGATCTACACAGCCTGAAGAGTTTGTTATTGGTAGACTGTGGGAGTCATATCAAACACAGTAGACTGTGTGGGTTAACCTACCAGACCCTACCAGAAACGTTACTTGTAACTAGAAAAGAAAGACTTGTTTCACACTAGTTTATTTTAGCGCCACTTCCCACATTAACTGTACAGTACCGTGTAGAAGTGTAGCTGCAAGCAAAGTTTCATATGCTCATAAAGCGTCATATGCTGCTCAGCTGAAAAATATGAATAATGTGCATTTATTTGCAATCTAGGCTCTAATATCTAATATAAAAATACACAATTCTGATGATGTACAATATTACTGTGAATTATATAATATATATATATATATATATATGTGTGTGTGTGTGTGTGTCAAACATTATCCATAAAATGTATAGTTATTTTTATCTATGAGTATAATATAATGAAATTATTTTCAACCAGTGTGTAGAAAGCAGAATAAAGTAATAGCAAATTATTTATTATTAATAATGATAATAATAGTAACAATGGACAGATAATACATTCAAAACAAGAAACAAGTAAATTTTGATATATAATTTGATATATTAATATTTATTTATATTAATATATATTATTTATAATAATTTATGTATTTTGTAATAATAATAGTAATAATAATTATTATTAAAATTATTTTTTTTAATGTTTTTTCTTCCCTTAATTTTCTGCAAAATTCCATTATTCCCTGGAACACAGTTTTAAAACTTTTTATCCAGATATTCGTAAGCTATATTCTTTTCCATGCAGATTAATTTAAATTTGGGTATAAAAACCTCTAAATAAATGAAAGAAAAACATTAACTCTAATAACCCATTTGATTTTCTATAAACCCCTATGCTCATATGCTGCTTATGTAAACATTATAAAGCAGGCCTAATGCTAACGCTACAAACTTTTCTTCCTTCTATTAAATTTATCCTGTTAATCTGTCCCCTCTCCATGTGCAGAAGGGGTGAAAATACATTAATTAGCGTTGTGGTTTACAGAACCGTGGCCCAGCTCAAACCCTGACTGCTTCTGTGACTGAGGTTTGGAGACTGTGGGAGGGAGAGCTTTCTGCCTGGGCCTCTTTTCACACAGTCCTGTCTTCTCATATTTAACATGCCTAATGGAAGAGCCTGTCTACAGCCTGCAGCTATTCCTACTCCTACAAGAGCTTTTCATCATCCAGCACCGAGAGGGGGCGGAGGGGCAAGAGAGAGAGAGAGATGCTGCTTTACTGAAGAGAATTTAGAGAGAATTCACAAAGAAGAGAATTAATTATGTGGAAACATATTACATTGAGAAGTGGAAGGGCTTCATTTCCAGGAGCTGAAGACAGAGGCATAAGAGTAGAGCAAAAGAATTATGTCACAGACAGAGATTTCCCTTGAATCTGATCTTCATCTTCACCTTTATATCTTCCTTCTGTGTGTTTGACGGAACAGAGGGTGTGTGTGTGTGTATCTGAGGTCACCTTGAGCCCAAACTATGTGCCCTTGGTGTCGCCTCTCTCCTGTGTGCTTCACTGAACACTCCTCCAAGCACAAAACCTTCTCCCTTGAAGGGCTTTCTATACTTTAGCCATTTACCAGGGATTAGTGAGAAAAGAGAGAGAGGCAGAAGAGAGACAGGACCTAGGAAATATTACAGTAGCACAGACATATTTTGAGATGATGACAAGGTTAAGAATTTTCTTCTTTTAAATAAACAGAAGTTTGTAGGTCCAGTGATGCAAGTACATAAGTGGTATATATAAAAAGCTGCATTTACTTAAAATGTCAATTGCATCACTGTGACATCACATGTGCATTTACACACCTTTTTTTTTGTTCACACAATATAAATATATACACATACACACACACAAAATATATTCTGTACGTGTATATTTGTATACACAGAATAAATTTACAAAGAACACACATAATATAATAACTAAATACATACAGTACACCAAAATGTATTTATAATAGTGATGTCACACGATTAATTACAAAATTCAAAAATCCAAAATAAAAGTTTTTGTTTGCATATTATATGTGTGTGCATAAATATATATATAAATATACACACATACAGTATGAATTTTGAAAATATGTACATTTATTTACATGTATATATTTATATTTATATTTTTATAATGTATACAAATATACACAATATTCTTGAAATATATACGCGTGTGTATTTATATGTACATGTACACAGTATAAGTAAATTTCTAAATACATGTATTCATTTACAGAGTACATACATATATAACATGCAAACAAAATCTTTTATTTTGAATGTGATTCATTTTTTGACAGCACCATTATGAATACATTTTAAATGTATGTATTAAGTTATTTTATTATAGGTAATATTTCATTAAATTCTATATACACTTTATTGTTTGGAGCTAGTAATATAATTTAAAATAAAACTTCTTACTCATCAAAAAATGCTGAAACATATCACGGTTTCCACAAAAATATTAAGCAGCTAAACTGTTCTCAACACTGATAATCACAAGAAATGTTGCCTGATCACAGAATCTGCATACTATAAATGATCATGTGACTATAAAGAATGAGGCTTTATAGTCATCACACAAAAGTATTACAGTTTTAAACAGTTGACTGAACAATTTTATTTTTAACAATATATATGTGGAAACATGTCTTAATATGTCAACTGGATAAACAAAGCTGCTCTTTTAGATGTTTCTTAACAGTTGCATTTTTCAATATAGTGTGTACAGATCAAAAAATCTGAGCTAAAATTTGCTGTCATTTGAGTTATTTGTCCTGCTGTGTGATCCTTTGAGAGCACAATAATATCCAGCAGCACTCCTGTCACCTGTAGGACTGCATCTGAAGGGTACCAACATTCCAGCACAACATACCTTCCAATGGGAAGCCAGAGCATCAATGCCAGTGGATCAGTCAGACACACAATGGCTCTGTGGGTGGGTAAGGCCATTCCTCCTTCTTCTACACTGGCACAGACTGTCCTCACACTGGCATCGCTGAACGCCAGAATCTCTGACACATTTGGCAGATGAGCATAGAAGACCCGGTGAATGCCAGGAGTAAAACTGGCAGTGCACAACCCTTCTGGACCACACTAAATAATCGCTTAACTTGTTTTCAGAAGGCATTCTCTTTCAGAGTTTTGCATTCGCAATCTCTTTGTTCATTTCTTTCTTTAACGCATTGTGTCGTGGCCAAAACGATTCTTTCAAAGTCACAAAAGGTCCAATTCATCTTCTGTTTTCTTTTGTACCACAGAAGCATGATTAAAAAGTAGACAGAAGTATCAGATATCATATTTAAGAAAAAATTCCCATCGCGCAGAATCACAATACAACACACACAAAAAATGGGGAATATTGTTCTGCTTTTAAGTCTGCTGGATAGAGAAAAGCCAGTGTTGACATTCCAGTCCGTCAATTCACAAAACAGAGTTTGACATTCAAATCGTTGAGGGAAAAAAGAAAACAATGTCTCCTTTTTCTTCTCACTCATTACCTGTCAAACAACAAGTGGATAATGCACTTCCCTCTGTCATCAAAACAGAACAATTAAAACACTTCAAATACAGAAGCCGTCTATTTTACGTTGCCGCTCGCTCGAGTGGGTGTCATGTCACAACAAGCAAAGCTGCTTCACCGTTCCTAATATTTAGTTTTTTGTTTCATGTCGGTGTAACTGCCAGTACTTTGACACATTAATTACGTTCGAGTCAAGTAACATCAGATTTTGATCATTTCACTTGATCTTGTGTTTGCGGAAAGCTGTTAATTGTGGGGGGGTGTCGACTGGCAGTGTCTACAGGTTGCTTGTTTTCCCAGGGCAGTGCCATGAGTCAGTCCCCCTCCACCCCCAGATCCACCAGGCTATTGTAACTCAAGCAACGTAATCCAAATGCATGGGTCACCACTCCTCGTCGAGACAAAGACCAGGTTTTGGCAGCTGGGTTACACTCATATAGAGAAGAAAGGAATTGGCCCAGCAGGTAAATAGGAAGTTATTGTGCAATAACAAAGACGTTGGGTTAACCTGCTGACCCCATGGCTCTATTTCAATAACCTGCCCTGAGCAAAAGTGTAAGAGAGAGATTCGCTAAGGTTTACAGCGGGACATGAGCCGAAACTGTGGCAGAAACGTTCACAGTTCAAACTCCACCTCACCCTCATTTCAATGCAATTACCAACAGGTCACCTTCTGTGAACTCCCTTAGAAACGTTCCATTCTGAAAAACAAAAAAAATACGCATTTTAGCTGATAGAACGCGGTTTTGTGTGTTCCGTGACGCTTTACCACATCGCTGTACTTCACCTTCACCTCATGCGTCTTTCCAAAAGGAGGACGCATGGAGGCAGAGCAGTCAATGACAAGACCTACAAGGTCTGAGAGTGAGTGCCGAAACATCTCCGATAAACAAATATATAAATAATTCACAATGAAAGAGAAAGTGAATAGGTTTTGTTCTATGATGAAATATGAATGCGGTGCACACTCTTCAAACACACCAAAACACACACACACTCACTAAAGAGAGCCATGACTCTGTTCTGATCTCAATTATTTCTCTCTCTTTCATCTAAAGACGCGCAGTAATTCAGATGCCACTACATTCTAGATTACTTTTTCTTATTTTGCATAGCTGCGAAATAAAAGAAATATAACATTTTAAAAAAAATTGTATGTTTGGTTTAAAAAGAAGTGAATAGCCCAGCTTTCTTTTTGCTTTATAAATGGTCTATTTGGTTCTTTTACTAGTTCTATTCATTCTTTTCAATGGCATTTGGGCCTGTGTACACAGAGTCACAGATCAGCTCAGAACAAAACCATCCAATCATATTTCTTCTATGAACTGCATCAGACCCACACACAGACAAATAGATTACGTTTATCTTCATTTTACTGTGGCTTAATAAGGTTCATTAATTCTAATAAAGCTTATTTTCATCTTGAACATGCAGGGTAACTTTATAGAATCAAAAGATTATAGCAATTTGTATCCGTTTTCAATATTAAAACCATAGATATGCTTTGCAATGTGACCTTTGTGCTAAAACTGATGTAGTATCTATCACATGCCTAACATCGGGAGTGCATGTAAACCTAGTTGGGTCTTGTCTATCTCTCTCATGTCACAGATCTGGATTGTGACAGTGCAATAAGATGAAAACAACTTAATTACAGATATTTTAAAAAGCCTTTTCTTTCTCCTCCTCATTCAGCCTGCAGCCAAACAGTACTTGTGTTCTGCCACGGCACATAAACACGCACAAAGGAAGTTATTAGCGTAGATGGAAATCAAATTACTAACAGTGTAAACCGCTCTTCTACCGTGCTCTCATGCCTGTAATTACTCAAGCTTATAGGACTATAATGAATGCTAATGATGTTCTCTTACCAAGTCACCAGACCCTCAGTAGAACCCAGGACTGCTGTATGCCTTCTCGATTTGGTCCAAAAAAAAGTTCATGTTTATGTACTTTCTTAAAAACGGCGTATTCAAAGGTTATTTGACAAAATATTAATTAAATGAACTTTATAAGGAGGAGGGGAGGAGTTCAACATTATATCAACATTATGCCACAAATGCATGTATTAAACTCTTCCATATTGTGATGTCAAAGTGAAAAGGATTATTGAGTGGAGAAAAAATAAATTAGGACGGGGACTAGGCTCTATTCATTGGTTGTTGATTGGATGAAGCAGATCTGAATGCAAGCTTGCAGGCAATTGTATGAAAAAGGCAGGGTTTAAGCAGACAAAATGTGACCCTGGACCACAAAACCAGTCTTAAGTCGCTGGGGTTTATTTGGAGCAATATCCAAAAATACATTGCATGGGTCAAAATTATTGATTTTCTTTTATGCCAAAAATCATTAGGAAATTAAGTAAAGATCATGTTCCATGTAGATTTTTTGTAAAATTCCTACTGTAAACATATCAAAATGTCATTTTTGATTAGTAAAATGCATTGATAAGATATTCATTTGGACAACTTTAAAGGTGATTTTTTGCACCCTCCGATTCCAGATTTTCAAATAGATGTATCTCGGCCAAATATTGTCCATTCCTAATAAACCATGTATCAATCGAAAACTTATTTATTGAGCTTTCATATGATGTATACATCTCAGTTTTGTAAAATTTTACTTTATGACTGGTTTTGTGGTCCATGGTCGTAAACGATTGGAGAAATCAACAGAGAGGGTCTGTCATTTCACCAGAAGATTGAGTTATGACATTCTGATTAAAAATTGCAAGAAAAACTGAAACATGCATAAATAAGTGTGACACCCGTCCTGTGCCTCATGCCATGTTTATGTTTTGATTTTGGTCCATGTGCTTTTGTGTTTGTTTTCCTGTCATGCTCCACGTGTGTCCGCCTCATTTGTAACTCCGCCCTGTCATCGATGTTGATTCTGCCCCAGTCGTGTTTCTCCAGGTGTCTTGTCTTTAGTCTTGATTTTCTGTGTTTTATAAACCATGCCCCATGTCCTGTATCTTCGTCAGTCTTTAATGTTCCTCAGTGTGGCTGTATGTATGTGGTTCGTCTCGTAGGTTTTGTTCAGTTCATCCTTGTTACCCTTTCAGTCGAATCACTTCGACGTTACATATGGGAACTCGCCAGAACTCGCTTTTACTAAAGGCCAATGAATATTGGCGTGCACTGATTGCGCTCAGGTGCACCTCATCACTGCGTGAGTATAAGAGGACACGTGCACAGTGCACATGCACCTTTTTGCTTCAGAGCCGTTCCTGTTTTGGAGCTGGAGATCCCCGGGCTTTCGTTTGTGAAAAAGGTGAAGGAGATCATTGGAGAAGTTCCCGCAAAACCTGCTCTCTTGTCTGACAGCGTTTCTGGGCGGCTGTCAGCGGATCCTGTGAGCTGGTGGCCTTTTTCAAGGCCGGCTGTGGCAGTCTTCAATTTATCCAGTGAGCATAGACCAATGAGTGCACGGAGTTGCCGCGTTTGGGTCTTCCCTGGGCGCCCGGGAAAAAGAGCAATTTTCCTACGGTTGGTGACGCATTCTGTAACGGGATGTCGATCCGGCAGTGCGTTTCTGGGTGTGGAAGTTTCCTCACCTCGTCGGACGGTCACGAGCGCTGTCTGTCACCAGAGATGGGGTCTGTTCGTCCAATGGTGTTCCTTCCATGGTGAGGACCCACAGAGATGCACAATCACAGTTGTGCTTTCTTTCCTGCAAGAGAAGTTGGAGCGCAGACTGTCCCCTTCAACTCTCAAAGTATATGTCGCTGCCATAGCCGCATATCATGACGCAGTAGAGGGCTCATCCCTTGGGACGCATCAGCTCATCGTCAGATTCCTTAAAGGTGCGCGACGAGTGAACCCCCCAAGACCACATCTTTTGCCCTCTTGGGACCTGGCCATCGCCCTAGGCCAGGCTGCGGCTGGCTCGCTTCTAGCTGCTTCAGTCAGCAGAAATAAAATGAAGACAGTGCTTCTCATCGCGCTGGCCTCCATTAAGAGGGTAGGGGATCTTCTCCGGCCCGGCTATGTGCCCAAGGTTCCCACCATGCCTTTCCACAATCAGGTGGTGAACCTGCAAGCTCTGCCCCGGGAGGAGGCAGACCCAGCCTTCGAGTTATTGTGTCCTGTATGCGCGCTGCACCTCTACATCGACCGTACTCGGAGCTTCAGACGCTCTCAGCAGCTCTTTATGTGCTTCGGTGGTCAGCAGAAAGGGAATGCTGTCACCAAACAGAGGTTGGCTCACTGGGTGGTAGAAGCCATCTCCCTGGCCTATTTATACCAGGGAGAGCCTTGCCCCATCAGACTGAGAGCTCACTCAACAAGGAGTATGGCCTCGTTAGCGGATATCTGCAGAGCTGCGGGCTGGGCGACACCCAACACCTTCGCCAGGTTCTACGACCTCCACGTAGAGGCAGTGTCTTCTCGCGTCCTCGATCAGGACAGCAGGTAAGTGAGAAGACCGGCTTAAACATCTCAGTGTTCCCTTCAATGTGTGTAACCTGAGTCCTCCCTGCCCCACAGTCGGTCTAGAATGGAGTAGCTCCGACTGTGCTTCCTCTGGTCTCCTTCGCCAGAGGTGTGGCAAAAAAAAAAAAAACGTTCACGGTCTATACAAGGCTGTGTTTCCCATCAATTATTGAAAATCTTGTCCCGCATGCGTTAGTTCAGAAAACTTCATGCGCTCCGCCCTCAACCACTTGTTGCAGCACCACTGAAAGCAACTCTGTCGCCCCTCATACGGGCTGTGGGGAGGTTGAGAAGGTTATGTGCAGATTCCTCTGCTAACGAACTGGAAAAGCAAAAAATGTCTTGTCAGTTGGCAGGGGGATCTCCACGTAATGCGTGAGTGTGGCCTGTTCCATGGGTGTTCCCATATGTAACGTCGAAGTGATTAGACTGAAAGGTCTACACTACACTAGATTACACTTTCTCCTGCTACGTCTCTAGGGTCACGCTGACGCCTGCAACGACACTTCAGCAAAAACCTGCATGTGCACTGTGCGCGTGCCCTCTTATACTCACGCAGTGATGAGGTGCACCTGAGCGCAATCAGTGCA
>JAUMHI010000041.1:7709603-7744300 GCA_032359435.1 Enteromius unitaeniatus
CTGGCGAGTTCCCATATGTAACGTCTCCGTTCCCTCCTTCAGGGAATGTGGGTTACGTTCGTAACCTAGACGTTTTTTCATTAAATATTCATTCAGAGTATTCAGCAGGTTCTTTTAATAAGAAGATGTAACGTAACTTAAAGGTTGTGAGTCAGAAGCACCAGACAGTCCTTGCAGATTTGGAATTGCCCCATAGCCTCTGTAGACAGCCAACACTACTACTCTCCAGGTTTCAGGAAATAGTCTTTCGTAAATGTTCTGAACACACTCTAATATTTGGGTTGAACTGTTCTGAAACAGTGTTGTAAATACAGCTTAACAAGTGATTTCGAGTTGTTTCCTCTTTTGGAAGTACAAAGAAAGTAGTTTCACTTTCTCAGTGAAGCACAGCATCTCCATCAACCGGCAGCAACACTACAGTGAGCATAATAGCTCCGCCTTCTTACTTTGCGTAAATATTTGGGCGTTGGTATAACAAACTCACTTTGTGATGTAGAAATATAGGAGCGTGTTTAACCCTTCTACGGTGTTAATTTTCTTGCTACTCAGCCAGTGTTCGTGGGTCTGGTGGACCCGCTGCATTTTTGTGTCTTTAATTCAACACAATAAAACAAAATATGTTAAAATACTCAACAGATGTTTACTTCATCCCAATTACAAGCAATAATAGCAGCATGTATAGTTGATATTTGCCCTTTTCTTTTGTTAGATCACATTTATGAATTAAAGTGCTACAACCTTTTGTGGGAATGGCAGGGGCAGAAGCATACAACTCACACTTACACTTACACTCTCTCAGACTCTCTCTCACACATACACACACTAATAGCAGGCCCAGACAATAGGGGGACAGAGTAAAGTTACACAGGACCTAAAATTTCCACTCTTTTATTAGCCCCGGGTCCAGTGGACCCGAACATTCTGTGTGTAATATAAATGTGTTGGGGGTGTACAGTGTGTGTTCAATGAAAATTTGTTCTGATATATGTTCTTCACAGAAAATGAGCCAAAGCCAATGAGTATGAGTTTGAAAAAATAATTAATTGTATCATTTCTCTTTTGACAAAAAGTAAAAATGGGTCCCACAGACCCGAACACCATACAAGGGTTAATCGAGCCATTTTAGGGGATTGTGGACAAGTCATAATTTCTGTGAAGAATATCTCTTTGGTTAAGAGACTATAGTCTTTGCAACTTTAGGGATCCTATCTATGCACTAACAGCTTGTAACACTCCAAAGAGAAAGGAAAACTTTAAATCACATCATATGTTTTTTAAGCAAATGATTGTTATATAAATAAATAAAATAAAATAAAGTAACATTGAAGTATTTTAGAAAAATGAATGCCCCTGAATAAAGCCCTGGACATGAAGAAATGTGTGCCCTTCACCATGACAATGAACAAGGCTGTTTTATGTGGTTTTGTTTGTCACAGAATTTTCCATCTATTTTGCTTCTTTAACAATTATTATGCGTTTAATTATAATGCTAACCAGATTTTGTAACATTGATTTCTTTTGGAATGTCAGGCAGCAGTACATTCAGATTGTTTAAACACAGAACAGAATGAGATTTAATTTTACAGGTTATGTGAGTTCAGCAAAGAGACAGGTAGAAATTAGACAATAAATGGCTGATTTGGCAGGACAAAGTTGCTCAGGCAGATCACACATTGACCTCCATCTCAAAACAAGTGTTCTTAAATGCTATTCATTTCAACACACTAAGAGAATGCATCTTCATGGGCAAATCAATATATGGAAGAAATGGCCACACTTTTGACTTCACAATATATGCTGGCCTTGAGAGGCACTCACAAATTAGGCTTTTCATCTGCACAGTACATAATAAGTAATTGGAAACAAGAACCATTTAGAAAATGCACTTGTTCTTAGACAACACAAAAAGAAACATCTCAGGGAAAATGTAACTTAATAAATATAAAACACTGAATCACCTTGTAAGGCACTTAGTGATATTCTTATAGTTCAAGACCTGAAAATTTTCAAAAAGGTTTCATGTCTTTAGTGCTTGTTTACTGGATAAGCTCATTTTAGTTTAATAAAGGGGGATTTATCATTACCGCTGACAAAAAATATGAGTGGCAGTTAGTTTAGTTCCTCTAAACAGAAAAAAATAATAATTTAAAGAGACAAATTTCACCTTTAACTGCAACGCATTTTTTCTAACCTTAATACTATTTTAAAATAATAATAATGCATTGTAATTCCCATTGTTCACATGTAACTGAAATGTAGTTTAAAAACATATATTACACTTAATATCTTGTGCTTATCATTAGTTATATAACAAGTGCAATAATAATGATTCGGTTTAGAAATTATAATAATAATTTGCATATATATATATATATATATATATATATATAAACTCTAAAATTATTTCTCGGACAATTATGAAAGTAAAAACACATTATGATTAATTTTGATGGTGATCTTGTTTTTTTTTTTTTTAGTACCAACCTTGTTCCCACAAATCACAGTTATGTAATAGTCAGTTATGCATACACAAACACAATAAAACAAACATAGGGAGATATTTAGATTAACATAATATGTAATATGTAAAATGTAATGAGGCAAGATTAATAAAAAAAAAAAAAACACTGGATGTAATCTGTGCAGTGGTTGTCATTATTGACAGTAAAGTAAACCTTTGGAGACCAATGAGATCTCGAACTGAAGACAAAAAAATAAAAAAGGAAAAAGAGAGAATTTTAAACTTGCAAAGGGGAAAGAAAGAGGGGAGGATGGATGGTTGTAAAGGTCAGCTTACAGAGGCTCTTGTTTATTTGAGTGATAAAGTGAATGGGGAGAATGATTACTGTATGACATTTTCAATGTTTCTTTAGTAGAGTGCTATGTCACAGCATAAGTGGGCAATGTGGCCTCTACTTGGTCTCTTTAGTAATCAGACTTCAGTCAGGTCATTTAATGTATTTTAAAAAGAAGTCGCTCCCTTCTCACACATACTACATGCATGTAACTCACCTATATTGCTATAAATAATACATATATAAAACATTTTACCGTTAAAAGTCACCATGAAATATTTGATTACCAACTTTCTGATTTGGAACTTGAGGGTGACTAAATAATGACAGAACTTTTATTTTTAGGTGATTCATCCCTTTAAAGCAAAACTGTGCACAATTTCTTATATACATAAAGATATATTCGGTTTTGGATGAATTTTAAAAAAAGTATGCTAATGTTCTAGCCTTTGCCTTACTGATAAGATTATTACTTTGTGAAATTAATATATTAAATTCAAAATAAAATAAATAAATCAAATAATATTATTATAATAATATTATACAATACAATTATAAAATATAATATATAATTGTCCACACAGCACAGTCACAAAAATGTTTTAATGAGCTTTATTTATTAATTTTAATTTATAAATGTAGTACTTTATTAATTTAATACTTGTAAAAGCTGTGCTTCATTGACATCATACAATTTCGGGGCACATGAGTTCCCGAATATGATGAATGATGGGATATGTTTGGTTACCAACACTCTTCAAAATATCTTCTTTTGTGCTCAACAGAAGAAGAAAAAACTCACACGGGTTAAGAACAGCTTGAGGGTGACAGAATTTTTAACAGTGGAGTTATATTTAGATTGAGTGCTTTTTGTTTATAACAAATTAATGTGAAACTGGCAACTTGAAAATGAATTATGTTTCCTAATAATATTTGGGTTTAGAAATCCCACACATCTAATTAAAGTTTCTTAAGATCTGAAACATTGTCTCACAAGTCCCCCATCACTATGAGCTTTCAATACGCCACAACCAAGGCAACAAGATCGTCAAGGCCACCGTATCATTATAATCTGATGCTTTTATAGACCATCGGTTTTAACGTTTGCAGACGTATCAATAACAGACTGTGGGCAAACAAGAAACCCGGGCCAGACTCTGCGTCAGAGTCACTAAGTGTCTGTTAACTGCTAGTCGATGAGATTCATATGGGCTAATGAGGCTGAATCATTTAAATGCAACCCCGTTACGCTCAGGTGGTCTCAATTAAGCCAGATTACTGTATCTCCTGCTTAAGTAGCAGTTTCTAAGTTCCAGGTTTCATTTTGAAAATGTTTCTCTCTTTTTTTTTCTTGTAATAAACCAATAACATTCTTCTGATCTGAGCAGGAGAGATAGACTGTATATTTGTAAACTATTGCTAAATCCCTTCCAGAAAAAGAGATTAATTTGGAGGTACTCATAGGTGCGGTAATTTGCTTTATCGCTAGTGCTTTCGCAAGCATGCTAAAGGCCCAATTAGCTCCTGAAGTCACCTCGGTGTAATTATTCATACTTTTTGTTTAACTCACTACCGTACATCAGGATGATCTGCGGTGGCTTCCTAAACAAACAGAGAGAAAGAAATAAATATATAATAAAGACAATAAATGAGAGGGAACGGGGGTCTTAAAACATCAAAGACTTCGCTATCTCTGTGGCATGTAAACACTGAGTGCCTTTCGTGCATCGAAGAGCCCTGTTTAATGATTCTATGGAAGATTGCCACAGAGACAAGCATCCTGCAATAAATAAAATTAACAAACATTTCTGTAGGGTCTGTTCAAAGGGAAAGGGAGCCCAATGTTTTTTGTCCCGATAAGTGGTCTATACATCCCTCCTGCTCTTTCCTGATTAGTCTAATCCAGTGAGAAGTGCGTGCCGGGGTTCTGATTGAGTCAGTCACCACGGCCCCTGAGGGGAACCCTCCTGATAAGTGCCTTTACCTTTCACCTCCACAGCCCCACGCACACACCGCTCTAATCTCATTTGGACCAGGAAGACATGCTCTGGCACGGGGAGCAGCGATTAGCATCCACTCAGCTTACATGCGCGCTCTCTCTCTTTAGCACACATACGCGCAGTCCTCCACAGGCCTGCAATCAGACGGACCACTACACACTATCTGTGCCCAAAGAGAGAAAGTGTCTGGCAAACTGGTTTTAGGTCATTTTTGAATGACTCCGCTTGATTTTATCGTAAATGTGAACCGATTATGCGCATATAGGCAGTTCAAAGACCTTGACCTAAACAAATACCTACCACATACAGTAAGCACTAAGGATACACTCTTAAAAATAAAGGAGCTTATAGGGTTCCTCACAGCAGTGCCATAGAAGAAACATTTTTGGTCCTTCAATAAGTCATTCAGTCAAAGGTTCTTAAAAGAACCATCTATTTCTTAATTTTTTTTTTTTTTATATGAACGAACTTCTTTTACCACAAAGAACCTGAAAGGTTCTTAGGACATTAAAGGTTCTTTATGGAGCCAATGAGAGAAAAAAGGTTCTTCTATGACATCATGAAGCATCTTTATTTTTAATATTAAAAAAAAAAAAATATATATATATATATATAAAAAAATACAAAAATAAATTCCAGAAATGAAAATGATGTGTTCCTTTACTCATAAAATAGTTTGCAGTAGTCATTGACTTCCACAACCTTTTATGTGATCTTTTTTACATATACTATGGAAGTCAATAGCTACCATGAACTATTTGGATTATACATTTTTTTAAATATTTTCTTCTGTGCCCAGCAGACGAAAGAGACTCATACAGGTCCTGAACAACTTCAGGGTGAGCAAATGATGGTTGTTATTTTTTTATGGGGCGAATGATCTCTTTAAGCTTTCGAGAGCAAAAGAAGCATTTTGAAGTCAGTCATTCAAAATAAATGAGCTCACTCAGACCCGAAAAATTCTGAAGAAATTCCTGTCTGGCCATCATAAACAGCTGTCTTGCTGAAACCGATTAATTGCGACTGGCTTTTTTAAAACACACTAATCTCCTTTGTCGAGACTGATGTTGAGTTGATATAACTGCAAACTAAATTTAATTACATTTGGTGTGCAGCCTGCAGGAGAAGTGCTCTATCTTTTCTACTCACCTGAGAGTGTCTGGAAAGCGAAGGTTATTTCTGACATCACTTTTCTTAGAAAGATACCTTTGTGAGAATCTTATTAAAAGGTAACATTCTCTATTGTTTGACAGCAAACACTGTAGGCCTTAGTCTTGTTGTATGCACATTTCAGAGATAAATTATTCAAAATTTTCATCTCATTCACAATTTTTTTGCTTGTATGACAGTTTGAAAGCCAGTCATTACTTTCCTTTAATTCAAGATAAGCTCTGGAGAGTCTCAGGGTCATTTGATTGCTGTGTGTTCCTGACAGGAGATCTAGGTGACTGGATCTGAATGAGACAAGTGACATTTGGACCCACAAACCAGTCACAGGGGTCTCAGGCCATTGACTGGGGTTTAGGTTTTTCATCAGGTAATATGTTGCAAAGCGAAGGATGATTGACAGCTTGTCAACCTGCATGGCAGTGTGTGTCATAGAGCCCAATGTTGTCAACAGACAAGATCCTTTCACTACTGCTTAGGCAATATCAGTAAATAATTCAGTCATTGGTATGAGAAACAACAAAGACCATGATATGACAGATTTGTAGTTGTATGCCTGTACATTTTTGCATTTTATGGTTTCATAGTGATTATATTGCTTGTATATGATGCATATGTAAGTATAGATAACGAACAAGAGCCATACAATATTTGTATTAATCTATTTACTGATGAAATATACTATTTTGTTATATGCACTATCATTTAAAGATTTGAAGATCGCTATTTAATATTTTGCATTTATTTGATCAAAAATCTGGTTAAAAAGAAACATAAGTAATTGTAATATATGTAATTTACTCCTGTCTTGGCAAAGCTGACTCTTAAGAGTCTCCACCAAATTAAAATATCAGAATAATCTATGAAGAATAAATCATTCTATTATGCAAATTTAATGTTCTAGAATCATGTATTATTATTATCAAAGCATGTTAACAGTTGTGCTGCTTAACATATGTGTAGCAATCTTTTTTGTGTGTGTTTTTGTGTAACAATGCAAAAGTCTTTTAATAAATTTAAGTGGTAAGTAATCATTTTAAATGAGCACTACAGTACCTTCAGTACCCTTTCTATTTTCACCTATATTCCTTGTAGTACTTTATGTAATAAATCAATGTACAGCACCAATTTCAATTTCTTGCATGGTTTTTGCCATTAAAATTAAAATATCCCATAATGAAAGTGTTTGTTCTCACCGCTTTCTTGACAGACAACCTACAGAACCACACTAGGACCCAGAGGTGGTCCCAGGATTACGATTACCCTCTTCATGGCAACACATCTGCACTTGAAAGCAAAAACTGGGTAACTTAATAGCAGAATAACTTAAATGGTTTTGAATCAGTAGCATATACTATATATCTACATTTACCACCTGAGCATATTTACACACACACACACACACACACACATACTGTATTACATATGTTCTGCACATTTCTCCTAATTTGACTGTATGCCATCTTTATTCCCACTACATAGGAGAAAAGTGAAAATAAACCAGTGCTGACCTGTCTTTTTTCCATCTTGTGTTAAGTATCTCAATCCACATAGGAATTTTTCTACAAAAACAAACTTTTGCACTACTGTCAGCTAATGAAATATAAAAAGAAGATGGTTGATGAATAAAGAGAAAAGTCCTCAACTGGCAAAAAGGTCAGATATTTACAACTGACACTTGACTGTGTGCAGACTCTTCACAAGATACATGTAATGCTACTTTGGTACAATATGTTTTTATGGCACTATAAATGTATTACCTACTATTTAGGGTAGCTTTGGGTCAGAAGTTCACCAACATTTCCAACCTACTACACAGAACAGTTTAAGGTGGGGGAAATATGAAAACTAATTCAATAAGAGAAGATTAGTTAAACAGCAAAAAATTATCATCAGTATAATTTTAAGGTTCGTTGTTATATAATTATCACATCACAGTAAATAGAATACAAGTCACAATAAACGACCTTGTTTCTATGTAGTAAGCTGTTTCAGTTCTATTCAAGACCACAATGCAAAGATACTGGCATTACACACTTAGACTCAATTTTAAGTTTAGGCCTATATGACCAGTGCTTATTGGTTTGAGGGCCTTTGGCTTATTAACCAACCTAAATGTGATGGGCTACATATTATATGTTTTAAACTGATGACATTGCATGAACTAGGCCCTATGAGAAATCAACAGTTGTTCAGTGCAACACACAAAAACGGTAGAGGCACAAATGTCATTCATTAAGTTATAAGCTATTTTAAATAATAAACCAGTAAATTAATAAATATTTGAGAGGCATTTCCACCTTGCATTTTCATTTTAAAATATTAAAAAGTAGCCTATAATGTACCTTTTTATGCAAAATTATTACGTTTTATTGCATTTGTCCAAACACTCTGGACATTTCCAAGTGGTGAACGTGATTTCACCAATTACAAGATGTTCCTGGATCAACATCTTTGTAGATCCTTGAACAACATTCCAATCAGCCAATCAGAATTGAGGAATCCTTTTTCTGGAAATATCTGTTTTAGGCTTATTATCATGGTTAGGTGATTACACCCTTGTTAATCAGCTTTCATTTCCCATTGATTTTAGGCATACATTTTGGCTAGGGGTAGGTTTAAGGGTAAGGATTGGGATAAGTTTCTATTTTTGGACAGTAATGTTGATCCAGGATCATGTCTTGACAAAATCACGGTGACCTTTCCAAGTCATGTGTCGCATCCTCAAGACAACTCAGTTGTCAAGTTGTCAGAATCCACATTTTTTCTCATTACCTGAAATGAAGGAAGTTTTATTGTTAACGAGCTGTTGGTGTAGGCTCCAGAGGATTTTTAAAGTGATATTTCAGAAGACGGTCTAATATAGATTTTTGTCAAACCTTCATTATGGATCCCGGGTTACAACATTATCACACCGCAAATGTTTCTTAATATTACTGTTATAGGAGTATAATTGTTTCCGTCCTTTAAACGTGTTATAATAAAATTCTATAATCTCTGCTACAAATTTCACAGTTTCAGACTTTTTTCTTCAAAAATGTGTTATTAATAGGCAACGATTTTAAATGTAGGTTTATATTTTAAATGGGTTTATTCTTGTTTATTATTTTGATCATTTATGCTTAACACATAATGTGTTACTACGCTGTAACATGAACACTGCAGATGTTACTCGACCAGATTTGATCATGAAAGCATCTGTTATAGTTCATAGCCCATAGATTAATCTAATAAGAATTAAGCTGATGGCTCTTAATAGTCTGATAGATTTTCACTTTCCTCTGGCCTTGACAGTCACTCCAGCATGTGTGACCCATATTGACGACATGGCCGTTATATTGAAAACTTTCCGTTTCAGGGAGAAATTCTTCTTTCACATTTGTTCTAGTAAGTATAGCCTATATTTCATTGCATCACACAGACAGATCGACGCACATTTGATATTGTGATATTATACATTGCTAAAGGATCTATGCTTTGAGAGAGAGAGAGAGAGAGAGAGAGAGAGAGAGAGAGAGAAAGAGAGAAAGAGATGCATCCTACTCTCTTTGAATCAGTCGGAGGGGTAAAGTCTCAGTGTATATCACATTCCCGACTGGACCCGCACATTAAACCACCGAGGCATGATTCCTTTTCTCTTCCATATTTCCTTATCAGCTCCTTCACCGTTTCATTTCTTTCACATGAGAATTCAGGGACCCCCAAATTCAAGGCCGGCGCTTCAAACAACAGCACCGCGGTTTACTTTTCTTCTGTCCAAATGCTATCCCAGATCCAATTTTAGATAGACGAGGCTTCAGCAATGATGCTTTTAGGAGTTTTCGAGAGAGAGAGACAATAGTTAAATTTTGAAAATGAGATCAGCGTTACACCAAACCCAATATATTGCAGTATTAAAAATGTACTATATTATATCTCACTAAATTTAAATTGAGATAAGCATGTGTTTCACTCGTGTAAAATGGCAATTATAGAACAACAATCCTTAAATATATTGTCATTAGAATATGCATGATATATTCGAAATATATTGTTATAAAAAAATAATTGCTTTCTAAATATTGATAATAAACAAATCTCAGGGCATGGTTCTAAAAAAAAATCATTTTTGTTGTCTCCCCCTGTGCGCTGAGCTGATTTTAGTTTTCAGTGAAATAGGCCTAGAAAATTAGCATGGCAAGATTCAGCGCAAGATATTTATAAGCTACATATTAAACTGAACACTGCGCCCATGATTTCAGGGTGACATTAGGAGACAATAATGCAAATGACCCATGGCATTCAATTAAAAGTGTCATGTCCCCTCACTTTTGTTTCATGTGTTTTATATTCTCCACTAAAGTGTTTGAGAAAGAAAGCGCCCTGTGTCCCCCTCCTCATTGAATTTTATCACTAAATGAAGCATATAAATGATCTGAAAGCACAGCCTGTCGCATTAAATTAAATAAAATAAAGAACAATTATCCTCTCTTTTTCTCTGATCTCCTGCTGAAAGGAGTCTTGGCGAGATAAGGCAGATTGAATTCGGGCTCTCCGTTGAGCTCAAATAAAAACGTCTCGGCGAAGAGCTGCAGATTTAGGGCTCTATAATTTTAAATCATAATTTTTTACCTCTCTTAATTTATTCCCCCCCCAGTTGGGTTTTGTTTGCGACGTTTTATTTCCGCAAAATGCTTGAGAAAATAGTTCAAAATGGCTGCAATGATCACAGTTGATTAATAGCTGTGAAGGGCTCATAAATTAACATCTAATTACACCCACATGCTCTTAACTAAATATAAAGCCTTGGTTTGTCATTTATACTCAGGTCTTGCTGTAGCCAAGTCGATCATCTGGTTCAGTTTGTCGTTTTGTTTATCATCGTATGTTGCTTGGTTCAAACTGTGTCAAAATATGAAATGATTTCAGAGCTGACCGGGCGCTGAGCTGAATTCTCATTCTCAGTAAATAATAATATTAAAATGAGACAGGGGTTCAGATCTTGTTGTTTAAATAATGCAGTAATGCAAAAGATCCCCGCTTTTCTTTTAGAAGTGCTCCTTAAAGTTCCCTAATTATCATCGTCCAATTTCAAAGTTGAATCTGCATGCTTTAGGGGAGCTGATGTTAAACTTGCTATTCGGTTCAATGGAGTATCACCCTAATTTACAGCGGCAGATAAGAGCACAGTCTGTCATAAAAATCTAAGCCCCCTCCCTCCCTTATATTGAATTGCACCTTGGGCAATAGTGCAGAATCGTGAATCTTAACTTCTTCCAGCATATGTTCCTGGCAGATAAGTAAACAATCTGGATGTGAAATGAAAATTTTAATTAATACAGTAATGCTATTACACGTCGGTGTGCAAATCCCATTCCCCATCCCTGCGACAATAGACAAAAGTACAGGCCAATTCCAATCCTCTGTTTGCAGCCCAAACCCAATTGTTCTGCGAGCTTGTTTCCTTTGAGTGAATCCCATTCTCCATTCACACATCTGCTTTAGTTTCAGCAACACAGTTTTTTGGTAAGACAGGAGGAGAACTCGTACCAGCTGTGTTGAATTACAGTCTTATATGGATATTGACAAATTGTGAGAGAAATATAAACTAGCAGTTATTCTAAACGAGTTGTAACATGTTTGCTGTTGACATCAGAAGCCAGATTATTCATTAGAATTAAACTGAAGTAAAGGCATTTTAAAACATTGCACGTATTAGCCTATTTGTATTATAATACATTTATATTAAAACAATAAAGGCAACTTACGAGTGAATATGAATTTTAGACAGCATTATTTTTATGAGAGCTTATTAAAAAATGTGTATATGCTAAATATTTACTTTTGCTAGTATTTTAGAACTGACCGGCGTGTAAAATCCATAAGCAACTTAATAAATCAGATTTTACATTGCTGAAGAAGGCGTTAATTATTATTTTTTTATTATTAATTAGCAGTGTTTTTCTCTGGGTGTTGGAATGATCTAAGCGGTGGAACAGGTGGAACAAGCATAGAGTCCCTTAAGGGTGAAACGTCTAACACACAAACACACTTTAAAGTGTGTGATCGCCTTATTTCAGAGACGCAACACACACCTGAACGCAAAAAGTTTTCACAGCGCGCACGGCAACACGCGCGTATTTACAGGAAATTGACTATATACTAAAATTGTAAAGACGTAAATACAAGCCGACTGGAATACTGAGATCGTAACGCAAACTGGCATCCTCTACATCTGCAGTCTTCACCACTGTGTCACAGCGCGTCTGTAGGCGAAAATCGACGCACCTGACGCTTTGTTCAATTGTTTTTTATTGGGAATTGTTTTGTAATAGTAAATGGCATGGCTCATACTCGTACCACCCCTTCTTCGGTCCAATTTCCAGCCTATTGTGGGTCTCGGGGTAAATCACAATTCATGTTCGCCCTCAGTTTCCCTAAGCGTCTCTGTACAGTAATTGTTTTGCCATTTAATTTGGACCGGCGGTCCCTACAGAGCAGTCGGGAACGCCACGCGCTGACAGAGTTCATCTCAAATCTATGCCGAAAAGCCAGATGGCTATTAGACAGCGTCCGACTGTTTAAGCAGTGCAGATGGAGAAGATAATTATTGTAGATATCTAATCGGTGTCGGTTTCAGTTTTATATTTAGCGATTAAGGCCCGTGCTGTTCTCTCCGCCCGACAAAATTCATTATATTTAAACGCGCAAATAAAAATATAGCTGAAAGAGCAAAACCATACAAAACGCACGTTTGGGATCACCGTATACCGACATGCCTGTTACCCTTTGGCACGACTGTATAAGAGCATTGCAAAAAGAAGATTCATAAGTAGTTTAAACAGGCAATGTAAACAAGGATTATGAATTTTTAAGACAGATTGTCTTTATTCAAAATGTCTTTGCTCGGCAAATGAACAAAGAATCGAGGTATCACCCTTTTAGATACATTTTCCTTTCCATTAACATGACAGGATTTAAGTTACCATCGCAGATAAAAAAATACAACATGAACTGCTTCGCTTCAAACTTTAAGTTCTTTCTGAAATCAAATGAACGAGCGACTATCACTGAACCACAGGGGAAAAAAAATGTTCAAATAAAAAAATACTGAAGGATAAGGGTTTTTTTCTTTTTCATTTGATATTTTAAATAGACCGTACTTTTCGGTGCCGGTTTGATCATTATAAACAGTATAACCCGTATAGTCTATTAAACGCTGAATTCCTCACTTTGAAATCCTTAAAGTCGTATCATCTGAATTTCAGAGTGCCGAAAAGAATGGCAAATACAACAGGCTGTACAAGAAACATGAATCCTAACCGTTAGCTGTGCAAATCAAAGTCATTCAAATAATAATAATAATATGATGAGAATAACAATTATATTAAGTGTTGAAACAAAAGTAGCATTATTATAGCATCGAATTGTACATAATAAATAAAATTAAAGGCATCCAAATCCGGTAGCCATAATAATAAACGTTTGAACATTTACATTTCTTACAGTTCTGGGCACCTGCCTTATATCTATTCCAAGATCCAAGCTGGGATCCAAGGAACCTCTCGTAGATGGTGAAAAGTTCACACGGCCTCAGTATAAATGTCTTGATCATTCCTCTCTTCTTATGTACATGCATTGCTGTATTCAAGTTTTCGAAAGAGGAGACTGTTTTTAGTGGTGGAGTCACATAGCAGTGGCATGTGCTGATGAGTACGGGTCAATCCCACTCTTGGTCATACCTGGGAACAGTATGTAGGCAACAGGCGGCTGTAAACTCGATGCCGACCAGGCGGTGCAGTTACACGGCACCACGTACCCCGGGTTTGTGGGCGACGGGTGGGTGTGGGTGTGCTGGCTGGGGCAACCCAGGCTCCCGAATGCGCCGTTCTGGTATCCCAGAGATGATGCGTAAGGTAAAGTGCTGGTGGCCAACGTGTGGGGCATCTCTGTCATCTTCTGGATGGCGCTGGAGCTGAACTGGCTCGGGTCGAGGAACGAGTAAGGGGCTGATGTGGGCGGCAGGAACGCACGGGCTTTTTCCGAGGAACCTAAGAGCGAGTCCGCGGCGGAGACCGGAAGTCCTTTCAGGTGATCCGTGTCGCCCAGGTAGGGCAGAGGAAACACGTACCTGTCCTTCTTGAGGAGGTTCTTGGGCTTGCGCCTGGGTCTGTATTTGTAGTCTGGGTGTTCTTTCATGTGTTGAGCCCTCAGCCTTTTGGCCTCGTCGATGTACGGCCGCTTCTCGGATTCAGAGAGCAGCTTCCACTCGGCGCCAAGTCTTTTGCTTATTTCTGAATTGTGCATTTTGGGATTCTCTTGAGCCATTTTCCTCCTCTGGCCTCTTGACCAGACCATGAAGGCGTTCATGGGTCTCTTGATGTGATCTACCGGCTTTGACATTTTTACGGTTCCCTGTTAAAATAACAACAAAAAAGTTCTTCGACCAACCAAGAGAAAATAGTATTCACCTGTCCTGCTGACAGACACGGATCATGCCACTTCTGGAAAGCCGGAGGAGTAGGAAAACGGCATCAATGGGGAGAAAATCCACTAATTCTTCCGTGTTTGTCGCAAAGTTGAAAGATTTCTCTTCTTCAAAACGACACTATTCGGCTGAGAGAAGAAGAGCCACGCGCGCTACAAAATCCAGCGCGGCGAGCGAAGTTTCCGCGATGGCTTTTTTTTTCTCTCGGAGGATTCTCGCCCCGCGAAGCACCTGGCTGGGAAATGAGGAGCAGCGCGTGAATGAGAGCCAAAAGCGGTGAAGTTCAAAGGCTGGGCTGGTTCGCTCTGCACGCGATCTGACATAATCGCAGGGCGTTCACGCGCCAACCTGAGCGCCCAATCAGCTCTGAGAAAGCCACATAATACCTACCAAAATATGTATATTACAACACAAACAAAGATCGGGGAGGAAAAGGAGGTGACTCTCTTCCCTCCCCAAATCCATTTAGTTAAAGGTCTACAAACACAGACCTTCAACCTTTTTGTAATAAAACCTGACATCTACCAGCGTCAATCCTTCAGAGACGACAGATGCCTGAAGAATAGACAAATTCTTATTTTAAACATCGCTATCCTTATGCGAACACCGTTCTACGCGTGCCCTTAAAGTTAAGCTTTATTTGGTTAAGGTATTTTGACAATTTATCTTTTCTTTTGATTCATTTTACTTGTGTTTTTTTATTATTTTTTGTTTAGACTACATAGGCTACATTACGAGCGCATATGGCAAGTTTAATTATTAAAACCCCAGTTCGCAAATACTGAAATGTCGAAACAAAATAAATAATGAAAAGACAAACGATATTAAAGATCTCCGAGAATAAGCGTGCTGTCTGAGGCAGTGGCCCCCGGGCCAATCTTTCCTAAATGAGAACAATTGTCCAAAGCTCTCCTGGGACAGGCTGTGTTGGGGCTTGCACCTGTTTTGCTGCTGTAATCTCACATGTGTAGAACATGCCCATGGACCCTTTCTGAATGGTAACATACCTACGCAAATTTGGCATTGTGAAAACATAGAATCATTACATGCCACAAATAATGAAACGCAAATGAAAACCTCGTGCTGGGTGATGCGTTTTTGTTTTCATCTGTTAATATTTCTAACAGTTATAGTCTGGCGGAAATCATTTATTAAATGATTCAGATGTCATGTAATTGCTTAAAACATTAGATTCAGGGTCACGGTAAAGTTGCTTAACTATTTTCAGTAAAGCATGTTTTACATTGAAGCCGCGGATAATTATTCCTGTCTTTCTTATGATCTCGGTCTCCCTTTTTCTTTAATATATGACAAATACACTTCAGGAATGCATTTGTAATTGTCAGAATCCACCCAGATGTATGAACAGAAGTATTAGGCCACTAATTCAAGGTAATGTTTTGTGTTAAGGTTCGCGCACCAAAACCTTTAACATGCAAATTTGAGTGTTTAAAAAAGAGCAGGGTCTTAATGAGCCTGAGGCTAGGAGCTTGATATATGAGAGGCACGGGTGTAATTATTAAGTGAAATGTATAAGATATGTGATATCTCGAGGAGAGGCCTTCAAGCGTGACATGAAGAGGGATCTGTCTGTAATTTAGCACATGAACATATATTGTTTCTATCGTATTACACGATTCAGCGTTATTTGAAAACATGCAGGTATTAATCTAAATGCTGAGAGATAATTGTCGTACGTATATGTGCATTCAAATAAGTATTTATTCATTTATATATATATATATATATATATAGTTTGTTATTTTTATTATTATTTTTTTTTTACTAATTTATTGGTTTGTCTGTTATTTTTGTGCGTTTGGGATTTTTTCACTCCAACGCGTCTTATATCTTTTTTTCTGACCGATGAGGGGTATTCATAATTATTATGTTTTTTTTTTTTGTATTTCTATCTATTTATAATATTTATTATTTTTTATTCTGTTCTGCTCTTCCAAGGTCACATTATAGCTGACTATTAACAGACGTCTTGATTTTTAGATGTGATCACATTCATATATGCAGAAGATTTAGTTTTGTAGCTTGTAGGTGAAAATTGTTTATTTTATACCTTAAGTAATTCTTTTTAAACTGTTTAATATTTATTCTACTCTTGTTGTAACTTTATTTGAAATAATGTATGCATATTAAAAGCAAAATATTAAACTAATATCTATTCCATATTTTCTGACAAAAATAAAAACTGTTAAAATATAATTTGGTGATCATAAACCATAAACCTATATAAAACTTTTTTTTTCAATTAAGCTAAACCCATGTGTATATAAATCCTCAATGAGGCGCTGATGGTAAATGCATCTGGAGAGCATGAAGTGTGTTTCTTAGTGGCTCGATATCCATCAAGCTTTACCGTTCCACCGCCTCTCAGCCTCCCTCTCCATTTCAGAGCACAGCCGAGAGCAGTGCAGCTTGAAATCCGGAGAACACCAGCCTGATAGAAACAGAAATTACAACGGGAATTAACAGAAATTATTGGGGCACACAGCATTTGACATAGAGATGATGTTCTCAAAACCAAATAAAGTGAGATTTGTGAAATCAAGCATGCTGAGGCGCGCGCGTCATTAAATGGGAGCTCGTCATAATGGAGGAGATATTTCGCGTGCATACCATGGATCGCTCACGTGCGCAAATTGAACTGTTTGCGCCTCTTTTACGCGCTTACCGTGGACTTTAGCATGCCACCAACGCATGCAAAGGTGTGCATGTATATTCGTGTTTTGGTATTGCATCTCAGTGCATGCAATGTAAAGTACGAGTACAAACTCAGGTTTGAAGTGTTATTTTTACTTATATTCACTGAAATCACTTGGCTTTTCAGGCTTCTTTAACTGCCTACTTGTAATATTGCGATGCGATATCACGTATCAATATGCTACTGACATGAGCACCATTTATGCTCAGAGAACTGTTACTTTAAAAGTGTATTACTCTCAAGCATTTGCAGGTCGACTGAGATGCACGAAGGCAACTGAGGTACGTACTTGCAAAAAAAAAAGCCATTAGCAAAGCCCCAGCCAATTTAAAGCCTAAAGTTGAGCTGAATAGTATTTTGCAGAATACCGCCTGCTGTAGTGGACTGAAACTTTTTTATTTTCTCTTTTTTTTAATAATACTCCTCTATTGAAAGGTCAAATTAATTAACTTAAACCTCTTGCAAGACAACAGAAATTCTCCATCAATACCTTCAACAGAAATAAATTCTGAGTATACCGAGATAAATTATATTGCTATATTTAACCACCTGATTTTATTTTTAGGAACCTAAGGTAAACATTTTTTTAAACTGCAAATTAAATGTTATAGTAATCTTGGCGCTCAAATGATGGCACGTATTTAAGTGGCCTCGACCCTTCACAGGACAGGCGGATTGGAGAAGGGATGAACGGATATCTGAGTGGTATTGAATGAAAAGAGGTCAACCCAATAACAACAATTCCATGAAATACAGCAAAACAATTCAGTTTCATCTCAGTTGATCTGGTTGTCCCTGGTTTTCTCAGAATCAGCGGTAACACTGTGTAAATCCCACGTGTTCCGACCCCCATATTTCACACGGAGTTCATGAGATGGATACGGTGGTACAGTAACTGTCCATGGTCCTGAAGCGCTAAGTGGCTTTTTCCACTGCTAACTCGCGGTCCCACTCAGGACTCCTCACAAACCCGTGTTGACATTTCAATGCTTTTCATTCTTTTTACATCCCATTTGCTGCTGTGATTCTGCTCGCATGATGCTGCAATAGATGTTTTCCCTCTGAGAATTTGGAAGTGGGCTCTGCCAAAAAACCTCTGCGACTATGTTGCATGTTGTTTTGTAAGCCAATATTCACCCCTTAGGAATTATCTTGGTAAGTTAAGTTCAACAGCGGAAATGGGAGTGTGTTTACAACGGAAATGCTCTCAAATATACAAAGCACATGAAGAGCATTTCAAATGTCTGACCTAGTGGGAATACAGACATTATTCAAGAGCAGACTGAGTCCCTCTTTTGCCTGGGCGTCACCTCATATGCAGCTGAGAAATTTGATTCCAAGGAAGTCTTAAAGGTGAAGGTGTCATGACAAAACTACTTTAAAGGGCCACCAACAGGTTTAAAGGTTAAGTTACTAGTATTAGTACCATAGCTAGTTACTTAGTACTAGTTACTTAGTACCATAGCTCAAAAAATAAATAATCTTGCCCCCTGTCTCCCTGTCTCTCTGTGTGTATATATATACAACGTGTGTGTTTTTAAAATTAATTACAAAGATTATCTACTGTAATTGAAAGTTAAATAGCAGCAGTGAAGAGCCAATGAAGTAACCAGCATTTAAAATGAACTGTTTACATTGGCAAATTATATACTTAAAGACCACTGGCACTTACCAAAAATGAACTGAATTATAATGTCCCCTGCCCTAAGGGCTGATATGTCAGCCAATTATATACACAGACTGTAATGGAAGTTAAAAGTTGTTTTGGCATGTTTTGAGTCAACACTAAGCAAACCCCTGATGACCTCCAGCAACTTTTCACTCCGGCTGCCAGTCTGAAAGGTAAAATTCTATCCATTATGAGACAGTGGGTTGAAAAGTGGAGTATTGCCTCAACCACCCCCCCTCCATTCCATCTCCCTCCCCCAGCCTGCTTCCTCCTCACAGACTGACATTATTTCGCATATTCAAATTGCCAGTGTTTGTTCTGGCCGTGGCTCTTGGCTCCCATTTCTCTCCAGTGTGGAAATTGATTTTAGTCAGCTGTCACAGCCAGCATTTTTCTGGAACCTCTGCAAAATATATATTTACAAAAAAATCTGTTTGGTTTGGAGAAATTTCATTAGCCCACGCACCATCCCGGGCCGCCTTTTTGGAGCGACCATAGGAGTGATGAGCATTATGCTATTTTGGGAAAACGGTGAAAGACAAGCCATCGATGCCTCAAGATTGGGCCACATGTCTGGGAAAGTGTCCAGCCATGGCCAGGCACAGTCCGTCTTCGTGTGTTTACATATCTGTTTCCTCTTCTTCATTCTCTCCCCATAGCAATCTGTGATTATCAATAGAAGGCACCAAGTCCTAATCAAAACCGAAATGAGCATTGGGCAGAAAAGTATGACCAACGGGAGACGTATAAAATTGACAATTCTCATGTTCAAATATTTTTACAATGTAATATTTCATGAAGGAGCCCAATAAGGGCCCCTTGGAGATTCCTATGCCTTGTGCAAAGGGCAGAGTTAATGAAAAAGGAAAGACAGAGACCAATGATTGAATGAAATAAAACAGAATGGAAATTAAAAGAGGTTCAAGGCATTGGTTGATAATGAAAGGAGGAGGGTAATGCTTCAGAGACACAGAAGCAAGCATCGCACAATCATACAATACAATTAGGATTAAAGGGGCCAGGCACAGATAACAGGAGATAGGGATGAATTATCACCCAAAAAGAGAAATGGGGCCTCTTCTCTGACCTTCATTAAGAGGAAGAAAGGCTCGCTCACGGCTAGGATGGCTTGCGGCACACTTTCAGCTTCATGATTGGTAATTGTGACTGGAAGAGTTCCTGCTAGATCGGCCTCTTGAGGAAGGATACGGAAAATAAAGAGGGAAATAAATAAATAAAACATACACAAAAACACTATTCAAAACCAGGGACATCAGTGTCACCGTTTTAATGAGCGTCGTTTTTATTTGTCCTCAATTAGTCATATTTGCATTGATAATTAAAGGGATAGTTCAGCCAAACATTACAATTCAGACATTATTTATTAACCCTCATTTCATTCCAAGCCCATAAACTCAACTGAGCAAAAACCTCACTGGTTTCGCAAGCTTCTGTGCTTATCATATTTGATGAGCCACAATGTAAGCACAATGTAAAAGCATGCATTCTTTAATGCATGAAGATGTTTTCACACATTCTGTAATGCATGAATATTTCAGTTGCATAGACTTTCCAAGGACAGACGAAAGTGAAAAGAGAACATGAAAACTATTTTCATTTGTGTTCCAACAATAACGAGAAAGTCTAATGGGTTTTCAAAAATGTGTATTCTGGGTAAACTCTCCATTAAAGTTGGAGTGAGGGAGCATTTTGGAAAAAAGATGCACATAAAACAAGCTGCAAAATCAGCATCATTTCAGTTCCATTGTTGAATGAACACTGAATGCAACACTGAAGGAATGATGCTGATGCTAACAAACTCAGATTACCTATAATTTCTGTGATCCTTTCAATACAAATCAACATCATACAAACCCTGACATTCTGCTTTTCTTTTACAGGCTGACACTAATAGTGACATGCATCAGTTAAAGGAAGAGTACAATACAAGCAAGCATCTCGCAACCACCAAGGTACACAGAGAGAGAGAGACAGAGAAAAAAAAGTAAAAAGAAAACCAAAAGGGCAATGATAAAAGAGAGTCAATTAAAAGATCTGAATGCCTTTGAATGCAGAAAAATTGATTTAGATGAAACTGGAATAATAAACATTGGTACTGGGTGTTGATTGATTCTTTTTATTGGGAGGGGGATCTGTTATTGCATTGTGAGATATCAGTTCTCCTTTTCCTTTACACTTTGTGATTCTCAATGGAGCAGCAGTTCAAAAGACAATTCTATTTGGCTTCATATTAGAACTGCGCTCTGAAGCGCTTTTCAGATCGTTCGCTTTTGAATCAGTTTAAAGTGCTCCCGTGTGTTTGTTGGAGATGAAAAACAGTGCTATGTTCTAAAAGCCTGTTTATTAACTTTTTCGGTGCATTAATAAGAGCCAGTCTGAATGTTGTTATTTCTTAATAGTAGTTACAGTTGTGGCTTTACCACATTCTGAAAATACATACCGTTGACCAACAATTAAGCAAGTTTATATAAATGCAGTTTCTTACTAGATGCACTTTATTTGCACTCGTGTTTATTCGACCCCAAACAAAAGTTCTAAGCACCGCAAATTATTCAAGGTGCGAATGGAGCTCAGGGATCCTGCATCCTCTAAACGTTCGAATCTATTTGAAATCACTACGTGCCTCTCCCTTCTTCGCTTTTGAATATAATAGCTAAAGTAGGCTCTCAAACAAAAGGGCTTTATCAGAGACTCCTAATGTCAGCCCCACAGTCCCTCTCTCATGGCCACCAACTCCTTCCTCTCTATTCTCATTCATTTATTCCACTGTATGTGGAAATAGGCTGGCCAACAATTAATTTCAGAGTGAATTCAGGCAGGATCTATTACCCCCTCACTGCCTCCATTGCTCTAATGGAAATCTATTTCACTTCTCTTTTGTGTCCAATATAATTTAATGCCCATTTTATTAATGGCCTGAAATAATTATGGAAGCCTTTTGTGATTTTTGAGTATGTTTCATTTAATTGTGCAATAAATGTCTAATCAGCCCTCCCATCTGAAGCCATTATGGCATTAAAATTAACAATTACGGCATGAATGTCTTGGTGAATGCGTCGAGGTCTATAGAAATCGCTGTTGATAACAAGACACACATACATCATTCATGAGAGTTTTTTTTTACCCGCTAAGGAAAGTGAGAGATATGGGAACGGGTGGGAGAGAAAAAGAAAGAGAGAAAAGCGGAAGAAGAAAAGGAAGAGAAGAAAGAGGCCCAGGCTCTTTATTCCTTTCAAAAGAGGGGATGGCTAAAAGATAGGGCATTCTAAAACTGTGTCACCCACTCAAGTTCTTTTCTTCGCCGCTCTCTCTCTATCTCCCTTTAATTTGCCTCCCTCTTTATTTTTTCGAGTGACAGATTTCTCTGGGAATGGAAATGTATTAACCGTTAACTTGAGTGATAAAATATCTATCAACCCTTTGTGCCTCTTGCCCAGTCTGCAATTCTGAGCCGTGTGGCACCCGTTTTGCCTGTGTGGGTGACCAAAGGCAATTAAGAAGACATTGGCCCTCTTTCTGCCTCTCTATCCCTTTCTGTCCCACAGTCACTCTCTCTCAACTCAAATGGGGCAGCTACTCAACCCACCAGCAAGAATTGTTTTCTTAGTTGCCAAGTATTCAAATTTCACGGTTTGGAGGAACTCCATCCGGCAGTAAAAAGCCTTGTCAGTTCCTCCTTGTCACTTCCCAGCTAATATTCTACAATTGGTTTTGGTGTATCTACTTTAATGGCGGCCGGGTTTGTTTCCCGCTCCTGCAGCGATCTGCATGTGGCCTCAAAAGACTGTAGATTGTTTTGAAGTGACTGGTGTCTGCCAATCTGGGCAGTAATGGATGCAGTTGGATGCTGAAAGAAGCGCTTGGCCCTCGGTTAATCTCTGCATATTCAAGCTACCTGGAAGCTTTACGCTCAGATGGCTTACTGACTGAGCAAAACTTGATTAATTTATCAGATAATAAAAAATAAAAAAAACTAACAAGTGAAAAAACTACCAATGAAAAGGAAAGGGTGACAGATCTTCTTTTTATCCCTAAAAAACCTGACATCTGTTGAGGTGACTGGCATACAAAGTAAGCATTATTAACTTTACATATTATTCGTATTATTTTATATATCAGCTGTGAGAATGGTTCGCCTTTGAACCTCGCTGAGCTGAGAGGAAATGCTGTTCCTCACAACCCGCACAGATTTCCATCAATCTAATGCTGAATGATATCTATCAGGCCATTACGGTTTCCTTCCTTTAAACTTATCGTCTCAAATTTAATAATCCATTTAACTGATGTGCAAATCACACAAAACCACTTTTATAAGTCACACCCCGGACCTTTTTCTCCCTTTTTTCATCTCTTCTTCCAGCCAATTTAATTCCAGGCTCCAGATTTCATGGTCAATTTTATTTTGCTCACTCTCAAGGAGTCCGTCATCAATTCTTCACAACTTTTCATGTCCCCCTTTCTCTCCTGATTCGCTGCGAAATTGCCTATTCAGGCCGCTAAATAAGCGTGACCGCTGTAAATTTGCTGCGACGCCCCACACTTTTGAATATGCATTTGGAGTGCTGACCTCCAGCGGTAATTAGTACCGCTAGTTAATTAGTTGTTTATCCTTTACACATATCACACAGCCTCCTTTCTTACATCCCTTCATGTGCATCCCTCCTTCTCCTGTCTCTCCCCATAGAACTCAATCGAAAAGCAGAGAGAAATCCTTGGGAGAATCTCACAGAAATCACAAGAGATTGACCTCTGCCATCAGATTATACCAAGCAGCTTATAATGGCATAAACACTGATGAAATATAGCCTTCGGAGTGTATGTATGAATACATCCCAATCAAAGTGCATCGAACGCACAGAAAACACCACAAAAAGGACTGTTGTGCTCAAAGCAGCGACCCTCATCTTTACATAGGATGGGACCTCTTCAGAGACTCGAACGAACTTAAAGACAGAGGGAGTAGTTCAAAGGATGTTGCTTACTAAAAAGCTAGATCACTCTGCCAACAGGTTTAACATACTAATCCACCAAAACCCAGCAACTATACATGTCGTTGTAAAAAATGCAAAAATTAGCTTTTCTAGAATTCTCACTTTTGTAATAAAATATTTAATTCTCTGAAAAAAAAATCTGATTTTTCATAATTTTAATAATTTGTTTTAAGAAATACAACTCTATTTGCACACTGCTCTTTTGTATGGATGCATTACATTCTAAGGAAAGCTGTATTGTATTTATAGGTATAATATAATATTTCTATTTTAAATAAATGTTTTTTTTTATTTTTCTTCTGAATGTCACAGTTAACTCACACAAGTTAAGTAGCGCTGATAAGAAGAAATGTTTTTTGAGCACCACATCAGTATATTAGAATGATTTCTGCAAGACCATGTCACACTGAAGTTAGCATTGGCATCTGAAAATTCAGCTTTAACATAAATTGTTATTTGACAATATTACTGATTTAAAGTATGTTTAATGAAATGCCATAGTCAGAATTGTCCAAATCTGATGTAATGAGATGTAATGTCCTTAAAACAAGTCAAAACAAGGCTCAGTAGTGTGTGTGGCCTCCACGTGCCTGTATGACCTCCCTACAATGCCTGGGCATGCTTCTGATGAGGTGGCGGATGGTCTCCTGAGGGATCTCTACCCAGACCTGGACTAAAGCATCCGCCAACTCCTGGACAGTCTGTGGTGCAATGTGGCGTTGGTGGATGGAGTGTGACATGATGTCCCAGATGTGCTTAATTGGATTCAGGTCTGGGGAACAGGCGGGTCAGTACCTAGCGTCAATGCTTTCATCTTGCAAGGACTGCTGACACACTCCAGCCACGTGAGGTCTAGCATTGTCTTGCATTAGGAGAAACCCAAGGCTAACTACACCGGCATATGGTCTCACAAGGGGTCTGAGGATCTCATCTTGGTACCTAAAGGCAGTCAGGATACCTCTGGCGAGCACATGGAGGTCCTGCTGTGTGGTCCTCCAAAGAAATCCCACCTTTACTGACCCACTGCCAAACTAGTCATGCTGGAGGATGTTGCAGGCAGCATAACGTTCTCCACAGCGTCTCCAGACTCTGTAACATGTGCTCAGTGCGAACCTGCTTTCGTCTGTGAAGAGCATAGGGCACCAGTGGCTAATTTGCCACAAATCTTGGTATTTTCTGGCAAATGTCAAACGTCCTGCACGGTGTTGGGCTGTAAGCACAACACCCACCTGTGGACATCATGGAATCTGTTTCTGACCGTTTGAGCAGACACATGCACATTTGTGGCCTGCTGGAAGTTATTTTGCAGGGCTCTGGCAGTGCTCCTCCTGTTCCTCCTTGCACAAAGGCATAGGTTCGCAATCCTGCTGCTGGGTTGTTGCCCTCCTACGGCCTTCTCCACGTCTCCTGATGTACTGGCCTCTCTCCTGGTATGCCTCCATGCTCTGGACACTACGCTGACAGACACAGCAAACCTTCTTGCCACAGCTCACATTGATGTGCCATCCTGGATGAGCTGCACTACCTGAGCCACTTGTGTGGGTTGTAGACTCCGTCTCATGCTACCACTAGAGTGAAAGCACCACCAGCTTTCAAAAGTGGCCAAAACATCAGCCAGAAAGCAGATGAAATGAGAAGTGGTCTGTGGACAACTTTGCAAAACCATTCCTTTATTGGGGGTGTCTTGCTAATTGCCTGTTATTTCCACCTGTTGTCTATTCCATTTGCACAACAGCATGTGAAATTGTCAATCAGTGTTGCTTCCCAAGTGGGCAGTTTGATTTCACAGAAGTGTGATTGACTTGGAGTTACATTGTGTTGTTTAAATGTTCCCTTTATTTTTTTAAACAGTGAATATACATACAATAGTATGGAAACATTTTTAAAATAAAGCATTTGTATATTGTTAAATGGTTTAATTATGATGAAAAGGGATGGCTTTTGTGTGTGTGTGTGTGTGTGTGAATAAAACCACTTAATCCAATATGGGTTATTTTGGCATCCTTATGCACTCATGTATGGTGTTTGGGGTCATGTACCGCTAACATTTTGAATGTAATATTAATAGCTATTTATAATTAACTGTGTATTATAGAAGCCCTAGAGCACAACATCACGTCTTGTTGCCACAGTGTGAGCAGGTCAGCAATAACACTTAATAACAAGTCAAGTTTAACTCTAGGCCAATTAGCCGACAACTCATCATCTCCGCTACAATCCCCTCCTCTTTTGCTTTCTTTAGCATGAAGACCGCAGAACACAAAAGACAACAGTATGTGTTTCCTTTTTGGTAAGAAGAAGAAGAAGGAATCCCCTGGCTCTGGGATTACCCTATTATAGGGAAGAGATGTTCTTCTAAACACACCCGCACACACATACACATTCCTGCTCTATGGGCCATTTGCTTTCAAACATTTCTTGTCAGTAGGGCTTACCAAAATCTACATAATCCCCTCTCCCATCACAATTAAAGATATCAGTGAACAATGAAATTGTTTCCTCTCTGGCCTGCTTCATCTTCCTTCTGAGGGGTTATGAGTACATGGCAGTTCTCCATTCAGGGGAAGGTGTCTTGCAACAGGATAAGGCAAGAATGGGCAACACAATGGACAACACAACGAACCTCCAGACTTCGGGTGATCAGAGGTCTGGTATTGTGCTATACAGAGAATCCAGCACTCTAATAATTCTTCCAACTGTCTCATAATGACAATTTGCCTGTCACAGCTGTAGTTTAAGCTTCATCTTATCAGTTAGCCTGTCAGATTAATGATTTGTATCATGGTGTATCTCACACGGAGTTCCTGAACAGAGGTCAAATGAATTTAAGGGGAAACGACAAACCATTCCTGCCTGGTAACCTCAGTGATTAGCAGACTGTGAAGTCAAACGCCACTGACTGATGACTTGTGACCTTGATAAGGCAAGGGGCGCTAAACCCCACAGGTCTCCTATAAGCTTGCGTTTTCTCCGGTTAGGAGCGAACGCAGGCTTAACATATAATTAATGCCTAATAAAGCCCTGATTGTTTGTCAACACTCTTTTTTTCTCCCTCTCTCTTGTTTTCCTGACCTAGTAATCTGCAGTCAGCCTGCAGGCAGTGTGTACTGTGATATTATCTTAAGCTACTTGTTCTAATACCCCGGTCTGGCCGGGCCAACGCTAACTGCTTTCTCATTTACACATACTGATAAATGTGCAGGGTCTAATCTACTGCCAGTTAGGCCTGATTGATGACTGTCCCCCCCCTGCAGTTAGTAGCCTACTAGTGTTAGACTTTGTATTTGGTGTCTTTAACTAATATTCACTCAAGCAAACATACAAATAAATAAATGAAAAATGCATTGCTATTATAATAGCAAGTACGTGTAACGTGTAACAAGAACACATTAAAATAAAGTGTTACCAGAGGTAGCAGAACTGAGTAATATTAATTAACTAGCTGTACATCTTATATGATTAAGGTTCGGATTATGTTTTGGTTAGGGTTACTTGCATGTGATTATGCCTAATGAATTGTTATTATAACAGTTAGTACATGTGACGTGTGTAACAGAGACGCTTTAAAATAACGTGTTACCGTACTTACCAGTTCATGGGAGAATCAACTAATTTACACATTTGGATGCTAGTAGGAATGGCTTTTTTTTTTTTGGAAAACAGTGATCTGCAAAATCAGCAGTTAAAGAAAAGTACTGCTGTCCTTGTTAGTCACCTTTCGCACATTCAGCATATGAAGAAGTGGCACAAAGCATTTCAATGGACAATAAAAGCTCTTATTGTGAATGACGGCACAAGGCCTGTCATTAGAGAGTCTATAGAAGCCTATTGAAGTGTAAGAAGGCTATTTGTGTGGAGTTGTACACAGTCAAAATCATATGCAACTGGAACAAGATGATGAGCCCAACTCAAAGGGCTGTGAGTAGTCCAAAGAGAGAGAGAGAAACAACAAAAGTCAAGACTGAAAGCATTAATTACTAAGACGCAGGAAAAAATAATAAATCAAGTGAATCACTTACACAAGCTCATTAAAGCTAATGCTATCCACTCTATTTTCCTTTTAGCTCAAGAAAGACAAAAGAGGAACAATATCCCATTAAATGCTGTTTTCTCATGCTATTCATTTGAACTAGTACTTGCATGTCAGTGTTTCCTGGATTAAAGTCTGATAGCACTCCAACAGACTCTCTTTGAAGGCACATTTGGAGAAATGAGGGTGTGAAAAAGCGAGGGAAATGGCTGAAGCAATAGCAATTGTCAGAGAGAGAAGAGAAGAAAGCGTCGCTAGGTTTATAATGTACCGTCTAGAGTTAGTCTGGATGTGCAGAGGATGATTTAGAAGGCAAATGGTGTGTGTGCTTGTTGTGTGGTGGTGATGGGCTCCCCCTAACCCCAGAATGCAGATAGAAACCACCAGGGGTAGTTGCGGGGAGCAGGCGTTTGTGATTTATGGCTAGCACTGGGCTGATAAGAAGACTCCCTTCATTTAAGGCCTTATCGCTCGCACTAAAGAAAGGCCACAATTTGCCACGTTCTGTAAAGCCCCAGATGCAACTAATCTCTTCAACCTTGCAGACAATCTGCCTCGGTAAAAACTATAGATCATTCACATGTCTAAGTGATCTGGGCCGTCCCCTTCCGTGCAGCACAAAACCTGCACCACCAGGGAAGTGGAGAAGAAACAAACTCAAACACGCACAGGAAACTGAAAAATGAGCACAGACACAGAAGTACTGCACGATTAAACCTGAAGACATCCAAACTACTGTTAAATAATGTAGCTAAGCAACAGTTTTATCATGCTACCGCATCATGCTCTTTGTCTGCTAAATCAAGCAATTAGTGAGCTAATCACAAATTTGTTTGTTTGGCGTTCATAAAGGTTTGGTCTGTACATGCACAGGAAATTGTCTTTGTTCATATTTAACAAAAAAAACCCTCTAAAAACGAATTCACTATTGGGATCAGAAATATATATATATATATATATATATCATGATAATGATAATCATTATAATAACATATATATATATTATATTGCAGAAAATTCAACTTCTATTTAACTTCTATTTAATCAAAATTAAAAGTTTATTCACAATTATTATTTTTTTTTTTAAAATAAATGACTGGCTGGCTTTCAAATGTAAGCTTTGCAATAGTACTTTTCTATTGTATTTATTTAATTCTTCCATCTTTAAGCAAAACAACAAGTGCAAATAAAACAGATAAACATGAAAACCAAGACAAACGAGTTTGGCACAATGCAAATAATCTTATCTATAATATTAAATATAGGCCACTTGTATGAATCATAATCAATACTAATCACAAATGTAATTACATGCTGATGCTTAGCAGCTTCATTGATTTTTTTCCTTTTTCTCAATTTTTTTCATTCAGTCCATATCTCTTTCTTTTTAAGTTGGAACAACAACAGCCTTAATGCATAAAATGCACAAATGTCAACCCAGAGCTCATATGACCCACAGAGATGTATTATATTGAGTGGTCAATAGTATAGCATTTTCACACTCACAACCAGATTTTATTTTAAAAACACAGTTACAAGGATTAAAGGACTCCAGTAGTCTCCAGTATTGCAAACTCGCAGCTTTACTGTTAATACAGTATTTAGTGCCAAACTCTAATGCACATTAAGTTGCTGTAATATTGTATTAGGCCCATGTATAGACCACATAAGGCCCAGGTCTGGTCAGGTTGATGCTTGTCAGTATCAGCATTTATTTCTTGAAATAAAAACAAAACATTGCATTTGGTCTCACACAAAATACTCATAGCTAAAATATATATATATATATATGGTCACTATTTATTTTAAGGTCCAATTTTTACCATTAATACAGCACTAACAACAACTTTTGCCACAATGAACAACCAATTTGCTGCTTATTAATAGTAAGGTGGTTGTTGCGTTTAGGTATTGGGTATGGTCATGCAGAACATAAGTCCTAATAAAGAGCCAATATGTTAATAATAGGTATGCTAATTCACTAATGTTTTGCATCAAAGTTTGTCTGTCCTACTAATACTATTGATGTAATCAGTGGTTAGCTCTCAGAAGCAGTCATAATATTATGAATATTATAAATTCACTGCCTTTAAAGAGAATATTGTTTCTCTGTGGAATTACATAAGCCTTTCTCCCATTAGCTGCATAGCAGTATCATATGACTGCTTGTGATTTTCAGTTTTGTGTGTCAAACACATAAGAAGAGTGAGTGAACAGGTTGTGATCGCTGTCGTATCATTCAATTCCATTAGCTTCTTTACAGACTTTATACATCAGTAATTACAACAGTAAGTGTCACATCTCTTCAGTATCGTATTGATGCCTTTATGATAATCATGATTACGAAGTCCTAGATTTCAACAGAAAACCTTGTTTATATGTTTAATCAGATTCATTAACACAACCACAAAGCAACGTACACTTTATGTTTTTTTAATGAATAACAATTTGCCTGTAACTCAGTCCTCAAAAGATGATTATAGCCACTTCACTCTTAAAAAAGGAAGAAAATTTCACATGTGATGTTTATATAGTGGATATTCTAGTCATATGTGGCCCATGTCTTAACAAGTCTAATTAGTCTATGATAGGCAGCAGTGTATTTTCCCTTTCTTAAGTATTCATGGAAGCCAGTGATCTGACAAATGGAATTTTTCAGCTCCGCAGAACCTTGAATCGCACACACATACACACACCTTCCTCTTGCTGATAATCCTGTTTATGTCTGCCTTATGGAGTCCAGGTGCAAGACACCACAGTAACTAAACACTTTCCAACACACTTATTTTTAACACAGAAAACACAATACATATTTTACATTTCTGGGGCATTCTAGAGTCATGGATCTAAACTGGTGGGTCAAGACCCAAATGTGGATCACAGTATGTTCAGAGAAAGAAAAAATCAAGCAGGAAAAAATAAATCAATAAAATAAAGCTATATAAACATCAGATGCAACTATATGATCATATCTTACATAGCTTAGACTAGGCTTGTAACGGAATGAGATTTTCAGAAAATATCACGGTTTCACAGTGTACGGTATTAAACTATCATCATTATTATTATAATCATCAGCTACAATGACCCATAAATGAATAAAAGGAGATATGGTTTTTGGTTGAACATGGTTTATTGTAACTTTTTTATTGTAAACTTTTTTTTCAAAAAAAAAACAAAAAAACATGGAAGGATGAGTCTAACGTTTGGGGAGAAAAAATAAATAAAGCTTTGCATCTCCCATTTGAACAAAATAAGGAATAAGTTATTTCTCTTTATATTAGACAATAATAAATCAAGCTGTTCTTCTTTAACAGCATATATGGGAGAGCAATATGTGCAGGGTCATGTTAGATGGATATAAACATGGATGTAAAAGAAACTGAAATGTGGCTATAACTTGGATGGGTTGTCTGATATAATTGGTCTGGATTCTATAATTCAATACAAAATATTTTATTGAAAATACAGGTAAATCAGGTAAAATAAAACAACTTTTGCTTCTCTATACAAGAGGTCTACTAAACTAAAACATGGGCAAATGCTAATATATTTAATAACAGTAATATATTTCAGTCCTTAATTCCTCAGGCTAAACCAAACTTTTCAGAATCAGAAATAATACAGCTTTAATATTTTTATGTTCACGGAGGGATGGTGCTCGCGAATATGGGAGAACATGTGGATATCCATCTTCAAGGACATCCCCGCGATAATTTTTCGGATACCCTAAATACTGCCAATTTTAATTAGTTTTTCGGCGGGACAAAGAGATTAGAATTTCTCCGCTGTATGGGAGGAGTCTAAGCAGTCAAGCGCAAAGACGTTGCATATACTGCAGCGCGAGTGAGATCTGGTTTCATTTTTTTTTTCAAAACCGGTAATAAGCAAATGTGCACAATATGATAATCGTACATTTCAATATCACGATAAACCGCCATACCGGTATACCGTTACAACCCTACCGTAGACACATCTACATGTTTAAAAATAAAGGTGCTTAACAGGCTCTTCACAGCGATGCCATAGAACAACTATTTTTTGGCTGCAAGAACCATTCGGTCAAAGTTTCTTTAAAGAACCAATTCTTTTGTGCCTTTTTATAATCTGATTCTAATTCTTTAGCCACAAAGTACCTTTTGTGAAACAGAAATATTCTTCAAATGTTAAATATTCTTAATGGAACCATTTAAATAAGCTTTCCATTGATATATGATTTGGACGAGATAAAACTATTTGAAAATGTGGAATCTATGGGTGCAAAAAATACAAAATAAAAATGTAGAAAATCGTTTGTCTAATTGATGTCCTTATTGGTGCATATTACCTATCAAAAACTAAGTTTTGATATATTTATAAAATATCTTGAAACATGATCTTTACTTAATGTCCAATGATTTTTGGCCTAAAAGAGAAATTGATCATTTTGACCTATACAATGCATTTTTGGCTAGTGCTACAAATATACCCATACTGGTTTTGTGGTCCAGGGTCACATTTTTAAGAGTGTACATTTATCTTGTTGTTTATATAAAAAAATATGCTGTACTCTATTTTATTTTCTATTCTTTAGCAAATTCATGTGTCACTAGCCATACTATACTACATTAAATTCAGATTCAATTGCAGCTGTGAAAATTGAAAGAGAATCACATTTTGTTCTTGTTTATTTCAACAGGCTGCAATAGTGTGCCATGGAGGGTCTGAAAATATTTATTGAAAAAAGAAAGTCAGAAAACATATTTAGATGGCATTAATGTGTTTAGTCAAGCTATTTTTAAATCTGTATCTGCCAAATGTAAAAAAAAAAAAAAAAAAATGGATTCTGCTAGTTTTTAACAGTTTGAAAAAAATATATCTAAAAGATAGATAGTATTGTTCATATTATTGTACGATCACAAAATGATTGGTTTTCTTGATTCAGCTTCTTGCAACTTTACTTTACTTTTGTATACAGTTTAGCCTGTGCTGTTTCTGTTTTTTGTTTCTTTTCTTTTCTTTTTACCTTTCTACACAAGCAGTTTTGAGTCGACATTCAGCCATCACTCCATGTCCAATGTTGTGAAGTAAAAAAAAACGAAACACAGATGGTTACAACAAGTCATTGTACACCAGGAACCCTGATTCTCTCTCACACAGGGACTCATGTTTTGTAGTGGGGTCATGGATGGACTGAGGCGTCTGTGGGTCATCTTGTCTAGAATCTCTCAGCCTTGGCTCCTACAAAAAGCCTCTCTACCTGGCAATTCATCAGGTGCTGGGAGTACAACACCACGGACACTTCCATAAAAAGAAGGTCAGCTCAATAAAGCCACAGCTTATGATGAAGCAAAGACAATTCGACATCATTCAACATCACCCGGCTCATTATACTGCATCTTTGTGACAATGCTCTCCTGAACCACACTTTAATACCTTCTGTATGAATACGGCCACTCCGGGAGTGACGCACACCCAGCATTGGACGGCGTGCTCCTTTTATTGTGGCAGTGTTCCTTTGGGAGAATCCAGGCCCCCTGCTCTTGCCTGCGAGGGGTGAGGCAGTTCCTTCTATCCGTCTCAGGGGCCAGAATCTTAGAGGAGGCTTTCCATATTCACTTGAACCAGACGTCCAAGCACTTCCTCTCCCTTTCACATGTTTTCTCTCTATCAATTCCTCCTTTTTCATTGCATTTTTCTCTCTCTCTCTCTTCTGTCACCCCCTGCCTCGGAGGCTGACAGACAGACAGACTGATGTTATCAGCTGAGCATCTCCAGCTCCGGGGCCCCAATCATTCTCCACAAACAGCCCAGCGCTCCCACCCAGGCTCCCCCAGCCCGCCTCTGCCTCTCTCCCCTCTGATAAGGCCCAATATCAGTGACGGAACATATTTTATGTATGAAATGCATCCCACAACAAGCAGTCAAGCATTAGGTTTGTTTAAATAGATGATGTTTATCAGGTATTCTCTTTTTAACAGATAGTTTGACATTGTTCTCTCTCTCTCTCTCCCTCACTTTCTCTTCCTTGCTAACCATCTTAATATACTGTTTAGTCTGTGGGTTTTTGGAGGGGCTCCAGGGGTAGATACTCCAGTACTCCATTATTTTAATTGTGGGTCAGGGATTAGCAGTCTTGCTGCTTGCATCACTGAATCAGACTTTAAACCATCTCAGTCAGGAAAGCCTCCATTTTTTCTCTATTTACAAATCTATTTTTGTGAGCACACCCGTCAAAAGATTACGTGCCTCGGATTTTCGCTCGTCAGGCAGATGACACTTTTTCCCCCCTCTGCAGGTTGTTGATCGCATCAGATATTGGATGACTTCCCATTTAGGACTGAGGCAATGGTTGTCAGTTTGTGGCCAACATTTCTGTGACGAATAAAATAAGATCTTAGAAATGCCATAAGATCGTCTGACATAATAGTTTGCGTGCAGATGAAATTCAAATTCCTTCTTTCACTTGAACAGCAGACAGTGCAAGAACTAGATTACTTGAAAAAGTAAAACACTTTCAATACTAAGTGCTTTGACTTCACTATTTAATTTGTCTTTTGACAAATGTATAAAAATGACGCAAATTATATTTTTGCTAAGACTAAATATTTTTTTTTTTTTAAAAGATAGAATAAATATTAAAAGCACAATTAAATAATGTTTACTGTACACCAACTTCAGAGGAAATAATATTACAACAGAACAAAGTAAAAATTTTAAACTTGATAGAAACCATTTAGCACAGTAAATGTCAATAGTCTGTGAGTAAAAAAAAAACTGTATATATATATGTAACATCCGTGGGTCTATGTCATGTCATGTCATGTCGTGCTTTGTGTTTACTCCCCATGTGCTCTATGTT
>JAUMHI010000041.1:7744400-7770546 GCA_032359435.1 Enteromius unitaeniatus
GTGTTCCAGTCTTTGTCCGTTATTGTCAATGTAAAGTGTGTGTAGCTCTCGTTTACTTGATCATTGTTTATATTAAATCTTTGTTATAATCTACTCCAGCGACTCTCCATCCGTGATTACCAGAACACGCACCCGTTACAATATATATATATATATATATAGCATACATTTTGATAATATTTACATTTATATATATATATAATATAATCATAATGAAATATAATTATATAAATATATTTAATATATAAATGTCTTTTTTTTTTCTTAAATATATACATACATGTGTTATCTCTATAGTATATATAATAAATAAATACTATATAATAAGTATATGCAGTATATATAATATCTATAGTATCAATAGTATGTATAATAAATTAAATAGTATTAAATAGTACACACACACACACATATATTATAACAAAAATGTTTATTTTGGATGTAATGAATCATGATTAATTTTTTGACAGCACTAATTTATATATATATATATATATATATATATATATAGTAATTACACATACACACACAGACAAATGTTGGTTTTTGTGATTCATGGAGACTCTCCATAGGCGTAAGGGTTTTTATACTGTACAAACTGTATGTGGTGTTGCCCTACACCTACCCTACACCTAAACCTACCCCTTACAGGAAACTGTGCACTTTTTGAATTTCACAAAACACTGTTAAGTATGTTTTTAAGCCTTTTGAATTACGGGGACTCTGAAAATGTCCTGAAAACACCTACATATTGTAATACCTACGTCATACCCATGTCATTATACAAATTCATAAACAGCATAAACCCGCACACACACATATCACACATTTACAGTATATACGTTTGGAACATAATCACCTTAATGTATAAAAATGCACACGATTGTCACCAAAGAACCCACACGACCTAAAAACAAAATGTTGTAAAAACAAACATTCACTGTATAAAAGTCTGTAGGTGTTCAATTTAATTGTTCTTCTTCCTTTTTCCATCAGCTAGACAAGTGCAAAAAGGTCAAGCTTCATATTGCTAGTATTGTTAGCATGTTTAACGTTGTCCCCTTTGGCCATACAGATTTTCAAAGTGTACATCAAATGGGACCAGGCTCCCAAAATACTCTGGGGGGTAGATCACAAACCCAACGCATACACAAAGCACACACGCTGGTCATTACCATAACAAGCCAGTGTGTTTCTGCAGATACACTTGTTTGGGTTAGGTGGGGGTTACGGAGGGGCGACGGGTCCCTAGCTTTATTTCAATAACAACAGACAGACACAAGGACCACCTCGTCAGGCTTTAAATCACATGGCAGCGTCCTGATCTGCTGATAAGGAGCAGATGCTTGTGAGAAGCCAACGGCATGGACGCCCAGTGCTCTTCATTTTGTTCACATTAGTAAGGACACACTTGCAACTCCACAAACCACATTATGGACTAACCACACTATTGCTGAAAAAAGCTTGTATTTATAGGGGGAGAGAATGAGGGAGAGAGAGAATGAGAGGGAAAATAAAGCTTTAGTAATGAAGAGGGTCTGTAAACTCAACAAATTGCATTACAACATCTAATGTTTCTTGGAAAGATGAAACCCATTTTTGTCAAAGGTTACTGAAAAATACTAAAATATATTTAATTATTTGTCAACTCCTTTGCTACAAAGAGCATGTTTATATTTTTTTGATCAGCAAAGTGTTGATACAACTTTCCTGAAAACAGTGTACAAAAAAAGCACAATCCTATTTTAAAGAAGGGAATTCTTAAAGAAAAAGTGTTTGATTACAACAACAAAAATGTAGTGTAACAAAACAGCTGCAATATTCATATTTGAAAAGTTTTATATTACTTTTTATATTTTTATAAAAAAAACTAAAATCTAGTACAACAGTTATACATAGCATTTTTTATTTAAATAAAGTCAAAATAGAAAATGAGCAGAGCCTCAGTACAGTCTATGTCTCAGTAAAATATAATATACGATATAATATACACAATAATTGTATGACAGTGCAAGGCTAAACATATGGTCTGATTCTTTAAAAGAAATAATAATGTAAATAAATAAATTAATACATTTTTCAATTCTCGAATTTCAAATTTCAAAGAAACTTTTTTTTATATTTACCTTTTTTTTAATAATGTGTTATTCAATACTGACTATTGGGCAACTAAGCAGTCAAGCGCTCCGATTAACACTGCACCCCTTGAGATCGCCAAGAGAGGTGCAAATTACACCAATACACAAAGCAAACACACTCATCTTTAGTTTACACAGGTAATCCAGTGTTTCCAGCAAATCGGTATTTAAACTGGCAGGTCAAACAGTGCTCATCTCTTTGAGACTAAACACACACACACATATATAGTTGTTTAAAAGGCCTTGATTACATATGCTAAACGTGGCTTAGCCGCGGTGGCTGGGCTCCTTCAACAGGAGAGGCTGTTGTGAGTTTACTGGAGAAGTTGTAAATATGCGCTAACACTTTTAGCGGTAATCCCTCCACACAAAGCCTGGCAGAGATTAGGAGCCGGTCGCCTGACAGAGAGAGAATCCTCCACCACAATCACATTTTAGCCTCTGCTGAGAGCTGGAGAGGGCATACAGCCCACGCCACTGATATCGCCAATCGTGTGAGGACGAGAGCGAAGAAAAGCAACAATCCCAAAACCGCTTAGAAGAAAAAAGGAAGGCAAAAAAATAAGCCATTGCCATCAAACTGTTTGTGTACTGGCTGCCATCTTTCAACGGCGCACAATCGGTCACATTCGCACCCCCCCGACTGCTTTCTTTTAGGGTACTGCATCGTTTTGATGAGGGAAGCATCTGCATTGTCCAATTAAAACACTGCTACTGGTAGAGCACTCTGCGGCGTGACCTTTTGAACCGAACGCCGACCTCGTCCCTGAGATTCAGTGCTATGTGAGCAAGCTGCTTGACGCCAGGCCCGTCTGACACATTTGAGCAGGACCAAGAAGCTGCCACAGCCCTGGAGCCCTCTGTGTGAATCGACCATAGAAGCCGTTTTATTTGAAAAATCTTCCGCTCTGCACTTGGCTGAACCTACAATAAAAGTTGGTAATTGAGAAGCAAGAGGGAAGGATCACTATGACTGTGAAAAAAAGAAGGGGGTGGAATAGAGGCCCTGGCTTATGTTTAATACAGTTTAACTGATATTTAATATTTTGTGCTTTCTCTCTCTTTCTCTCCCTTTGTCCACATTAAAATACTTCAAAAAGAATTCTAATGAAGTGGAAATTAAAAGGAGCGTAGATTGGGGTTGGAAAGAGAGGCTCCTAATCCCGCTATCTCTTAATAATTCAAAGTCTCTTTTATTTTCTGAATAAAAAAGCGGAATTAATCTGGCGCTGTGAAGCTGTCCTCTCTTCTCACTGTTTAAATAAATCCCCGCTCGTACATTAAACGCAAGGAGGCCGGCGCTGGCGTGTAGCCAAGCTCTGTGTCAATTCCCTCCTGCCTCTTTTTCATTCTCTCCCAACCCTTTTTTATTCCCTTTCTTTAGCTTTTTGCCAGAGAGAGACCTGGGAGAGAAGACGCGCCACCGGAGAGTCCCTATCTCAAGAACCTGCTCAGCACACGGCCCTATCGCAGCCGGCTAAGACCACTTAGCAACGGCTGGTGGAAGGCACCCTTAGGAAACTTTGTGGAGATATTAGGACACTGGGAAGCCTAATGATATATTACAAAGGCATTGTAAAAGAAAAAGAGATGGCCAATAATAGCCTGACTGAAAGTGGCTACGCCAGCTGCTTGGAAAGGAGAGGAGGAACTTCAGGAAACTCCGCTCGTTACCCGTCGTCATGGGCTGGAGATGAACTCTTTTAGGTTAACAGACTTAACAATCAGGAGATCATAGTGCAAACTCAACTTTTGTTACTTTTAGGGATGTTCATTTTAACCGTTTAACCGTTAACTGACCGATATGCATTTTTTTAACGCATTTGCTCAGCGAACATATTTCTCCTGTTATCAAAAAAACTATTTACTTCAGAAGTACTTAGCTGTTGATATTGATTCTATTTGGATGGCTTCCGAAAGTTAAGTTAGGGCCACAAAAGCACGAGTGCGCAGTAACGTTTGTTTATGTTGTTGTCTTTGAAACTGTCTATATAAAAATTTATAAAAAACAAAAGTCGTATTTTATTGGCCACATTCACACAGCAGCAGAACACAGTTGTCAGTCCTGTAGGCAGACTGCTTGAATCCTACTACAGGGAGTGACAACCGCATTCTGTAACAGAACTCACCTGTACATTTTCAGGACTTGCAACCGCATTCTCGGAATTCTCTGTTATGTGTTTTTATGTGTGTTTTGGGTAACTTATAGTGATGGAGAAATTAGCTGCATGTCATCTGAAAGTTTTATTACATCTCGTTAGTTTTCCACCGCAGCCTCCACCGTCAGTTTTGTGTTCTGTGCGTGATACAAATGCTCTACTCTTCGCCGAAATTTATAAGCTGTTGTCGGTTAGTGAAGATTTGATGAAAGAACTCGTGCCTTGATTGGACTCCTGTCATGTCAGAAAGTGATAAGACTTTTAGTTTTGTGGACGTTGCCATCTTTAATATTAATTGGGTCACTGTTGCTATGGTTACTGGTAATTAACACAGGCTTGATTCCCATTGCACATTCATACAGAACTAACTTTGTTTTGTTTTCTTGGATTTATTGTTTAGGTAAAATAGCTATATATTTCTCGTATAGGCCTGTTTATCCTTTATAATGTTTTTTCTCTGGTCGCAAAAGTGCTGCAGGTGTATGATATGAAATAGATATGATTGTGTAAATCTTTGTCTTTTGTTGTTTGTTTTTGTGCATGTACAATGAATCCGGATAAAACAAATATTACTATTTTTAACGGCTCACAGGCACTTATCCTTTCAAATTCAATTCAATTCTAATTTAAACTAATGTTGTCAGTTAGTGGTTAATAATCAGTGAACAAGCATCGGTTATCGGTGTGTCAATTTATGGCAAACCCTGCCAACTTATTATTATCCCTGACCCACCATCTTTTGGAAGGAAGGTGAACATTACACCCAATATATACATGTTTCTTAGCACTGAGATGTTGTTGCATCCTGGCTAGGCCTGTATATGCTGAGATATGGCACAGACTCTGAGCCTAGAAGAATCCAGAATATCAAAGATTTCACTGCCTGATCCAGCATTCCCAGATCTTCCCTTTGTGATGGGAGATTTACAAAATCACTTCCATTTCCTTACGTTGCACACTCATTGGCTCTGAATTTGTAGTTTTGAGCCACGTTAAGACAGTCTCCTTGGAGGAAGCGGCTTCGGCACAAACAAAAGCAGAGAAATATGTATCCCTTCCTCTGCTGTGACTTATTCAGCAAGAGAAGTCTTTTTGTCTGCAAATTCAACTTAGGAATAAGGAAAGTAGGACAAGGGATCTTCTCAAAATAAACAAATTTGAGTAAATATTTAATCGAATCCCATGATGTACTGTATCTAGTGCTTCTTTTTTTTTCTCCACATTATATCTTGTGGCGCTAAGAGATAAATGTGGAGGAAAAATCTTCTCGTTATTCATTTCTTTATTTTTTGGAGAAAATAAGCATCTTGATCTGTTGAACCAGACTGAAATGAGATTGACATGGCAGGCAAGAGGTTAGGTCTGTTTAAACCACACCACTCTCTCTTTTCATCAGCCTGTATTGCTTCTCACAGAAATATCTACTTTGTGCCTTATCAAATGAAAAAAAAAAAATCATACAGAGAGAGGGGGATAGAAGGAGGAATAGACAGAGCCTACAGGGAAAGTACAAAGGTGTGTCTGAAGATCCCCAAAGGCAACATAAAGTCATTTTCCGTGAAGGTGTGCTATTTTTATTTATATCTTTCCCTCGCTCTGTTTCATCATACATACTGTTTGGAGGGCTATCATTATGCCAGACGGAGAGCTAGGGTGAAAACCATTTGCATTACTACCCTGACTGTCTGACTCCAGGCGCTTTGCCATGATACTTTATTCCAAACCATTCAGCCAACCATTATCACTTTGCCCCCACTCTGTTGTACCTCCCTAACACACACACATAGACAAACACACGCATGCATCCAGCCTTATCGGAAGCATCTCCTGCAACACTGGCACAGAGGTACAGGAGGGACAAGTCTGTGATGAGTGGAGGGAGGTGCAAGGGGGTCCAGGGTGGGGGAGGGGGGTCCCATGCGTGTAATTGTCCTGGTGAGCACTCAATACCATCTTAAAGCAAACAGGCAATCTCCAAAGCTGCGCAGACAGGGAGGGAAAGACCCTGTGGCTATAGGGACCCTAATAGGAACTCCTTTCTCCAAGAGATAAATGGGTAAAGTTCCTTTTATTTATCCTGGCCGGCTGTTTGGGACTGGGGCTATTAAAGCACAGCAATGCTATTTATCCCTCCAAAAAGGATTGGTCCCACACAGGGCTGAGGGCAAAGAAACGAGAGGAGAGGGGCGCGAAGAACGGCGGCCAGTAGAAATTGGGAAAATTGCGAGGTCAAACTGTTTATCTTTTTTTATTCCCATGTCTCTTCTTTTCTCTCACACTCTTCTTGAACCATCCTCTCCATCGGCGTTCTCCTCCCTCGCTGTCCATTTACCCGTTGTGGACCATCTCTTGACTCTTTTCAGCCTCTTTTCTTTCCGTCGGGGGAACTTTTGCGATGCTGACGTGTGTGATTATGTAGCACCTGGCATAAATACAGCGGGGCTCGCAGAGGAAGAGTTGTCCACTCTGTATTTGTCATTGTTGGATAAAGGTGAGCTGATGGCGAGTTTCACTGGCAGATAAAGCACCCGCAGCCACGTACGTTAATCTCCCAACGCTCACCTAACAATAGATCATCCCCGGCCAGCTTCCCCTCGCTTAGCATATCTCCTGCTCTTGTCTTATCCTCTGTGTAAGGGTGCTTCCTAAAGCATGCCATGTCAGCTTATCTGAAGAGCATGCTGCTCCCTGAAAAGAGACCCTGTAAGCACTCCTCACCCTAATCATTAAAACAACACACGGGGAAATGTCAGTGCCCAACTCAGCCAGACCTTCTACACGTTGCTCAGACAGACCAGAACAATTCAAGTGCAATTGCAGAGGACGTAGGAAGCCAAAGGTCTCTTGTTAAATGCAGGGCTCTGTCGGTCTCTCCATTGGAGAAGGGAGTGAGGCCCTGTTTCCAGATAAGGCCAGACAGAAGTTGTGGTTGGTGGGCGATTGGAGTGTTTATACTCTCTTGTGCATACCTGTGGTCTCTGAACGTCCTGATGTAAAGAACAGAGGTTACACACGCACTGCTGCCTCTTGCCGCAGAGATAACACTGTTACCTTGTGCTAGAGAAACATTCTCCTGTATTAACGGTCCAACTGTGGCCAGCAGTGTTTTGAATTGAAGAACTGGTTTCCCCTTTCAATTCATGGAAATTGAATTTAAAGGCATAGAGCACCCCAAAATGAAAATTTTACATTTATCTGCTTTGGCATCCAAGCGACTTTGTTTCATCAGTAGGACAGAAAGAAAGATTTTTAACTAAAACTGTTGCAGTCTGTGACTGACAAAACCTGTGACTTGTGATGATATATTTATGTCCTAAGACACAAAATTATCTGTTTGTGCAAGAGACTGTAAAGTATTCATATAATGTTTTACCTGTGATACACCAAAATGTCAGACTCATTCACAACATCCAGCGCATGATGCATAACACACTCTGGCACATAGATATACTGTAGATCCTTATGTGGTGCATTAAAGGTGAAAAATGATATAAATACTGCTCAGTTTCTTGCACAAACCAATCATTTTATGTCTTATGATGTATTGTCACAAGTCACAGGATTTAATTTGGATTTTTCTGTGCATGCTTTTTTTTTTATCTCAAAGACTGTGTGCCCCTTGATTTGCATTATATGACTGATAGACTATTTAAGTTAAGTTTAAGGTTTAAAGTTAAAAAGTTACATTTAAGTTAAGTTGAAAATCTGTGTTCTACTGAAGAAACAAAAGCCACTTACATCTTGGATGACCTGGGGATAAGAAGATAAACATTACATTTTCATTTTTAGGTGAACTTTCCCTTTAAGTAGGAAATTGACTCAAATCTTTCAAAACTCAATTCTGCATCCTGATTAATATTTTGTGCAATCCTACATTCAGAACTGGACAGATGTGACAGGAAATAGTTTACATGGTGTGTTTGTCCAAAAAAACTTTGCATTAACATGGACAACTTGCTCTTGTGGGTCTTATCTTTCGCCGCTGAGTTTCACCGAACTCTAGTGTCTGTCTTTGAATCTCTCACCGGTGGCAGAGGTGAAGGAGGATCGGGCTAGTAGAGTAGCCATGATGAATGACTGTACTGATCTGATGCCATCTATTTCTGTGCTACCATCCAAATGGGAATGGCCATATCAAAGAAAGCCTGTTCTTTCTCATCCCCTGTGGAGGAATTCCTTCTGTACTCTGGCATGATAATGAGCTGGGCCTCCTTCAGGCCTCAAACACCTGATTGAGTCGAGCCCTGGTAGTGCCAAACACACTCAGGGAATTACATACTAGGGGATGTCGTCCAATTGGGCCAGACTCTCCTTCAGTAGGAGGCATTTCCTTGGCTTGCCTACTTTGGCAGGGGATGGCGATGCCTCTTTTCTTGAACCCTGGCTGGCCCCGCATTGGACGACACACAGTAGACAGAGAGCGGATGGCGTATGGGGGGAGGTGGTGCAGTAGTTGAGTTCACAAAAGAACACAACATGGAACCGTTTCAGCAAGTCTGCTCAGAGGTTAGTGGTAAACGGCCCAGATTTTGCCATGTTTTTGCGTACAGATGCTCTTACCACACTTTATCCTAGTCTCTGCCACTTTTCCTCCTCGCAGTGCTATGATCCCATTTGCAGATGACGGAGAAAGAGAGAAAGACACAAAGCAAGCTCCAACTTCCCTTTGCCAAGCGAGACTTTAATTCCTCAGAAACAAAGACACAACATGGCAATGATTACCTAAAGCAAGGTGGTTTTTTTGGTCCAGGATCACATACTGTATGAATAGCTTTGATCAGTTTGATTATTTTATCCAGCATTTTATGGGAGACTTGTGTGTATGACTTTTGTTCTCTTCAAAGTACAATGACTGTTTCCTGAGCTTCTGCCTGCAACCCAATCCAGATCTACAAGAGGTGTTTACTCATTATTTTGTCTGTGAAAGTGATATAACCCACAATTTTTCCATTACCACAGATTATAAATTTCAGGTTAAAGCATAATTTTGCCATTTGACTCTAAGTTATTTGAGTAACAGAGGGACAGAAGAAGAGGCAGAGAGAAAGAGTGAAGAAAAACCAAGAGCAGTATAGAAAAGGCAAGTAAGAATCAGGGTCGATGAAACAGCACGGGGATAATAGAAGTTTCCCTGGGCAATTGTAGAGAGAGAGGGAATATATGCACATGTAAATGAGAGAAAAAAGAAAAGCAGGTCACACTGCCATCCGTCCATCCGTTTCATATAGAGCAGGTAGAGCTGCCAGAGAGAGCAGGCAGATCGGTAATTTCTGTTCGCTCAAGCGTCACTTGAATACCAATTCACAGAGTAAAAGAATAAAGAAATCTTTCTCTCTCTAGGTCACAGTGAGAGTTTCCTCTTTATTGAAGATAATGAGATAAAAGTGGAAAAAAAATGGCAGAGCATCAAGCCTGGAGAAATTAACTCTCACACCTCCTCCTTAATTAATATATCTTAATTGGCCTGTTGCCCCCCGTTGGTCTCCAAACATTATTTTGCTTTTCCTCCACTGGTTTGGAACCATTTACAGAACGTCCTCTGTGGGCTTGTCAGGGGAGTGCTTTTGTGCTGAGTGTACACAGGCCCTTTTGTGTTAACATTAAATTATAAATCATCACTACTTTTGGGCAGAAGGAACGCAACATGAGTCACTAACATGTTTTAATCATTTCTCATCTGACATAAGTTGCATAAAGTTCAGGGTCTTTTGCATGCAGAGTCAATTAATTACATATAATTATTCAAGGTTAATTAACCAGTCTTTAAATAATTATTAAATATAGCTTGTTGATGCAGAATCCACACACATGACTGCATGGATAGATATTTTAACCAAAGATTTTTTAATTTTAATTAAAATCTTACAAAGATAATTTATTTGATCAAACACACATCAAAAAGCAATATTATAAAATATATTTAAAATGTAAAATATCTACTTTTTTTAAACAAAAGCAGAATTTTCAGCAGTGGTCTTTAGTGTCACATAATCCTTCTCAAATTATTCTAACATGATCATTTTTACTTTAGGATTTTTGATTAATTAGAACTATTATGTAATACATTATATACGTCTTCACACACTTACCAATTTAATAAATTCTTGCTGAAAAAAAAATTTAAAAAATAAAATAAAATGAAAATAAATTTTATTAAGTTGCAAAAAAATATATAGTATACAAAAATATAAAATATATTTATATTACAATTCAACTATGAGATTTTTATATCATGACACAAACTTTCCTTTGACTGCCATTATTTTTATACAAAATTAATGATATTTTTAATTCTCCGCCCACACAAAAAATCGTTCTACATCCTTAGATTTTATACACACTTTTTTTTTTAGCATATAAGCCATTTTCCTCATGGGTAGCGTTCATTAGTCTTCACAATGTATGTGATTATAGGTTTTAGTATCCTTGTGGGGCACTTGGCCCAGGCGAAACCTGACCCCAACTGAGCCCGTTGTGTGTAAATGTTAGGAGAAGGTGTTTTGCTGTGTGATGCGTGTTCGGTGTGAGCTAAAAGGTTGGGCAGTCCTTCCATGTTGCCCCAGGACCTGTCCAAATTGTAATCCTATTCCTGTGTTTATCAAAGAGAGGAAGAGAGCAGGGAGAGAGAGGCATTGAGCTGACGGCTTGATTGTGATGTTTCTGTCTGATAGCTCAGCTAACCTTATCCATCAATTCCACCTCAGCCTCCCAGCCTCAGTCAACCCCCACAGACACAAACACACACACACACACGTATCTGACCGACCATCAGTCCTACCACTGACCCTCTCTTAACAAAAATGAGACACAATCCCACACACTCACAGTTTAGACAAACCAGATATTTCATATACTAACAGAAGTTAATGGCTATGGCTATTATTGGCTATTAGCAAAGAATAGCTATGACACATTCTCTCAAATATCAAAATATGTTTCTCCATTTTGAACCTATTCACACGCACACACATCTTTTGACCTAAAGTTTATAAAGTTCATGCTAATTAGGCAAGACAGATAGCTACAGATTTAAAAAAAAAACAGAAAAAAAAAACATTATTTTGCTAAAGAGATAGTAAAAGTAGGTTTGTTTTTTTGAATGCCACAAATGCTGTTGTTTGAGACGCAGCACAAGCTATTAACACACCAGTACTTGGCTATTTAACACACAAACATTTATAACACCATGTTTTTTTGTTCTTTCTCCTAAAATACTTACTACCACTGACAACGGCTGTTCCACTGACATGCACAGCTTAAGCTAAATTTATGGAAGTTAACTAAACTGACTCTAAGCCATTAATATCTCCTAATTATAATTTAGTGAAAAATTAGACTGCAGCACACACATTAAAGAAATAATGAACGGGATTCCTAAATGATGTACTGCGCCCATGCGATAACATAGACATCATACATTCAAAGGAGCATTATTTGCAGATTTTATTTATATAGCGAGTCACAGTGCAAGTGGCATTAATCAGAAAGTACTGAGGCCGTAAAGGTAATCATAGAAAATTCGACGTCCCCTAAAAGAATCGTCCTCTGAGACCTGTACGCACACACTTATATGCCGTCAGTCATATATACGCGCACAGAAGAGATAAATACCTCCTGACACAACGGCCCGGGGCAGCGTTTAGCACGCGGAGAGGAGAGATGAAGATGACTCTGACAAAGACACTGACTGTGAGCCAAACAAGCCCTATTCCTGGAAAAGCTGAACCCATTTCAGTGTCTCATACACCTCGGGGTCCTCATGTCACTTCACTACTGTCACAGACACTCTGATCCTGTCTAAAACACAGCACTACCTGAGCATTCGCACTCCAAACCTGATATTTGTAGAACAATAGAGTTTAATACCTTGATCTCTCTGACCCTGTCTGTTACGGTCTAATCTGACATTCAGACATGTGTACTGCTTTTTTTTTTTTTTCCCACACCACACTGAACAAGCAAGTGAAACAGAGCATGGAGCAGAGTGTAGAAGCTCCTTGAATGTTTAACACTGAGGTCTGTTTATCTTTTTCATTGTTGTTAGCGGTTTAATTAAGCAAGTCGTTTCTTTTTTTATCAACCAAGTATGACTAATATGAGTCCAGGAAGATACGCAGCCCTCAAATGTGATGTGTTTGCTTTTGTGTTAGGACACAATGGCAGCCGGGGTCCAGGGGCCCTTTAGATGCTCAAAGGAAAGAGAGCTTGAAAGCATACATGGATATGGAGGTTTAAAAAACATATTTTTGCATATATGTATACATTTTTAACTTTTAATATTAACCTTTTATAGTGCTTTATAAAGTATGTAATTTTATACAGTGGTTGCTCTCACAGTGTACTTTGAATAGTATAGCATCTCTAGCAAAGATATTAGTTTAACATATTATAATACACATTACAAATAAACTCTACATTGTAAAAAAAAATCCATAAAATTTACGGTAAAAAAAACGTCAGCTGTGGTTGCCAGGGTAAAACTGTGAAAAATACGGTAACAATATTTTTTTGTTTTACGGTTACACTTAATTTACAGTGAAATACTGTAATTTCTAATAATAAACCGTAATACTATACTGATATAATGTTAATATACCAACCTACTAAAGTAGTGAAATCTATTTTGTACCTTTGAAATACACTGAAACCTACCAAATACAGGTGGTGAAGAGAAAGTCATATGATGAACCAAAGCTCATCATAAGAAGCTTTTAAATAGTAGCTTATATAGAAGGTGCTCAGAGTCATTCACACAAGCACTAAACACCATCATGATAAGACTCATTAAACTGAAATGTGCAATAAATATTCATTCAACAACATTACATGTAACATACAACCCTAATAAACATCACTGATGCAAAAATAACTAAGAAGAAACATAGTTATTTAAAAGAAAAAACATTTTTAAACAAAATTTTAAATGCAATGCAGATAATTCTGGGATTGACAGTTTACGGTGTTTTTCCTGTAAATTTCCCTTTAACAGGAACTTACCATTAACCATTTAATGGGTTTTTACCATAGCATTTCAAAAGTGATTTTTACATTTGTTTGATTGGAATACATTTTAAAATATATAAAAACAGGACACAGTTATTTAAAATTATAATTATAAATCACATTTTTATTTTTTACTATGTTTTGATCAAATAAATGTAGTCTTGGTAAGAATTTTATAAAAATATAATAATAATTACTTCCCCCCCAAACTTTTAAATGGTTTAGTTTTAGTTTAAAAATTTAATTTTACTGTAAAGCATTACAGTTTAACAATATTTCACAGGTGGTAGAATCACAGCTTTTATAAATTGCATAGATTTGCAGCAATAAAGCAATACAGCAAACAAGTTATGCCATGTTCATTGCCATTATCACATGTTCAACAGACTGCTTAGAAATTAGACATTAGATGTCTTTTCATTCAATCATTTGGCCAAACTGTTTGAATCAGTTAATGATTCAGAGAGTATCATTTAGACAACTGATTCTCTGAATTAATAGTTTGGAGTAAAAGAGTAAAGTATGGCATTACTACCCGGGGAACAAAAACATTCTCAAAATTATTCACAATCATTAGTCAAAATTAGGAAACAGTTTTTAATTCAAACCTTAAATGAGCAGCTCATAAGAAAATGTTATAACCTAAAGTGTATTAAGAAACTAACAGTACATAAAAACAGTAACTCTAAACCTACTTCTTTGTATGCTAATGATATGTGTAAAAAAAGAAAGAAAGAAAGAAAGAAAGAAAGCAGACCTAGAGAAGAAAAACTGTCCTCTAAAAATATTAGCAGAGGGAGGGACGAATGGCAGAGAAAGATGAGAGAGCAAGACGAGAAGAAGGGAAGAGAGAAAGAGGAATTGGCCCTTTGAGGACTTTAAAGAGAAAGCCACCATGAGGAGAAGGGAAAGAAAATGTTTACTCAGGGAATTAGTTCAGGATCATTGTGTGTGCGCGAGGGCATTAGTTCCCTGGCTTGATTTCAGGGCCCAAGTGGCTCAAGCAGAGCTCCCTCTAGGCCAGGCCTAATTACCACAGGACTAGGGCCATTAAAATGCTTAACTAACCTCGTTTCTCCAAAACGCACAGATTAGCAGCAGCCTCCAGCAAAGTGGCGGGGATAACCCTGCTGCCTAATACCCCCTTTGATTTATTTTTGAAAAAGAGAGGGGCGAGGGAGCGAAGTGGTAACCGTAGAGAACTGGCACTGCGTACGCACTTAAACTTTAAGCGCAATGAAAAGATTCAAACTTCTGTGTCCACACACTGAGGAGGCTGAAACCACAGCCATTCACAGCACCATCATACACACAAACCTAACAAGACAAGACAAAAACTAGGGCTGCTGGTCAATTCGAAATTGTAATCAAATTAAGATGATATACCAAGCAATTATTAAAATAATTACATTTAATGCCACAGAGCAATATTTACTAATAACCCCCCAAAAAACGTAATTCCATTTTACAGTATTACCGTTTTTACTGTATTTTATGGCATCCAAACATATAAATATAAAAATATCCAAATATTTCAATATAGTATGTGAAAAGCAGTATGCAAAAAGAGTATTATGCCCGAATTCATGGTATTCGAAAAACCGAGTAAACAAAAAGTTCCTGGATGACTTACTTCTTCCAACCAGATTCTGAAGTATCTCATGATGCCATGGGAGATGATTTATAAATGGCAGGAAGCAATGCAACTGTTGCTGGTAAGTCATATGTCTGAATTTTGTTCATATTACTTTTACTCATATTATATGAAACTTTTTAAAACTCCAAATAAATGAAAATTATAGTCAAAAGTAGTCAGTATGTGATTTTGGATGTATTAAATGTGCACTTTAAATGTTGGAGTGATCTGAAATGAAAAGTAATTTAAATCAAACACACAACCGTTTAAGGGAGGATGGACCAAATCAAAATATAATAATCACTTAAAGTCTCATCAACTGGGAAACATGAAATTACGTATATTCTGGCAAATTTTTTAACCTGATACTTCCCAAACCGAGTATTGTGATCTTGTCATTGTTTATTACTGGACAGATGCTTGTGAAAACTGATGATGATGTCAAGGTAACATTGTTAAACCGTGTCCGTGTGTCAACGGCACACCATCACTGAACATCTCTCGCGCTTTCCATTGTCACATCCTTATGAAAATATGTTTTCCCTCTGGATTCGCTCATTATCATGTTTCATAAATGACTCAGATGTTTGCATTTTGACGATCATTGTTGTTCCTTGTCATTTGTCATGTGTGACGAGAGACAAAAGATGAATATTTTAGAATCAATTTGCATAATTCAATAAATAGACATACTTAAACTAGGATGCAAAATAATGTTGTGTGCAGCACAATGTTTATGTAAATGATTGGTGTCAAGATGCCTGTAGACTATGCAAGTGTCGATCATGCTTTGGCAATCCTTAAAATGCATTTGCTGTGCTACCCACTTTTTTGTTCAGAGGACTGAAAGGAAGAGAATATGGCACCTTAGAGCAATACTGTCAGCTTTGTCCAACACACTAAGAGTGGGATTTGCTTTATTTTGACAATTGTGTGTGATTACTGCAGCCAAATATGACAGTAACTGTATTTTGTTCATCATGATAATACCCTTATTGTCAGTCATCACTTTGTTTTATGCATGTTTTTCTTGCATCTCACCGTTTGATTTAATTCTCTCTGTGCCTACAATGATAAAAAGGATTAGTTAATCCAAAAATGAACATTTTGTCATCATTTACTCACCCTTGTGTCATTCTAAACCTGTCTGACTTTCCCTGAAACATTAAAAGAGAAGTTTTGAATTACGCTGTTCTCCTTGCAATTACATAGAGACTTTCAAGCTTTAAAAATGTCAACAAAGCATCATAAAAGTATAAAATATATAAAATCTTCTCCTTCATCAAACTGTTAACATTGCGACCGGACTAATGAGTCAGTAAGTTGGACTAGTGATCTGATTTGTAAATAAATCATTTAGACCTGTTGTATAAACTGAATCAACCAATTATTTGAAAAGATAGAACTGAAAAGAATAATTCACCCTCATATCAGACATCGCTGCTTCTCACATGAACACATACAGTAGGGCAGATGTCAAGATTATCAGTGAGTAACTTACACTCTGAGAAAAGTTCTAAAAACACGACATAATGTAACTGTAAAAGTGGTTTTGCATAGTTTGAAATAAAGATTATGGGGAAAAAAAATTCCTTTAATGCGTTATACAGTTTGGCATTTCTTTGAAATGATTTTCACTCAGAAATTACAAAAAAAAATCATAATAAATTACAAATCCTAAACATGTTTTTTAAGAACAGTGCTAATATGAATAGCTTTTCCATGCAAATTTTCCAGGCCATATTTTTATTTATGCTGTGCATTGTATTTAGTGCATAGGGTTGAAAAAGTCTGTAAACTTAAAAGCAAAGGTACTGGTAATCTTCTGCCAGAACCATATCTTATGTTTTTGTAGATATTGGTCTGTTTCTTACACTATAAAGCTATAACGCAATGCTTCAGAAGACTTGCACACAATACACAAGTCATATGTACTACTTGTATGATACTTTAGTGGTGCTATTTTGACATTTTGGAGCTTGACAGTCCCGGTTCTCATTCATTATTTTCAAAGTTTCAATGTTTTTTTTTTTAATGACATGACGAGGAAACAATTCTTTGTGAACTCAGTTAGGTAAGCGAACCCTGAGATGAACAGTCATCTTTATTATCCTGTATGAAAAGCATTATCTGCTGGATAAAATCCAACAAGCCTTTCTATTTTAAAAAATGCAGTTTAATAATACGGTTTACGTTTGAGCAAAAGAGAGTGCACGGCTAATCAGAAGGGAATAAGCATTGATAATTATTTAACTTCTACAGAACAACATAATCCCTTTAAGGATGTGTTTTTCTTAGAAAAAGCAGAAAAATAGAAAGCAAAAAAAATAAATAAATATATGAAAGCGTAAAAATGCAGGCCTGACTGGAGTGTGTGGTGTCATGGGAGGTGTAGTGTGGAGAGAAGATAGTGCCTAAGCTAGCTAATAGCATCTTTGTTTTCAGTCAATGCTGTGCTGTGTTCTCCTGGGCATTGCAAGACGTCTTTGGCAAAGCCAGTATTGCGCAGTTCTTCACTTGAGCTCAAGCCACAGGGACACCTTGGTTTATTTATCTTTCAATCAAGCCCCAGCGGTCACAGCCGAGCGGTCAGCAGCTGCCAGAAGAGAAGCCATTTCCCTGAGGACATGTATCCAAGTCACACCTACCTGAGGACTGCAGATTCCGAGACAAAGGAACTAAGACACAAACCCTTTCATGCGGAATTTGTTCCACATCTTAAGTCTTTGAAAAGGAATCTGGATGTCTTGGATTTTCCTCATGCTGCCGCACCAACAAACAAACGGGCAGCGTCGTGGTAGGACACCGAGAGAAGTTATTGTCACTTATTTATGTCCGCCGAGGATTTATTATTGTTTCCCGGAATTTCATTCTGGCTCTCTTTTGACAAAAATAAATGACTCAGAGACCTTGAAAGTTTAATTTAAAATAGGAGCTTGTCTTGCAGTCAAGACTTTAAAATAAAACAATCGCTTTGACTGTAGCGACTGCGGTGATGTGGAGGAAAGAAGTCTGGAACTGATATTTATTCTTCTGCCCTTGAAAATGGGATTCGCAATGCCAATTCATCGGCATGTCTGCATCGCAGACAGACACACAGGCCGCCAAAGTCCTTTTTCATTGGAACACCTCCGATCGTTTATCTTGACGCTTGGAAAAATAACGTGACAAACGCTTCAGTTAATCTGTTGCTGTAGAGCAACAATTAACTTGTAGTTCCTGGAAAAAAAGCAGCCAGTGTGAAAGGACACGTCATAGAAACATTGAATAATGGCTTTAGGCCCTGCTTTTGGGCCTATCGTTGTTTGAGTAATGAAAAGGCTGAAAAGGAGAAAAATGTTTAGTACTCCCAGATACTTTTATTGCGAGAGAAAAGGCATCATATACTTTTACAGCATGTCTTAAGTGCTTATCTATGAGGTGGCTGAAACCCTATTCTGGATGTGCCTAAAACTAACATGAGCCCAGTCTTGCCTTTAATTTCCTGTTAAACTCAATCAGATTACCTTTGTGGCACTGTGAAGTAGACTGCTCCTCCGCCATTGAATTATGCTATTAGCACAGCTGGGCTCTTAAAACAGATAAGCACTGCTAGGCTTGTTCAGGAAGGGTTTTTTTCCTCCTGCAACCACATGGTCTCTGTCAAAGCACCTACGTCAGGCTGAGCTTACAACCTGTACAGCCCAATGAGTTTGTGGTTGTCACAAGGAACTCTGCCAACATGAATCAGGTCCTTATCTCAAGAATTTTGAAAGAATGAAAAAAAGTTAGTTTAGCAAATGTTTAACACTTTTAAACAACAGCTGCTTATAAATATGTATTTATTTAATTATTGTGATGTATATATATATGCTCCATACAGTATGTGGAATCTCACTTAAGGCGGTTAAACATCCTGATCATCATGCAATTGGAATGTAACACATTTTTAAGAAAATCACTAGCTAAACTTAATTGATTTACCACCCACCAAATAGAGTTAAAAGCATTCAAAGAGTAAATGATTTGTTTAATTCAACCTGGCCTCATAAAAATATGTACCTCTGTGCACATTTTGTGCAACACCATTTTTCCTGCATGTTTCGCCACAGTTTCAAAGAGAAATGTCCACTGAAAACAGAGGTTCAGTATGTGAACCCAGGCATGTTTTTAATATGTTAATATAGGTATGTATTACGATGGTTCAAAATTGAAATATCCAGGGACTTTTGCTAAAAGTTAATGTCGGGAATATGCCCTACACCAAATCCAACCCTAAACCTACTTGATAGGATTAACAAATGCAAAACTGAGATAAAAATGCATTTGTTGATGCAACAGTGCCATTTTAACTTCCTTTTACACAGATTTGTCAAACCGTGACTACACAGGATTCAAACGGGATGTCTCCATACTCCAAGAGCTACTGAACAATCTATGAAAACCCACAGATATGAAGCTGGATATGTGTGATGCTAACATTCAAAACATCAAATATCTCAGCATAATAATATTGTTTAGAAGTCATAACATGATGATCTTTAAGTAATTGTGTGAAAATTACACTTTATTAATCGAAACTGTGTAAAAGGTTTTAGAGTTTTCCTGCCTATAGTTTTCGTTTCTTTTGGATATTCTTTCAGTAATATGTACTTATTGGTACATATTTCGTGTCTCACTAAAAAGTGAACCAAGGTACGTTTATGCCATGGCACCAGGTATGTTTAATTTGATGGGTTCTAAAAAACTATTCAGATGAGCAAATGTCATATTCATGCCATCAAACAAATAAATAAAACCAGAATTGATTGGAGCGCTGCAGACATGAGGGAAAGCAAAAGTAGTAGCCTAAACACTCTTCACGAGTTCTTGCTTTACAGCAAATTTTTATTTTCAGCTGTTTTCAGCGATACAGGTGTACCACGTTCAGAAAAATCCTCGTCCATCTTCATCTACTTAATATTCTGACCATGAAAGTGTTTAACCCCCCAAAAGATATCAGATAACTTTTTCTTCCTCTCCACAGATGATATTAAGTGCCTGCCATTATCTCAGTAGGTCTGTATCATATTAGAATCTGCAATCGGGTCAGAAAGTATACAGGGCTCTTGTCTCGCCCACTGCTGCAGAATTACTTTCTGCCACACAATGCCGGCTGAATGGGTGGAAGCTTTGTCATTTAAACTGCATAAAGAGGCCAGAAATTGATTTTTATTGTAGATCTTCATATCTAATAAAGCTCAGAGGATCTCTTTTCTTCAGCGTCTGAATGGCCACTGAATGCTTTCAATCTACTTCTGTGTTTCATGCATAAAAGTGGAGGCCTGGACGAATTAGAGAGGGAGGGGGGCAACGCCAGTGAAAAGCGACTACCCCACCCCACCACCACCTCTGGCTGCTTTCTTTCTCAGAGGGAGGCAGGTCTGGGGAGTAGGGAGAAGGTGAAGTAGATGGGGGTAATTGAAAAAGGAACTGATTTTTCCTTCTTCTTTTTCAGAAGAATGTGTTCTTTTCAATAAGAAAAAACAGAACCAGAGCTGGATTTGGCAAAATTAAAAGAGGGCCCGTGGAGAAGTCCAGCATGAATGAAAAGAATAAAAAGCTTCTTCATATTTTTCATTTCAGTCAAAGGCAGCTCACCTGGTTCACTGCCCAGGTTTTCGCAAGAAAGTGTGTCTCGAACCCTGAGGCGGCTTCAATGAGCCATTTAGAATTTTATTTTCCTTCAACATTTCTGCCTGTGCGATCATCCTTTGCGGCTAAATGCTTTACCTTGCTTACAGAGCTCCTTGCAGAATTTTACTCATTTCCCCTCATTGCGCGTAATCCTAAACATGTAAACAAAATTTGTTTTCATGTGACTGAATATGATTAATTATCTCGGAGTAATCCAGCTCCACTCGCAAAGACTTTTCAGAGGAGATTACAATTTTCAAACTGACAACCATGATAGTTGGGAGCGCTCTGTACGTCTTAGATTAAAGGTCACAGAGGGAGAGTGAGCACAACTCAGGAAACATTAAGTTAGGTTAGGGCAGATGCAATCGTAGCCACTTCACACGAAAAAGGAAGCCTCGAACGAGAAAAAGAAAATGAACATGGATATCTGCATATTTGCCACCAAAACATATGGCTGTGCCTAATGCTATTTAACACTTGGGGCTGGGTTTAATCAAACTTCTGCAATTAAAAACACAAATTAGATGCAAACAGCTGAAAGTTGGGTTATGATACACAGAGGGATGGCAGACTTAGATAGAGCAAAAGCTATACACTTCCCAGTAATCCTGACAAAGACATCTCACTACATGCTCTGCGTATCAATATAAACACACATACACACCGTGTAGCATCTATATTATAACATCCAACATGAAAAAAATATTAAATATTGACCATAACATATGCATTATGGAAACATATGGGAATAGTCTTACTTCCATGCCTCGGTCAAAAGCAAATGTAATGTATTTTTTAAGGTCCTAAAATCAATGATGTAAAAAAAATAAAATAAATAAAAATCTATAACTACTGATATAGCTGTTTACACCAACATTCATGCAAAGTAAAAAAAGGTAATGTTTTCAAGTAATGGCTACTACCTGACACCGTCCTTTGCACATTGAGCTGTGAGTAATATGTATAGTAATTTGACTGTAAGACTCAGTAAAGGTGATAGTTTGGACTCTACTGACCATAATAGCATTAGATGGGATGCAAGTGTCCATCACCCACTGCTGAGTGAGATGATCTTCATTGAATGAGCGGACTGCTCATTCAATGAAGATCATCTCACTCAGTCACACCACACAACAAAGTTAGTTTCCATATAGGACGTGTTTGTGTGTGTGATCCTGATCCTGACAATAACACTGGACTCCAAATATACTGAGTAACCTTGTAATACTCACTCAGAGTGGAATGCGAAAAGACTTTACAGTTGTTAACAAGCTGTTATGGCATATTCTCTAGGCAGTTTGTATCCAATGTCATGTCACAATTCAGTTTCCAACCCTTTTTACTTGTAGTGTACTGTACAAGCAAAAAAAGGCCATAAACCAAAATAAAGGTAGGATAAAATAATAAAAGATCAAATAAAAAAATCAAATACCAGGTAATTCACACCAGTGCCATATGTATATATATGTGTGTGGTGCTGCTGATTTAGGAGCTACTGTTCTGATTATGTCACCTGGACTGTTTTGTGTCCATGCAACCTTTCTGGGTCGTGATCATGTTAATTTCATCGGAGGGTCAGAAAGCTCTCAGATTTCATTAAAAAATACCTTAATTTTTTGTTCTGAACATGCAGATTCAGAACAAATCAATGTTGCTAAACGATTAATCGCATTCAAAATGAAAGTTTTTGTTTATATAATATATGTGTGTACTATGTATGTGACACATATGTATATGACTTCTAATTGCACACACCTGTTCCCTATCACCACTACTGCATATAACCTCGCACCTCACTGTGTCTGGTCTCAATGTTATCATCTGCTCCATGCCTGTCACTTACCTGCTTCCTGGGATACCTTCTCTGCAACTTCTGAAACCTGGAATCCAGATAAGACTGTGTTTATGTTCTGAAGATTTGATGTTTGATGTTCAGTTGAATACTGACCTTGTTTATGATCGTGAAAGAAGACAAGACCTTTAAATAGAAATGCAGAGGGGATCACCTGTGTCTACTCGACTTTCTCCCAATCGGTCATGGGACTGCATAATAGATTTGCTACCTAGTGATGCGTCATGCCCAATGTGCTATCCATAAGCCCCTCAGTTTTTCAACATTTCACGAATTACATTTTCAGAGATATGCTCCAAAAATTTTTCATTGTTTATATTGACAATATCCTTATCAATTCACCGGATATTCATACTCACCAACAGCATTTTTGTCAAGTCCTCCAACATCTCAGAGAGAACCAGCTTTTCCTAAAGGGAAAAAAAAGTGAATTCCATCAAACCTCATTTCACTTCCTGGGGTACGTCATCACACCTTAAGGGGTCGTGATGGATCAAAAGGTAGACACAGTCCGTAGCTAGCCACAACCTACTACAGTCAAGCAGCTACAACAGTTCTTTGGGTTTGCAATCTTCTACCGACAATTCATTCATCAATACAGTCACATAGCTGCCCCTTTAACATCTCTCCTCAAAGGTCCATCCCGCAATCTCACCTGGACTCAAGCCGCAGTCGAAGCCTTCTGTCACCTCAAAGAATCCTTCTGTTCAGCTCCTACCCTGACTCATCCAGATCCTGAGAGGTCATTCATGGTGGAGGTGAACGCCTCAACCATTGGGGCCATCCTGTTTCAGTACACTGCCAATCCTCCCAAATTTCATCCATCTTCTTGTGGATGTCCCCAGTGGAGCAAAACTATGATGTCAGTAACAGGGAATTGTTAGCAAAAAAAGCTGGCACTAGAGCAATGGAGGCATTGGTTAGAGGGGGCCAAACACCCATTTAAAGTCATTATAGTTCATAAGAACCTGCAATACCTCAAGGATGCTAAAAGACTTCATGCCGGGCAAGTCCGGTGGGTGTTTTTTTTCACAAAGTTTCAGTTTAAGCTGTCTAATCGACCCGGTCATAAAAACACTAAAACTGATGCCCTGTCACATATTCATTTTCCAGATCCCATCACTGAAGAGCCTGAACCCGTGCTCCCTCCAGCCGACCTCATGTGAACTATCCAGTGGGCATTAGACGAGGAGATCACACAAGCCACCCAAGAGGAACCTTGGGTGAAGATCGGAGGCTACCTACGCGCATCAAGACCAGTGGAGCCAGTATCTGCCCTGGGCCGAATATGCCCAAAACTCTCTCCGTCAGGAATCCACCAAACTCACCCCTTCTCAATGTGTTTTAGGCAGACAACCACCTTTGTTCCCCTGGTCTGGTGAGAGGTTCCAGCTGTCGATGACTGGTTTAAGGAGAGTGAGAGAGTCCACCTGCAGCGTGCAGTATGAAGGCATAAGGACCAAGCCGACGCCTGTCGAAGAGATACACCTACTTACCATCCTGGTGACTGAGTCCACATGTTATCCACATGTGACGAGTCCTTGCTATATTGAATCATTTCCCATCACGAGGTAGATAAATGATGTGACTTATAAGCTCCAGCTACCACCCAATTACCGTATATCACCTTCTTTCCACGTCTCCCTACACAAACCTGTCACTGATCCTGTTCTCCCTTCCACAAAACCCAAAGTACCTTCACCTTCCCAAAATTGTCCACCAAGAAACCATCTTTACGGTGAAAGAGATCCTGGACTCCTGATGTCGAGGCGGTCAACTACAGTATCTGGTGGACTGGTATCAGTGATGCGCGGGTAGACCCGAAATGAGCGGGTGAGCTTTATGAGTCATCCAAAAATATTTTTTATGATGTTCGGGTCGCAGTCAGTCGGGTCGTTTGAAATAAAGATGCCAATTAAACCTTTGTAATTTCTATAGTACTAGACACAGTTTTCTATGAAATACATAGGCCTACACTTTATTGGTTAAATTACTGGTGAGAAGATGATGCACAAGCTTAGTCTGCATGTAGAGATGGAGGCAGCAAGAGGAAAGGTGAAGACTTGGGACTGGAAGCTCCGCAAACACACAAATAGAAAGAGCAAAGTGTGGGAGACATTTGCCGAAATAAAGAAAGATGATGACCAACGTGCTGACTTTGTCATGTGTAGGCTACCTTTTAAATGTTGACTGTTGTTGAACCAGGTGGATTAGTTGACAACATCGGTAGGGTTCGGGTTGTTTACACATTGACCCGCGCATCACTGACCGGTATTATGGTCCAGAGGAAAGATCATGGGTACCTCGTAATGACATCCTGTATCCTACCTTGCTTAGTGAGTACCATCAGCTCCATCCAGATCGTCCTTATCCGTCCTCATCGTCGGTCAACGGCATCAGGAGACGGCCTTGAAGGTGAGGGTACTGTCACAGAGCCACCAGCCATGCCCCCTTCGAATCCCAATGCACCAGCCCCATTCATCCGCTCTCAGTCACCAGACTTCTAATTGCACACACCTGTTCCCTATCACCAGTACTGCATATAACCATGCACCTCACATCCTTCTGTGTCTGGTCTCAATGTTATCATCTGCTCCATGCCTGTCACTTACCTTCTCCTTGAGACTTACCTGCTTCCTGGGATTCCTCCTCTGTAACTTTATCCACCTCTGAAACCTGGAATTCAGATAAGACTGTGTTTATGTTCTGAAGATTTCCTGTTTGATGACGTTCAGTTGAATACTGACCTTGTTCTGATTATCCCTCATTATTAGTTTTATGGATATCTGCCTCCTTGCAGTTTTTGAGTTTGTGACAGTATGTTTAGTGTATATATAAATACACACACATGCATGTATATTTTTACAAAAAAAATGTGTTAATATATATAGTATATTTATATATGATATGATTTATATGAATATAAATATATACATGTAAATACACGTGACTATTCAAAATATATGTTGTGTGTGTGCCTTTATATTTACATAATAAATATACTCAGTATACACACATGTATTATGTAAGCAAAAACTAGTATTCAATTGCGATTAATTATTTGACATCACTAGAACAAATATATGATTTAGAAGAAATTAAATGTTGTAATAACATATTTATACAAAGTTATACAAAAAAAAACAAAACATAGTAATCACACAGAAAACAAAAACATCAAAATTATTTTATAGGAAGTTTAATCAGGCACTGAAGAGAGTTAACAATTAAATGTTCTACCAGCACTTTTTTTTACAATAAAATGGGTGGCCTAAATTATTCATAATAATGTACATAAAAAAATCTAATAAAAATTTAATAAAAAGATTATTAAATTATATAAAAAAAAAAACTAAACATACGTGTGACAAGTTGTAAAAAATTTTTACATGTAACAAATGCACTACTAATGGTAGTAAACCCCGAATAATGGTAAAAGAAAATTGTGCTCATGGTGCCCCCAAATTGGTTAAGGGACTATTTAGACCAATCCCATTGAGTGTGTCACAATTTCTTTCAGATCAGATTCCTATTGATGTAGGATGCAGGATAATAGTAAATGTAGGAAAATGTACCATGCACAAACCTTGGATGATGTAAATTATAAATATTATATATAAGTTTGTAACGGTTGGGGTGCTGGAGGACGAAGGAGAATGCTGGAGATCGCGGAGTAGAACAAACAGTCTTTTTAATAACA
>JAUMHI010000041.1:7770646-7786497 GCA_032359435.1 Enteromius unitaeniatus
AGGGGGGAACACGGAACAGACCAAACATGAACTCAAAACCGAAACTAAACAGGACTAAACAGACATGGAACGTTACAAAGTTACAATAAAGCCAAAAATTTCATAAGAAACATTTCACATCCAATGTGTCAGTTGACCATCTAAAATAAAAAGTTAGCTACAAAAGATTTATGCATTGGTGCACCAGCCTCAAGTTAGAAGCTCACTGTTAAAGCCAGCATTTATGTGTCACATTCAAATATGTCAAATATGTCACAAAGTTAATTTTTCTTTCTCCAGTTGCCGAGCACTGAAGGACAATAGCGTCTGCTGACTCCTTGGCTCTAAAAGAGCCATGTAAATCACACCACTCACAACACAGCTGCAGCTGGCCCAGGCCAAGGTGAGCCTGTGTAGACCGTGGTCTCCCCCACGACGTTACCGAGGAGAGAGGGGTAGAAGAGGGAGGTGGAGGAAGGGAGGAGGCTTTGAGAGGATTCTTTATGCAGCTCTGTGTATTTCTTTCATGTTGTCCAGCCGGTAACTGAGTTGCCTTGCCGGAGGTGATGGCTAATTCACACCCTTAGATCAGGAGCATGAAATGAGAGAGGAGAGCAGAAGGGGAAAGCCCTGGGGTTAATGATAGCTCTCCCTGCGCATATATCCAACACTATTTCATATAAATCTGGCCAAATGGTTTCATTTGAGATGATCCCTGGCATCTTCTGAGTGCGCACACATGCACATAATCTCATGTAACATAGCATATGTACTCTCACAACCATCTACTGTATGGGTCACATTGAAGGACGATGAGTTAATAAATAAGCAATTTAAATACGATTTTGATCATTTTATATTCGTTTGATCAACCACACATCCATTTGGCTATGATGGAGATATTCGGGAGTCACACGATCAACAAAATGAACAAACAGTTACACTGTATTACACTGCTAACTAAAGAAAAGCACAACAATAACTTCACAAATATTTGACTTCTCAGTTGTACAAGCTTGTGGATAAATAATCTGTGTCCGCTTTCTCCACCAAAAACCCCTCTTTAAAGTTATTTTAAATTTTTCAGCAAGGCTTTGAGAAATCTGTTTGTTTGAGGGCAGCATTAGATGTGACCAGCGTTTTATTGTGACATAAAACCGCATTTCTTCCTCGGCAGATTAAAAATAAAATCGGTTAATAAGAAAAGCTGTCAGCGGTAGAAAACGGCTGACATAATCCGTTTATCCTCCAAGCAATAAAGATATTGGTCCTTGGGAGTCTATCTTCCCTCTTATGTTATTTCGCCCAAAACATTATCTTCTATGCATTCAGATGGATTAAGAAGTCATATGGTAGATAGAAGGAAAATGACAGATACAATAAAATATAATATCCTTTCAGTTCTCCTCGCATCCTCTGACAGAAGGCTACACATATGTGCACACACATAGGCGAAAAAGGGAAGAAGAGATTGAGAACGAAGGAGAGAAAAGTAAACAGAGATGGAGCACAAGCCGAAGAAAAGAGCAGTCGGGGCAGGCAACAGTGTTTTGAAATGCTGATATGATGAGAAAGCGATTGGACTGGCTTCTAGAGAGGTCACAGCATCCCTCTCCTGTTACTTCCCTCCGTACCTGGTTTCAATAGGTCACAATTCTACTTCCTACGGGCCTGCCAGCCCCCTGCTTCCTGCGAAACCAGCAACGCTGCAATATACAAGAATGACAATAAAACTTGTGATGCTTTTCACAACACTATTACACAGCAGATAAATGTTACGTGGCTGCATTTTAACTGAAAAGACAGACAAAGAAATTAATAAATAAATAATTTAAGCTATATTAGCTAGTTAGCATGGCCCAATTAGCATGGCCCCTGCTGGAAGATGTCGTAATTACACCGTCTAAACACATCTCTTTTTTTGGGTCCTCTGCTAGTAGATGTCATAATGACACATTCTAAACACTAAATGCATCTTTCTTCATTCATTGGCATTTAAAATTAGTGCAAACATGTTTTTTTCACCCATATTATTATTATTTTGCAAATGGCATATTGATTTCTAGTTTATTCTGCTACTATGTATATATAATATTTTAGTTTTAAATTTTGCAGTCATTTATTAGGGGGGAAAACATATACTTATATTACAGTAGTCATTTTAATTCATGTTTTAATTTTAGCTCAGTTGCACTTTTAGGTAATTAAAATAACCCAGCTCAACAGTGATTAGTCACATGACTGCAGGTTTCACCAGCCGAGCAACTGCCATTAAGAGGATAGTAGATAGTTACTAATAGATAGTTCTCCCTAAGAATTATAAAAGCTCCTGGGTCAAAACAAACAGATTAATTAATTTATATTAATGCACGAGTACACATTATCTCCCACCCCTGACAATGATAAACACATTGATATGTATTCTTTACCACCTCTGTATCTCTGTGGCTCCACTTGAATCTGATGAGCATCTAATATGTTTGCTTAATGGAGATAATAGCCCATTTCTCAAAGAGGTCTTGTCCACTCTGGTTTTTGAGGGTCTGAATAGATTGAGGATGGGGTGAGGGGAGTCTGTGAACCGAGTCTGTTATGTTTAATCAGGCCGGCTTGGCTGGTAATGAATTTTGATTACGCCTGTTAACGGCAGCAGAGTGTAAAGTCGGGAGATGGGGGGAGGTCAGGAAAGAGAGGGGGTGAAATATTAATATCTTCTAAAATGATGCATGAATCCCTTGTGTGTAATTTCCTTCACTCGCCTTGTCCGCTTTTAAACAGTTAGCACTTCATCATTAGAGAGGGAACTTTTTGCTTTTCCATTCATCTCTCTGTAATGGCCACTCGTTGATTAATGCAGATCTTGATTCATTAGTTTATCATCACTGTGGTTTTAAGTGATCATTGCATATCCATCATGTGGCAACAGGAAGTGTGTGCGAACAGAGCGGAGTGCTTAGACCGCATAGGTTCCCCACAGGGCCTGCCGCACTGACTCGTGAATTTAAGGGAGTGTTTTTGCAGAGGGTGGGGAGGAGTAATAACTCACGTTGTCTCCAGTCTGTCCCCCTGCACTCAATGAGAGGCGATTGTCTCCTCGTGTCTGCACACACCCACCTATTAAAATGCCATCACTTTCATTTATAAAAAGCAAAAAGAGCTGAAAATGCACAAAACATTATTTGATTAAGAGTGGTTGCCTGCGGAGGATCTTATTAAATGTTAAAGAGCTCACAGAGAGTAAATGGATATAAAGTCCAAATAGCAAGGGACTTTTTTTTTTTTTTTTTTTGGAGACTTGTTTAAAAGGCCAGTGTAAAAGGTCACTTTGAGGACTGGACAAATGTGTAAAAAATATACTGATAAAGCTATTATTGGCAATGCTAACAAGGGGAAAGGAAACCCTTGTCGTAACCCCTTAAAAATACAATTCGTTTAACCTATTAACTTGTATATACTAACATCAGAGGGAAATGTATTTGTGTATTTAAAGTTAGTGTTAATTAAATATTTTTTGATAATGCTTTCAGCAACAAAGTTCCCTTTTGTGCAGTTCTTGTAAATTTGGAATGGTATTTAACTTAAAACTGAATTAGCAAATAATATTGTTATTTTAAGTGCTGTCAAACACTTGTGATTAAGTACATGCTAAATAAATATTTTTGTTTACATAATACATGTATATTTACAGTGTATATTTATTATGTATAAATACACAGACATACAGTATATATTATAAACATGCATTTGTTTGTGTGTGTGTGTGTGTGTGTGTACATACTTTAATAAATATACACAGCATACACACATATATTATACAAACAAAAATCTTTATATTGAATGCAATAATCACAAATAATAATTTGACAGCAGTCACAGCACTAGTTATATTCTGTGCTTAAATAAGAATGCTTAGAAAAACCAAGTCAAAATGTTTATTATTAAAAATAATACTTATAAATAATGTAAAAGTAAAACAAATAATAATAACAATAAAAATATTAATAATAAGTTTTACCTTTTTATAGTGCAGTTTGCGAACTGTACAAAGTAGTCATAAAAGTACAGCTTTATTTCAGAAGAACTGAGTGGTTACAAAAAAGAAAACAACTCGCTTACAGTTTTCGTTTTTAAGTTACATTAAGTTATTTTATATTTGGATTAGACAGAAAGTGATGGCGTCAGAGTAGGTCCATTTTCATTCAGGCTTTTTTGAGGACCAGCTTTTAACATTACGGTGTTGAATGAACAATCAACAAATTACATCGACATGAAGGCAGCACCTCCTCTCAAGGTTTTGCCTGTATCTCGTTTTTAACACCACTCATGTTCACAAGACCTCAATGACCATTCAATCAGTTCAATCAGTTCATTTATTAATATTCATTTTTATTTATTTGTGATCTGTCAAATATTTTCCAAAACCTGAGAATTCAGAGAAGAATTGTGCAAAAAGACAAACATTTCCCCCCACCAAAACACTGTACAGGTGAAAAAAAAACACTTATTCTGTTTTCTCAGGCACAAACAAAGCTTGTTCAGGCCTGATCCTATTGGTCTACTTAAGTACAGACAGAGTAAACATATTTAAGAAGTAGTTTATATTTCATACTAATATGACTAAGTTGAACCAAGTATCTTGATTAAAACAGTCATTCAGCCTTGTATAAAAGAAACTGAGAAATGACTAACAAGATCAGTGAATTCAATTGTGGGTTCATGATTAAAAAAATTAATTTCTCTCATGCAGAACAAAGGAGCAACTTCCGCTAAATTCAAAAGAGAAAAGATCAGCCTCCAAACGTAGACCCACTTAAATTAATTGGCTGATGATGTCTGCAAAGAATTAGTTCAGAGTTTCATAATTGTCCATTAATTTTTCAAGCCAGACTGAACTCATGACTCCAGAGAGAGAGACTGTGAGAAATCTAAAGTTGCTCCCGGCATCTGATACCCAGCATGGGAAAAAAAAACAGAGATCTATAAATTCACATCGTAATCACACTTAACATCAGACCCCAGGTCTTTTGTCTTGCCCAGAGCTATAAAGGTCTTCGCTTTGAGCTCTCTTTCTTCTTCCTAGCAGTTTCTGACTCTCTCTACCAACTACTCAGCTCTGCAAAAGTGTTGCCATGACTCACATATTCTAAGTTCATTTCAACAGCATCAAATGAGGAGGCATCAAATTAATTCTTTTCCCATTCTTAAGAACTTCAATCCATTAATCAACTGACCATTTTTTGGTCATTATTCTTATTCAAAAATATGCTTAACATCTCTCTATTCTGTTGGTTTACTTTTATCTTTGTATGCATGTTTACTTATTTATTAAGTTCCCCTTTTCTAATAACAAAATCCCATTGTGTATATCACACCTGTTGTAGTTAAATAAAATAAATAAATAAATTAGACAGCTTCTCTGAGACTTTTATATTTTTACTTGTATTATGATTTTAGTTACTTTTTAAATCATATGTTAACTTGTTAAATATTAACTTAATTTTAGAACAATCAATAAACAAACATTCTTGTACATATGTATTTAATACACGGCTTCGTGGAATACTCAATTCTGATTGGTCAGTCGCCACATTCCAAGGTTTATGTAAGGCAGGGCTGGGCGACTTCGCTCCTGGAGGGCCGGTGTCCTGCAAAGTTTAGCTCCAACCCAAATCAAACACACCTGCCTGTAACTTTCTAGTGATCTTGAAGACATTGATTAGCTCCTTCGGGTGTGTTTGAGTAGGGTTGGAGCTGAACTCTGCAGGACACCGGCCCTCCAGGACAGAAGTTGCCCAGCCGTGATGTAAGGGGATAATATACAGCTAGCAGGTTGTTAAAACAACCGGTAAAACTAATAACACCTGCTCATCCAGGTACTATGCATCATCTTGACCGTTAGTAATTATATCACTCCGCTGTCGCTGACAGTTTGCCGTTCATCCTGTAGCTTAAAAATGCTTAACCACGAGTTAAAATGGAGGACTTCGATAACAAACTGCAACAATTCTGCAATAACAACCTGCTGGCTGTACATTATCCTTACGTAAGTGTGTATATATTTATATTATTGTGTCTGTGTCTTTATGTTTGTTTACTTATTCATATTCCTTTTTCTCATAACAAAATCCCATTGCGCATAAAAACCAGTTTTTTAATCAATTATTTAATAAACGAATCAACCATTCTCAAAGATGAGTTCTACTTTCTTATGATTTCAGTATTTCTGGGGTCAAAATGAAAATATTTAAAGTTCTACCATTATTATTTATGAAAAGCGTGTGGCTACCTTTTATAGTAAGTCTCAGAGGCTCTAAATATAAGTCATGTCATGTCTCTGGAATCCCACACGCCAAAAAAAAGTAAGGGTAAATTACTTTAAACTGCAGCCAAAAACAGGTTTTGTTAACCTCCAAACCTGGACCATCTTGACTTCCACATTTATCTTGCCTTTGTCCTGTTTACTTAACAGCACAGCTTGTAAAAGGCTGCGGGCACTGCTGGGATTAGGAGGTGCGTCTTGTGGAGGCGGCCTGCGGAACAGAAGTTGACACACAAGTGACGCCAACACAAAGCGGCCATGACACCCGGAGAGTCAGGTACGTCTCAACATCCTCCTCCACTGGCTGAGTGGCGGTTCCACACGAGAACACGTGCAGCCAACTGGGGCTTAATGGAAAAATTCAAATAGCGTCCATCTTTTGCGTACGCAGCCATAACGGTGTCACCTCAGTCCCGGTATTACAGACAGGATCCGATAACAGAGTCCTGGACATGGGTAAAAAAAAAAAAAATCCTCTGATGTGGATTTGCAGTGACCTGAAGTGCAGGGTATATCAGCCAAAGCTCACGCGGACATGAACTTACGGCTCCAGCAAACCTAATGAGCGCTCTAGTCCCACTTAACACCAAGTGTGACCAGATAGACTCCCCTAATATTCTCAGTGCGAGTCTGGTGTCCGTCCCATAATACTGTCATTTCATTTTCGTAATCCTAGCTATTAATATGATATGTAAGGGGGATGCTTGCAAAGTTACAAGTGTAAAAGAGCGCAGTCAGGGATCTTTGGCCAAATACGTTAGCTGGGTTATGATAATGAAGGATGGACTCATATTTTCCTCGTATGGCTGACAAAATCCCCCATTTCATACACGGCCATTTTTCCCCTCTATTAAAAAGCAATACAATTCAGAAATTGTTCCGAGATTATATGTCATATATTTAGGTTTACAGAACACTAAAGCAGCATAAATTGCATATCAATGATGCAAGGCAGTTCATTTTTCTCAGTATCATTACCTCTGAAGATTATCGAGCTCAAAAGTCTTTTGAACAGCTTCTTTTAAAACCAATGTAACGTTTATAAAATGGTGTAGCTCGCTGCCAAAGCTGTCACCCGCTATCTGTTGGATGTCTTTACAAACAAATTTATTCTAAAGATATGATGAAAGATCAAGCTATAAACCTCAAAAGGAATCTAATTTAATCTTTTCTTTTCATTTTAAAAATCTGCGATTCATTTCGCCGCTTGACAGAGGAATAAATAAAATGTTGCCCACCCTCTCTTCATGGCCGTGCCGCGGAAAAAAACCCCAAACAGAAGGAAGACCCCTTTCAGTCACTCTCTTGCTTTCTTTTTCTCTCCCTCCATCTCTCCCCTCTTCTTCAGCTCTCCTCTAATGCACCCTAATCCCAGCTGAAGACAGACGTACGCGCTGTGTGTGTGTATGCGTGTGAGTGTGTGTAAGAAATATCTCTTTGCTTTTTCTGCCTCAGTTCATTATTTTTCTTTCTTGTCACTTAGTGTGATAGGTTGGACAGAGGCGCACAGATGAGCGCTGAAGACACAGTCACAGGGCCTTAATCTAGTCTTTAATGCGTGACTTCAGAGATGTCATTTATCTTGTGACTGCAGCAGGCGTCCACAAAACTTTATCTCTAATAATATATTGATGGATTAAAGGGGTCAGGCTGGAGACCAGGCAAGAAAAATTGCTTATTGACATCAAAATACAGTGCCCCCAAAACCTGATAAACATAGGGACAGGAGAGTGGAAGTCAGAAAGAGGGGAGTGACAGAGAGAGAGAGATGAGAGCGGGGAGGCATTGTGACTGTTTGTGACCGCTGATTTTCCTCCATCACAGGAGCCTCCGGTGGTCTAGGCCCTCGGCTTGATAAAAACACCCGCGGTTCTGTCCTCTCGAAGTGCAGCCGTTACGCGCTGCACACCGACATGCTGCCGTTAGCCAGAGGAAACGCTGCCGAGTTTCTGCAGGACTCCGCCGTATCTCTCAGAGTACGCTTGTCCTCGCCACGCATTTGTCGCCGCGCACCTTATTAAACCCCCTTAAGTAGATTGTGAGGCAGGAGTACTTGTGTAGGGGCCACAGCCAGAGCAGGGGAGCTTCAACAAATATCAAATACACACTAACCTGCTATAAGGGCGAAGCAAAATAGCACAAAGAGGGATAAACCAACAACATCTAAAAAGGTTTCCTATGGGTAAATGTAGCGGCTCTCGGGGGTCCTTTCTATTGCTTTAATAGAACACTTTATTTAAAGATTTTTAAAGGTTGGGACAAATGTCTCATATTGCTATTTTTGACTAAAAAAATTTAACAATTTGTTAATTGTAATCAAATTTTATTCAAGGCACTCTATTTACTTGTTTGTTTGTGGTTTGTTGGATGGATGGATAGATGGATGGATGGAAAAACAGACCCAAAAAAACAGGATGTGTGACTTTTTTGTCACTGTGTCTCATGGTCAAAAACCTTAAAATATCGGATAATTTAACCTATAAATCACAAGGCTGTGAAATGTCACTTGGTGTGCGACTCACCCAAAACATAATTATATTTATGAATTAAGATTTTTTTTAACAAACCATTTACTATGGAGGTACATTAAAAATAAATAAATACATAAGTGATGTGTACAATATGTCTACAAAATATGTACAATATGTATGTCTGTCCTTGATGGTTACACGACATGACATTAAAACTTTTCTTGAAAATAGTATGAAAGTTTTTTAAACCTATATGAAACCAACATGAATGCAAAGTGCATTTTAAAGAACCTGGCACATGCCGTTAAAACTGGATTTGTAAAAGACTTTTCTTTACCCTGGACAATCATACCACACTTGCATCATGAAGCCAAAGATGGAGAAGTGTAAAAGTAAAGAACATACAGTATACAATATTGAAGAGAGCATTTAACCTCAACTGGAAAAATAAATGCTTTTGAAGTGTGTTTTTAAGCTTTACTTGAAGAGGGAAGTAATAATAAATTCTGTATTCCTGTATTAGAAACCTCTGATACAAGTTTTCTTGCACATAATCCCCTCTTGTGCAGCCAAACCAACAGCAAAGAGCCATTTGACAAAGCCTCACTTTTGGTGCACTTTTCGGAAAGTAGTTATTACAGAGATACACCTTTTCTCCAGATAGATTTTGATAAATCTGTGCTTAGGGTATCTAAGAAATGCATGAGGGTCTTCAGCTGTCTCGCACCTCGCCGGCTCCCCGCGTGAAAAATATGTTTGAAGAGTGTGTCGAGCGGCCCCAATCCCAAACGGTGTCAAACCCGTCCCTTCGCGCTCTCTCTCGCACACTCTCTGAAAGTCCACTAAAATTAATACACTTTTACCATTACAAGATAAAGCTGGGGACATATTACAGCAGGCATATCTGCAAGCCTGTAATACCACAGAGTCAGCATTCAATAAAAGACATTTGCAACCAGGCGTTTCTCACGACAACGACGGCAAAAGATTTAAAGGCTGCTAAATTAGGTGCGGCTTGCCGAGCGAAAGGTGCCGGGTAAGCAGGCCCACGCTTACTTAAAATGACAGAGTTGTTTACGAGGGGGGCGCCTCCGTCTCACGCTACTGCCACGCGAGAGGGACAGTTTACGATGCGCTCACAGGGTTATTTAGACTCAAACAGTGTGCATAATGTTAGCTAACAATCAACCGCCATTTCTCAGGCCGCTCTTCAACAGATGCCGCTTCCACGTAGCTGCTCATTTATTTATTTATTTATTTCACTTTACGCGTCATTTTAGCTTCTCTTAAAAAAAGCCTTCCTTTTTTGCAGAAGATTAAACTCACGAAACGGTCTCAGACTAAACGTTTGACGGTTTTCTCTAAGAGGAAGAACACATATGCATTTCCAATAACCTTTTCTTGCGTTATTGCAGCACTTTTTTATGACCCGGGACAACCACCAATGGAGCCATTAAAAATTTAATCCTGCTGCTGCACGTACATAAAACATTCCCGCTATTATACTACAGCAGTCAGCGGACAGCATGAAAGTCGAAGGCAAAAAAAATGGCGAAAAGGGGGGGAAATGAGAGAAAGAGGCGATTTGTTATCCTTTACACAACGAGATTGCAAAAACAAATCCATCGGCCGTATCTCATCCGTCAATTATGCAGTTACGAAGTCTTTACTTTACAACACAAAAACATCTTCAAAGCTTCGACCAACTGCAAGATGGCCGTTAAAAGTGTGATTATGAATTTACAATCAGTTTTAGAATATTCCACAGCTGTGAGTTTTCGTCAGGTGGTGATTCACAAAGCACAATGTCACTGACCTCATGAAGTTTTTGGCAAATCGAATGCTTATTTAGTGTTTATGCAGTATTGCATGATTGAAACAGAACAACCCCATGTCACTTGAAGGACAACGCCTGTTCAGTCCTGCGGTTAACCGGGTTACGACCATCTAAAATCAGACCCTCTGAACATCTAGTCATGGCGATAAATCAGCCATTGAAAAGAACAGATCATGATTGTTGATGGGTGACGAATTCAAGCGGTGACACTGGCGCAATATTTCCCCCCTCATTTTGATGGGCAGTTCATCTGGTGGAGAAAAAATGGAATCAAAACAGAAGAATAATACTGGCAAAATGGGCCTGGACGTTCACCGGGGACAAATAAAAAAAAAAAAAAAACAGCAATTTCCTCAATAAATAATTCGCTCTGTGTTGTTGGTGGACCTAAACACAGAGCGTTCGGGCCACTGGGGTTGACACACTGTAATCTAGCTTTGGGCGTGGGGTCTATTAATGCCATTTCCATATTCAGCGCCCTACCTCCGTTTACTCCCGGCCCCCCTCACCCCCTTTGGTGGAAAAAAAAGGGCTGCTCCGAGGCTCGGAAATACCCCTGGGTCCCCTAGCTGGCGCAATGTAATACTAGCATGGCTCATTATTTAGTATGTCACCGCTATTTTACATGTTAAAGCACCTCTGTTGCCATCTAATTTATTGCAGGAATATCAAACGGGCTGGACTGGAATGGGGTCACCCGCGTTTTCATGACACAGGAAATAAATATATATACAAGTCAGTCAAGTCAAGGTGAAAACTTGATGTCAGCTTTTTTCAAATAAGGGGTGTGAAAACTAAAAAATGTAAAAACAATAGCACAGAAATGAAATTAGAATGGCACGTGGGTTTGTTTTCATAGCAAGATCTTTTTGTGCTATAATTGGGTGTTTCCACAAAAGCAAATTCAGGTTACTTTTCTTCTCTTACTCTCCAGCATTTTTTTTTTTAATTCCGGATGAAATAGGGCAGCAACTCTGAGAAGGCTGTTCTTTCTTTGATGAGATTCTGCAGTAATTATATTTTTCTGACAATAACAATAGGAACAACAACAGCGGCAGGGCTAATCCGTCAGTGAGAAGGCCCACTTCTGCATCCTGCTGACAATGATTAGCTCTAATCTAGACTGCTGCTCTGTTCACAAGAGAAATGCACTTCTGAACATGACTGCGTCTGTTTTGTTTGCTTTTTTGTCTTTTATGCACTCATTTTTGTATACTGTCCATTTTTATGCATCCAGAATGAACCAATATTTGATTGAATCAGTTGAAAAGATTCATTTGATAGTTGCAAATAGTCCACAGGATTTCTGAGTGCATTATTGGAAATTGTAAAAATTCTACCAAATATTTATTTGAATGAACAGATAGCTGATGTGTTACAATATGAGCATGATATTAAAGGCTGCTAAATGCAAAAACACGAAGCAAATGTGCATTGTATTGTGCATGCATGTTTAACGCTATTACATAAAACTTTGGTGAAATCAAAAATTAAGGAGCTTGAAAGGTTCTTCACAACAATGTCATAGAAGAAATATTTTTGGTTCCACAAAGAACTGTTCAGTTAAGGTTCTTTAAAGAACCGTGTCTTTCTTATCTTTTTCTGATCAGAAGAACCTTCTTTCACCACAAAGAACCTTTTGTGAAACAGAAAGATTCTTCAGATATTAAACATACTTTATGGAACCATTTAAATAAAAGCATTCTTTTATGGCATCCAGAAGCACCTTTATTTTTAAGAGGTTAAATTTCATTTTGAACAAGGTACATACATGTATTTTTATCAATAACTGGGTATTTAATTTAATTGCTCATTTAATTTTTTTTTCAAATAGTAATGCATAAATTGACTGGGGTGCAATTTTAGAGTATCATTATTTATTTACTTATTTAGCCAAAATAGTAAAATTTTAATGTTGGTCATTAAGCAGATATTGCCTTAAAATTTTAAATAATAACTGGCTTATCAGCGTCAGCCAGTTGAGTAGCAATATATATTAATAGGAGTTTATAGTCTTTGTTATTTTCAGCTAATACAACAGACTGTACACTAGTCTCTAATTGCCTTGTACACTATTCTGCATCCAAAATAAATCAGAGTTTGTCATCTATCTACTCCTCCAACTACAAAATTGCCAGAAATCCTCACTGCGCTATCATCAGGACAGAGAGGGGGGGTGAAAGGTCACGCATCAGGCCTGCGATGGTAAAGGGATTGTCGAGCACTGTGAATGTGGCCGAAGAAAAGCAACGTTTTGTGCCTCAAACATCCTGCTTACAGCAGCAAGGTCTGATCTTGGCATTACGTGTAAATACATCAGTCACTCCGGACCCCCTCTTTACACAGAAAGACAGACGTACACACACCTCAACACCCCCCCCCCCCCCCACCTTGGGTTCTGTACCCACCTCCCGCTTCCTCTACAGAAGTAAATTATCAAAACTGTGTTTGAAAGTGAATGAAGGGTGACTTGCTCTCCCTCTCTCTCTCTCTCTCTCCCCCCTTTCCTCTTTGACATCTCAGTTTTTTTTCTCCTTACTTGCCACCGTTTCTGGGCTAGGTGATAACTGCCGGTAATAGGATTAACATTGATTTCTTTTTGCAAGAACAGAGATGTGCCGGTTCCAGCTATTTATTGAACTGCCGGCTTTGAACTATCAAAACTGACTGGTGGAAAAGACCTAATGCAGCATTTTAAAGAGAAGAAAAGCCTCTGTGCATTTCTTTCTCTCTTTTTGTTATTCTTCCTTTCTGTCTCTCTCTCCCTCTCTCTTTTGTGTCACCAGGGGATAAAAGAGAACATACTGGTGCCACTGTTCTAAGCCCTGTTAATGACTTTATTCGTTTGCATTGTTTTCTCCACCATCTCTTCATGCGGTCCACAGACATCCCAGTACTGTCCAGATTGGATTTGAGATTGTTAGTGTCTCCTTTACCTTGAAAAGTGAGATTCATAAACACCTCATCCTTAAAAGAATGTTCCGGGTTCAGTAGAAGTCAAGCTCAATCCACAGCATTTGTAGCATAATGTTTAAAAATGTATGTGAATTTGTGCCTCCTTTTTATTAAAAAGGGAAAAAATCTGGGTTATAATGATGAGCTTATAATGGAGGTGAATGAGGCCAATCCTTCGTTTCACAAATACCGTCTTAGGATGTAATCGATATAAGTTAACAATTTTACTGTAGTGTGAAAAAAGATGCACTAATATTTTCTATCGAGTTATATTTTAAAGCTTGTATGACAATGTAACACCTAAAATAACTCTGAAAACGTAGAATAAGGCATTAATATGTGCTTAATTATTACTAATAATTGGTTAATATTCTAGTAATATGCATGCTAATAAGCAACTAGTTAAGAGACCCTAAAAAAGTATTACTGTATTTCAAAACAAACTGTTTTTAGCATTACAGAGAACTAGAAAAACGATTACAGGCACACATTTAAAAATGTATGTATTAGCTCCGTGACAGATGCTTGTTTAAATTCAGTGTCTTTATCAGATAGTGACAGCATTTATTGTTAAAGCTGTTCATATTCCACGCTTCAAAAGGTGAATAAAAATAAACAAGGTATGATAAGAGATCATGACACCATATAAATAAGGACAAGCTATAACACACCTGATCAGGCCTTTTGGGTCGACATGTAATAACTTGCTAGCCTTTTTTCAATATGCTGAATTCACACCTCTTTTTGTGTTCAGTAGCAAGAAACCTTTCTCCATAAAGTCCTCTTGCTAATTGCTCTTGAGTGAGAATATCGATCATTGATACTAATCAATCGGACACACTAATTACAGTTAAAGCCTGCTAATTGCTAGCCATTTTGAAACATTCACCACCCTTTAACAGGTCTGTGACATATTGAGTCATTCATTAAGTTTGGTGTCACAATTTAGATGCCAGCATCTGCTGAGAGCTCACACAATTCAGTGCAGTACATTAAACTATCACTATCACTGGTGCAATGCAGTGTTAGAAAGACAAAAGTCTCATCAGGAACAGTGTGAAATACTTCTGTTGTAAAACACAAAACCATTTTTTTTGGAAAACTACCAGTAATTTAGGTTGTCAGACTCTGAATGAAAATGGTATGTTACTGTACATTCGGTGTTTATAAGGAAAGAGTACTAAATAGTTTAACACTTTTACAAATGTAATTTTTTACATAGGACTTTGTTTTTACATGCTATGACATTTTATAAGTCTTAGTCTGAAGCATGTGCCCCTACAGAATTTAAATAAGATTTTATATAACTATAAAACATGTGTGTCTGATAATTGTAGTCACACAGTCATGGTGACTTCAAAAAAATACAAATAAAAAATGCCCCTGTCCTTTTCGCTAGTCTACTTGGTGTATCCACAGTCAGCCCATCTGAAGTGACATAACTGTCACTTAGAATGAACCCTTTAGGCAAACATTTAAACCCCAATCAACTGGAATGTCTCCATAAGGACTCAAAATCAATTACGGTTGAAAGAGACAAAGAGAGAGAGAGAAACCGAACCCCCTGCCTCCCCCCTCAGCAATCAACGCCAAAGCACATAAGAAAAAAATGCAATCATTAGCAACTGGTGGTGCTAGCTGCTGCAAATGGGCGCGTGAGTGAAGATTTATGCCCACTCTGGACTGGAAGTGATTTATTTATTCCTGCTTGGCCGTGCAGATCATTAACCTCCACAGTGTCTCAAGGGAACCGGCACCTGTGACGCCGCACCATAGCTCAGACAAAAGAGCACACACACAGACGCGTGGGCTGCGCATGCCTCTCCCCGGCCCCCGGGTGTGGGGGTCATGACCACTGGTGTGTTTCTAATGTGCTTGAGGAAAGGTCATGGAGGAGGGTTCAGGTCAGTGAGCTTCACTTGTTGCATTATTTGAGGACTGGGACACGGGTTGCACGTTTGGTGGGTGGAGACGATCGGTAAAGATAGTTATCACAAGAGTGGACCGTGTGGTCTGTCTTTTATGGGATGGTCGATGTGTCAGGTCATACTTGTTTACTGTTCAATTGCTTACAAAGTAATTAAAGGAATAAACAGTTTCATGATCATAATTCTCATGATCATCTATTTGGAAAATAATACAATTTGATAAAAAAAAATTGGAAAATAAAAATAATAGGTAAAGTGAATTTAGACATCATTATAATCTAGAGTATGATAAAGTGATATTCAGTATATCACAGAATAATTAGTAAAAATTACATTTAATGAAATGAAATGAAATGAAATGA
>JAUMHI010000041.1:7786597-7817412 GCA_032359435.1 Enteromius unitaeniatus
CAAGTGCACACACACAGCAGTGAGAAGTGAACAACCACACACACACACACACACTGTGAACACACACCCGGAGCAGTTAACAGTTTTGGCAATTGTTAGTTATGTATTACATATATTAATTGTGTGAATGTTATGTTTACAATAATTGTAAAAATGGGAAATGAGCATGAACAATTAAATATGTAATATCGATAAATTATATATATATAAAAACTAGTATTATATGTACAAATCTGTAATATTGTCCAATCTATAAATAATATATATACATCTAACTATTAGTTTAAGTCTGTTATCATTTATTTAAAGTTATATTGATCTAAATCGGTATGATTTTATTTTTACCATGGATTTTTTTCCATAAATCTATATCATGGTCTTTTTTCAATATAATGAAATTAAGTTAATAATGAAAAAAAAAAATAATAACAAAAATTAATTAAAATCCTGAAATACAAATGTGCACTATATTACAAATATTAGAAGTTACAACATTTTTTATGATACTAGTATGGACCTTTTTCATTGTCATTTGTTTGAAAAGAGCAACCAGTACATTATAAACAATTTAAAGTTTTTATGTCTATCTATCTTTTTAATATCATTCTTCTGCAGAACATAAAATAAGATATTTGGAGAAAATGTCACATAAAACCCATTCATTAAAACAACATTGATACCATTCTTCCAAATGTATGTCAGTAACGCATTTGGAACGAGAGCAAATGACTATTATTTTTTGGGTAAACTATCCCTTTAATTGAAGAAAGAAATAGAGGTTTGGAATGACATGAGGGTCAGCAAGTAATGAAAGAAACCTCAAGTAGAGGTGAACCATCACTTTAAACATTTATAACTGATAAATATTACAATCCTTAAAGGCTTGGGTCACTTTTTACCATCTCAAAGTTAGCGGTTGCTCGAAAAGTATAGAAAAACACAGAAAATTAAATGTTCACTTCAAAGAAACGAAAGAAAGCTCATATATGTGCCATTGAATGCTCTGAAAACAGGTACATTTATCAGAAGGGCCCGTTTGCACACGAAGGCTCATTTATCATTACAGCCCCTTAGAGACACAGATACCGTGTCAGAAACATTACAAAAAGGTATTTGTGAGTGTGATTCTGCAAGCTTGTGCATGAATGTATGTGTGTATCTGTGTAAAATTTCGATATGGGCCTTAATAAGATAAGTGAGCCACACAGACCCCAGTCTGCTGTGCATTTCTGTTAACAGTTGTCAACAACGATTATCACACACTTAGATTATCCCATTTAAGGGGAGCAGCTATGACATTCCTAGCTTCATGATACGTTAGTCATACACCATTATAACAAAACCCTCTTCGCGGTTCAAACATAAAACAGAAATGTAGCCTCTTTGATAAATGTGGGGGTCTGACGTTTATGCCAGTCAGAAGCCTCACAGCAATCTCCCAGCTGAATTACATCAGCCATCATTACAGACAAACCCACTGCAGCAAAAGCCAGCATACAGCACACTTCCATTCACACATTGTTTACAATCTCTTTAATCTCTGCTCCTTTTCAGTGTTTGTCAATGGACTTGTTAAGGCACAAACATAAGTTAATTAGTATTCCTTTGTAAATAAATGAGATCGCAACTGTCCTGGAACTTTAGTATAGTATGAAAAGGCGTATATGTCTTTTCCTCTCAGCACTTTTGATCGTTTACTCTAAAACCAAAAAAAAAAATGTGACAAGATTACTGTTTAAAAAAATTATACAAATGAGAGCCAAGACATTGCTTTGAAGAATTGATCACCAAAGCATCTTAAACAAACGTATTCCACAAAAATATTAAGCGACTCAACCGTTTTCAACATTGATAATAATAAGTAATGTTTCTTGAGTATAAGTTCATCATATGTGACCCTGGACCACAAAACAAGTCAAAAAGGTAAATGTTTTGAAGTTAAGAATATATGAATAAATAAGTTTTTCATTGATGAAAGGTTTTGTCAGGTTAGGACAATATTTGGCAGAGATACAACTGAAAATCACAATATTTAGAAAGTTGCCCTTAAAATTGTCCAAATGAAGTTCTTAGCAATACATATTATCAATGCAAAATTAAGTTTTGTTTTATGTTAGGAAATTGACAAAATATCTTGACATCACATTTTTTTAAATCATTTTGACCCAAACATTGTATGTTTGTCTATTCCTACAAATATAACGTGTTACTTAGGACTGGTTTTGAAGTCCAAGGTAACACATTTTAAAATATAATAAAATAGAAATTGCAATATTTTATAATATTACTGTTTTACTATAATATTTGTAAAATAGATTTTTAGATGTATACTGTATGTAATATTAACAGTACAACATATTTTGAAACAGTATCAATGCTAAAATACATTCTGTAAAAGTCTGTATTAACATGGATTTTAACTAATAATTATGACTTAGAGCATAAGGGTAGCCTGGACCTCTAGAAAATGTCTGAAAATTAAACAGGAGATTTAATTTAAATGAAATTGTCTAGCTGCAGCAGATTTAAGAACAGTCTGTTAATGACACGTACAAAGGTATTCATTTCAGTCTAATTAGAAATATGAAGTTCCTGACAGGGGTCTTACCTGGCAAGAGGAATTAGACAGACAAAGCAAAAGTGGATGTTAATCAGAAATTAATCAGGATTTGAACTTTACGAGGGTGAAGCTATGGCCCCTGTGTCTTTAAAATCAGAACATTTACAGCAGCCCTTACATCTGCTTTCAAAGCATCTGCTGTTACCCAGTGCACCTGAAGTAACACAGGGCCAGAATAATTACAAAGAGATTTCATTTTAGTTTAATTCAGTTTTTTTTTTTTTTGGATATCTATACACCCAAATGTGTTTAGAGTAAAAATAAAGGCAGCGAGAAAAGAAAGGCAAGAAGCGAGAGCTTTGTCACTCAGTGTATGGTGATGATTTTATTCCAGCCTTATCAAAGCAGCCCTTGAGAGGCCTACAAATCAGCACTTTACTGGTGGTAATAAACTCGAGCATCCAATTGAAGCTGAAGCGTTCTCAAATTTATTGGGAATTTAAATAGGGGCATAATTTCCTTCCTCAGCAGGTTAAATGTTAACCCCTTAAAATAATTTAATTAGAATATAGAATTAAATATTTAGAAATAGGTATGAATGTCATAGAAAAACATAAATGCTAAATAAATGAATCCATTCTTCCATTTAAATGTAAAAAATAATTATTGAAAATGACTATAAACACATTGCAACTGCGCATCTTTTCCATGTTGCTACTACAAATGGCATAGTTGAGATGATTGTATTTTATGTAATAAAAGAAGTACATTGATTAATCTAATAACTGTTAATTATGAATAATTATTTCAGAAATTTGACAGTTTATTGTATAAGCCACTAAAGTTCCAGCACTACAGCATTTTATTTTATTTATTTATTTATTTTCCAATCAAATTCTGAGAATCTTAATTGACATGACAATATTACCTGCCAAAACAGCACAAAACAACAACAACAAAATATTGTTATCAAAGCCACAAAAAGTCTGCATAATACATAAAATGGCTAAATTTATGCAGCGGACACAACAGATGCCCAATTTAATACATCAAGTTTGGAAAAATCTGCCGAATAAAAGAGGAGGGTAGAGTAATTATTTTGGCAGGGGTGAGGTAAACAATGTGGCGTGGCAGCGAGCTAGAAAGTGAATGATGAAGGGGGGTGGGGTAGAGGGTAGAGGAGCAACCAAGGGGTAAACAAAACAAACCTCGGCGAGGGCAGCGGAGGAAGGAGCGGGGAGGTCTGGGGGGTCACGCAATGTGTTTGGGGGGCTGCAGAGTGTGCCAGGAGCGTGGCAATGTGGCATAGGCAGGCTGCTGCCAAGCGGAAGGCAGGCTGATTTATCAGGAGGGCCGCACCAGACACCGCCTCACGCTCCCCAGTGCCCCCTGCCTTTATGGAAGGCCTCCCTGACGGCTCTGATAGCACAATCAGGGCCATGGCAGAGCCCAGGCAATTTCTCCTTCACTGTTTGATAACCCTGCATGCCCGTGCTGAAAGCCAATGGCTATGGCAGCCTCACCAACACAACAACAACAACTCAATTGTAATGAATGATTGTGTATTCTGAAGCAGAGGGGAAAATAAGGTTATGCCCGGGCACAATGCTACACAGAAGTTAAACAGGGATAACTACCTCAAATTCTCTACCTTTTCCTATGGATTCAGAGATTCCTGCTGAAGGTCGGGATCTTTTGAGGGATGGATTTTATCTTGACAATCATTTTTTGTTCTATTCATTTTCTAAAAAATGTTAGCCACAATGAGACCTCTTCAATAAGCATGTTTTTTTTTAAATATCAGGTTGATACAACTGTGCAGGTATAATGAAGACAAATTCTTGTGGTAGCTGTAATCTTGGGGAAGAAAAAGAAAGAGAGAGAGAGAGAGAGAGAGAAAGATGAAATAAAGAATCACAATACGCTACAATTCACCATTCGGGTCAGTAAGAAGTTTTTGAAAGAAATTACTTTTATTCAGCAAGGACACATTTAATTGATTTCTGACAATAAGGACATTTATACCAAAAGACTCACAAAAATGACACAAAAGACACAAAAATGTCCCATAGCATAATGTTTACAAAATCATATAAAAGAAATAATAATAAGAAGAAGTTGATAAAGAAATGTTTATTGAGCAAGAAATCAACATATTAGAATGTTTTTTTAAATTGCAGAAAATTTTACTGTAAAAAATACAGTAACAACTTTTCAGGTTTTACGGTTTAAAAATATTTACAGTTTATTACCATAAACATTAATTTAACAACATTAACATACAACCCTAATAAACATAACTGATAAGAAAAAATAGGAAGAAACATAGTTATTTCAAAGAAAAAACATCAAATTTAAACAAAATTTGAAATGCAATGCAGGCAATTCTGAGAATATCAGTTTAGTTTTCCCTTTAAATTTTACACAAAAAAATGACCATTAACCATTTAACAGGTTTTTACCATAGAGTTTTCACAGTTTTTCTCCTGTTAAAACAATGGTAATTTTTTTTACAGTGTGGCTGAATGAATGTGATACTGAAGACAGGAATAACAGCTTCTAAAAGTGCATACAGGAATATATTATATTTTAAAATAATATTTTTTTAAGTTTTTGTCTACCTATATATATATATATATATATATATTTTTTTTTTTTTTTTTTTTTTTTTAAATATGAAAAAATAAATTTATAATATTATTTTTTTTTTTTTTTGTCTATCTATATATATATATATATATATTTATTTTTTTTTTTTTTTTTTTTTTTTTAATATGAGAATATAAATGTATATGTAAATACTTAAAATATATACTGCATGGGTAATAATACTTGTTTCTATTTAAAATATATTTAAAATATATTTTAATAGAAAAGGGTAACTTGATATGATATATTATAATATTATTTAAATTTGATTGCAGCCTTGATGAAAATAAAAACAGAAAAAGAAAGAAAGAGAGTTCATTTTGAGAGTTAATCTAAAAAAAATGAAACCATGGAAAAGATAAAAGGTACTTTTAGTTTGTCATCAACTACAGTCCACCACTTTTTCCAAAAGAGACAGGATGTTCTAGCAAACATGCAAAGCCATTACATTTTAATTGCCAAGAAAATATACTGGGCGAATGAGAGGGCATCTTGACATTGGTCATATCTTGTTTCAGAACTGATCTAGTATTTAATCAAACATGAATGAATCGCAAGATCGTCAACAAAAACAAACCACAAACAGACATTAGACTGGAACTTGTGACCACAGGAAGCAATGGTTAGCATTCATAGTTAGACCAGACGGTTCTGGTTCCTGTAGTTTAGGGTCAATATTTGTCATTTGTGATCTGTTTTCAGGTTCGACAGAATAGCGCAGTGATTATGATAAGATCTTCCACCAACAAACTGGGAGGGAAGATGGTTCTCTGTCTCCACCGGGCTCCCCGCTTTTCAGGAATTGGATTTTTACTAGGCTGCAGCAGCTCTTATCGTCCTATCAGGCTCTCCTATTGTGCAGCCAGGCTCTGGAAGAAAAGCCTCCCAGACGCTCTGACTTTGCGTCTTATTTTTCATTTATTTTACCCTTTAAGACCCTGGGCCTCTTGTGGTTCTTAATATTTACCCCCACCAAGAGAGGGAAGGTTTTGTGGGTTTTTCTGCTTTTTGTCCAGCAGATCAAAAAGGTGTGGGTCAGGCTGGGTCCTGCACCGCACACTCTGAGCCTCGTGGCAGACATGAGAGAGCTAGTGAGCGCAAGCTGAATTCCTAACTCACAGAAACCTGGAACGAAATCTAGGCATGAACGCCGGGCCTTGCACCGTATTCCATATGCTCGAGGGACCTTTTTCCCCTTTCTCATTACAAACTCAATTGTGCAGACTGAATAGAAATAGGCACACTGATCGGTCCACTCATTTTGCATATGTGTTTGATATGTGACATTCTGAAAAACAATTATAGATAGACAGATAGCAACATAGAGAACAAACATCTGTCATTAATGTTTAGTGTAGAATGGCATTGCTGCATACAGCATATCCTGCAGGGCTGCAAAACAATTAATCGAATTCAAAATAAAAGTTTATGTTTACATACGATATTTTCTGTACTTTAGTATTATGCACATATAAATACGTATATATGTACTAGGCTATATATTTATACTTGGCATTTATAATATATAATTGTTTTATATAACCTAACATATTTTTTCTTAATAAATGAAGAGTTTATTTTGAAAAAAACAGACGTTTTTTTTATTATGCTCTCATGTTTTTATTGTGCTAGTTCGCTGCTGTATTTTTAGTCATCTAATAAAAATAACCCAACTGCTGTTTGATTGAGGTTAATTGGAATTCACAATGATTGTTAAAATTTGCTTTTCCAAATGAACTCTTCATATACATGCATGTTTGTGTGTGTTTATATACAGTATACATAATAATTACACACAGAACACACACATGTATGTACAGTACACACATAGTATGTGAACCAACTTTTGTCGCCATAATACCCTGTTAGATTAATTCTCTTTTTCCATTGTCAGGGGTTGTGTTTTGTTCTTTCAAGTAAAGAATTACAATAAAAAATTGTCAATCTAAATGCTTGAATAGCATAGTTTTTAAAGCATGTGCAAAGAGGGACACTTTAGGGGGCTTTGTGAATTTTGACGAAGGACCAGGATTTAAAAGTTAATTTGTAAGTTAATAAATAAAAATAGTAAACGTATAACAATTCATTGCAATGCATTTGAATTTGTGAAAAATATTTTTATTTAAAGAGATGCACACATTTGCTCTAATCATGTCTAATATGCCCGGAAATGGCTTTGTTGAGGTTTCTTGTCTCGTCACATTTACACATTATTAACATCTCAATTACAAATATTTCTGACTTAAAAACAACTATCTTTCCTATTTTAAAGAAGGCATTACATTCCAGAAGGAAGTAAAAATAATAAAGCAGCAAACATATTGAAGCAAGCTGAACACCAACAAGCCTCTGAACACATGAAAAGAATAACTTTATCATTACAGATCTGCATTTTTAACCAGTCTTACAGACACTATCTAAACAAACCTCATTCTTTACATGACCAAGAGGGTATAAAAGTTACATAGCATGTGTGCTTACTGTTTTTATATTTTTGACCAACAGCCGTAGCTAAGCTCAACCATGTATAATGAAACTCATTACCATGTTAGCCATAAGTTCTAACTGCTCTAAAATGGTTAAAGACAGATACAGCTCCTGAAATTTCTTTTATGTGCTTTTATCAAAAACACAACATTAGTGTAATACGCCCAAATTTAGACCTCCACAGATTTCAATTAACTTAACAGGGGAATCAGATCTTTCTCTGAAAATGGTATCAACTGATTTTTCTTTTTGCAGACTTATGCAGAACTGAGAGCCTGAACAGTTCTGCAAATCCTATCTTGCTGTCATACTGCCTTCAAAGACTTGAACTATTCTATTAAATGTAGAAGCGATCACCAAAATGTCAAGAGAAAACTGTCCTGCCGATTTACATCAGCTGTGAACAGCAGGCCCCATCCCAATCCTGACCTTCAGGGCAGGAAGGTCACAATACAAAAGAGCTCTTGGGGTTGGACAGCCTGAACCTCAGCTTGTGTCTTATCAGGAGGACCTTCAGACCTGCTGATGCCTTCGAATCCTTACAGCCACTTCGGTTTAGTTCTCAGCAGAACTTGAGCTTTTCACTGAGCTTTTCACTTCCTTAAGGACCACATCTTGTAAAAACATAGTGGTTAATTTCCCAAATCAGAGAACATCATGTTTATCCTTAATTGTGATCGATCGTTATATCGAAACAATGTATGAAATGCAATGGCATTGTGATTAGATGACTAAACAATTTTAACAACACAGAGAGCAACTCTATACCTTTGTAATATTGTGTGATATACAAATGTGTACGTTTATAACTAGATTTACAAATAGAGCCCAGACTCTATTGCCTCGATTGATTTTTTGTTCAATAAAATGTTTTAGGAAATAATATTATATAGTAAATGCTAGAAAGATATTGAATTGAATTTAATTGAATTGAATTTCTAGCAGAAAACAAACTATGAACAATGCATTTAATACATTTTTTAATCTTTCTTAATGAAAATACAGTTGAACGATTTTTCTTCCAGCTGATAAATGAAAGAAACTTTGATAATCAATCAGAATCAATCTTGCTATCATGCACTTGAGAATTTAAGCTTGAGAAGTTCCTAAACAGACTACATAGTTCACTGGTTTGGACGCAAATATAGTTATTGAAAATACAAATATTGCTATTTGCTTTTCCAGTACATGTAAATATGTAGTATATCCTACTTCATGCAGAGTAATAAACTGTGAGCTTAGATTAAAATGCATTTTTAAATCAGCTTTCTTTTTTCAGATCTCAGACAGATGTAAGGATCACAGCTGAAGCATCTGTTTTATTTGTGCACCAGTGGATGCATTTATGTGCCTTTTTCCTAACAGATCAGAGTGCAAAAGAGGTATTTAAACATAAATATGACAAAGAGCCATCACAGACATCCAATAGGACATTAGCATCATAACTACAACTGCAGCTCAACTTTGTTTCGGTCTTTACCAGCTTTCAATATATGCTACTTCATTTGAAATGCTATTCATTTTAAAGACTCAGAGTTCAGTAAGTATATCAGTTCAATTATAAAAAGTACTTTTATTAAGTTTAGCACTGGGTCCCCTCATGGGGGCGGCCATCTTGGAATCACATGACCAGCCGAACACTAATTACTTAATCACAGTAATAAACTATAACTGAACACTTTCTTTTTCAAAATGGAAACCTTTGCATGTGTGACGGCAGTATTGGCCTGAATGATAAATTTGACTCTCAATTCCAGTTAGTCTTAATCTATTTAAGACTAATAATTATTAAAATTGGCGACTTACTGCAATTCCCCAAAAATGTAGTCCAAACACAAGAGATTAAATATTTCGATTTTCTTAACCTTACTATTTATAGCATGTGAGCAAAGAAAAGAGTGAAGAGACCACTCAAGATCTTCCTGAGCTCTCCTCCACTCCTCTCTCTCTCTTTCTGTTTTGCTTTGAATCATTAGTAAAGCAAAGGAGTCGTGAATCACTCCTTTCTTCAGCCCTGCCTTCTCTCCGGGCCTTCCTCTCTCTCTCTCTCTCCCTCCTCCTTCTCGTCGGTGCTAAACGGCTTGACAGAAGGGTGCCCAGACCGTTGGCAGTAGCGATCGACTGGAAGGGGGAAGCTGCCAGGAGTCCTTGATGGATAGGCTCATTTTCCAGCCGGCAGCAAGTCTCGGCGAAGCATCCGTGTCATTTGTAATGTCAGCCAACAAAATGTAATCAAACATTCCAGCGGTTTAATCACAGAGGGCTGCTCGAGAGATGATTGTAGTGTCAATATAATGCTATTTCATTATCTGTTTGTATTTTATATTGACAGTGTCAGATAAACAGTGTGGAAAATTAAGATTAAAAATATGGTAATTTCATTTCAATCACCCAGGCTACAGTTGCAGGCCCATTATGCGATTGATTACTTCTGAATTAAATTTGGGGCTGAATGTAAAGTTTAATCTTCTTTCTTCTCTGCAATTCAGCTCCCCAAAGGCCTCTTAGTAAGTAAGTACCCATTTCATTTGATCTTTAATGAAAAGTAATGGCCCAAATGAATTGTATAAATCTGCCCGCGTGTATACCTAGCTGACATTTGTTTTTTTTTTCCACAGCCATTTATTCTTCATTGTGCTTACACATATCACTGCCCTCCAGACCTTTTAACCACACATTCCTTTCTTCTTCCTTTGATTCTTTCAAATCAAGGACTTACCAAAAAAAAGTCTTTCAATGCTCGCAATGTTTCGCAATGCTGTGTAATCAGTGCTGAAGTGGCAGCCACTTTTTTGCCTCTAATGCTGATCTCTTCCCCTCACGCACACACACTCAGCAAAGTTTTTACTAACTGGAGAAGGAAAATGGTATTTAAATTATATAAACTGAAAAGAACCTTGGATTGATGTACTCTGCAAGGTGCTTAGCAGTCAAATTAAATGGAGTGTTTTATAGCCTGGAGTGCCATTTGGAGAAGACGTATGCAGGCTCTAAACCATGGGCTCAATGATAGACGTTTTAATTACATGGTAAATTTTTGATATTTTTCAGCCTCTCTAAAAAAAATGCAGCTACTGTCGCGGGCCCCGCATTTGCCGAGCATCCAATTTTTTCCACCGTTTCTTTTCTCAAAAGTGACACGGCCGTTAACGAGGACTGCGCAAAAAGGAAGGCGAAGAAAAAAGGGCCTCCTCTTTGTGAGACCCATTCACAGTGATTTGTCCTCCTTTGTAGTCCTAATTATGTGCCAAAGTAGGATAACAGAAGTTCTCAACTCGACCATTATGCCAGCACAAAAAAGGAGACGCATACAAGAAGCTGATCACTTTGGAATTAGCAAACATGATACTATTCGAGGAAAAAAAATCATTAATACCGACAGGGATTAGAGGTTCTGATTAAAGGGTAGCTTTTACCGTATGCAAATTAGTGATAGGCATTTATCAGTGCCTGGCCAAGCTGTCTTAGCAGCAAAGCCACATATGTTTTTTAGCTGATTAAAAACTGCTTGAAGTTGCAGGCCTTTTTTTTTTTTTTTTTTATGGAGGAGAGCGACGGCGAGAGAGGCAGAGAAACCGAGTAAAGGAGTATGTGGCAATCAACTCCTTTCCTTTTGGCCAAATTCCTGTGATTGTTCAAAGCGTTTGCCGTAATTCCCTCTTTTATTAAGAACGTTCTTTTGTACATAATTAAAACATTTCTCAAGTGACTACGTGTGCGCGTGTTTGCGCGCCGCTCAAACATCCCCCCACCCCACCAAAGCACCTCCGTAAGCATGCGCTTGTATCTTCTTCTCCCGAAACAACCGGCACGACTGGAGCCGTTATTTGCCTCTTGTCTGAACGGCAAAACAAGCCGAAAGTAATGAATAGAGGGGAAGGACGAAGGGGGAGAGTTTATCGCATGACCGCCATTGTCTGAGGGCCTCCCATTTACTTCACTCACCTTCCTATGGAGGTGACCCGCTTTGTGTTAACAAAGAAAAGCAGGATGAAACTGAGCTCTCTTCGCCTCTCGCCTACCACTGATAATACCTTCGTTACCCAGCGCCCCCCTCTTCTCCTTGAGGGAGTGCTTTAATTTATGCTTTTTCATCTCTCAGGGGCTCGGGAGTGTGTTAACCTGCTCTCGGCACAAACTGGCTCACATGAGAGGAAACTGCTGTGTCAAGCTTCTCGCCGCACGGCGGCCGCGCTTAAAGCGTTTCCCGCAGAACGCAAAATTCAATTAAGATATAATTACAAACACAAGCTGCTGACCATATGCTATAAATCAACTTCACGTTCACAATGCATTATCTGTTTTAATATCGTCGCTGTCTGAGTTTTCGACAATTATGTAATAATGAAGTCACCATTTCTATTTCAAAAATTAAACTCTAGCGTACTTGCTTCTGTGCCCTCGTGTCAACACATTGGGATTCTATTAAGGATAAAGTTAATAAATCAATTGGCTGTAAATGAATAGCTGAAAATATATGTGAACAAATAAACAGTGAACAAAACAGCTGAATTATGCTATAGGTAAATCATTTTTTGTCTTATCTGTTTCAATTGTACGACAATATATAAAAAATACAACGACACGTCTTCTGTGATGACCATGGTTTCAATATCTGGATGAATACTCATTTTTATCATTTTGGGGAGAGAAAGTCTAAGAGCCTGTTTTTTATGCACTTATCAAATTTTAGATTTTGGACTTTTTGGTTTTTCATAAAATATTGTTTCAGACTAGTGAAATGAAAATTTGTACCAATAGATTTTAATTACAATACATATTTTTAAAGGCTGCTTCCTCAAAATGAGCTTTTTTTACACTGAGCCTTATATCTCCACTTCAGTAGTACTCACACAAAACAAACTTTACATTTTTACTCCTATCTCTACCCTCAAGTTTTTAACAGATGGATTTGTTCATATATATAATTTGCTTGATAATATACAACATTTTATTCCCCCAAAAAATCAGTAAGAATGTATTGTTTTCTGTCCGTTAAATTTTTTTTCCGAATTATGGAGCGATAAAATTAGATACTCAAGGACTTACCACAAGTCTAATATGTAAAAATAATTAAATAAGAATTTTGAAACTGGCTTTATCCAGTATTTAGATTTTTGTTCTAGACTTGTATGCATACTTCATTAAAAAATGCCTCATTTGCACATTTAAACTTAAAATTTTATAAAACTTTAGCAGGTTAAAATAAACTTTAAACATTATTTCTTATATTTTTCCTCTTTTTTAACAAAACTGCTTTACTGCTTAATAATTTTTTTCCTTCAAAATTAAAGTCATGCGGGGCGATTTAGAAAAAAAGTCATGTGGTCTGACCCAAAAAAACAAAACAAAAAAAAAAAAATGCAATGACATGAAGACCTTATTTTGGACCTTTTAGATTGTAACGTCATGTGGTGCAACTTTCAAAAAATACTTATGAAATAATAATTTACACTAAATAATTGAAAAATATATGTACAACATTTTATATATATATATATATATATACAGTATGTTACATATATTATTATAAATGTAAACCATTTTTGGAAATAGCAGATCTTTTTTCAAAAGTATTTAAAACCACAAAGAAATATAAACAGTATGTTACTAAGAATTTCTCATGTTTTAAACTATATATTATTAAATAAATAAATGAAAGAAACTCTAATAGCCACTCATCATTGACCCTTATACCTCAGCAAACATCCGATTAAATATAAAAGTCAAAAGCTAATCTTCAATGAGCAGAATATTATCTCTCTAAATGCAGGTTTATTTAGCATGTAAATGTAAAACAGGTTTTGGAAATGTACTGCAATTTAATTATACTTCAATGTGCAGACAATATTTTTCTTCCCCCCCAAATACAAGCTCAATAGAGCTCACATAGGGACTCACACACTCCTGCTCCACTCCAGATGAAAACTGCACGTAAAGAAAAGGTTCACAATTTTACATCATGGAATTAAAATAGCATTTTCTACCCCAGCTGAATAGTTTGACTTCTAAGCAGGTGTGGGACTAGATTAAGAAATGGAAGATATTTCGTTCAGATGAAATGAGTGGTGGGATAGAGCACTGGAGAAATTCAGTTAGGATGTGAGGTGAACCAAATAAGAGGTTATTTAAAATGGTCGAGCAGTGTCCAAAAGGATGATAAGATTTCAAAGAAACAGAGAAATAAAGCTAGTATTTGCACAAGCAAGATAAACATGTGACTTCTTTTCCCTCCCCGCCTTTACTATAGCATGGAAATTCAAGAGAGTAAGAGGAAGGGAGGGAATCTACAGCCTTAAAGCCTTTTTAAATTCCAATTTGTGCTTAGGCTGCTGTTTTTCAGCATAAATATGTGTGTACGAGGAACAGAGATAGGTCCTCTGCATGGACACACAGAAAAGTAGGGTTATAATAGAGGGGTGGCAGTCAGACCCCCTCTGACATCCTCTATCTGACAGAACTTGCTGATCAACTGTTTTTTTTATATTCGTCTTCTTTTAAGCTGCATTTTCTTATATGTGGGCTGATAAAAAGTGTTTAGCATTGCATAGACCGTTTCATCCAATAGATCCATAAATTAAGCCAAATACACAAAACCTGCAAGTAGAAAAAAAAATTGCAGCATATGACATCTTGAAGCAATGATCAATGTTTTTAAATGGGTGGAATATGACGTTTTTGTTTTGCAATAGGAATTAGAAAAAATGTTTAAAAGTGACATCCTAATACATTTTTACTGTAAACATGCTGGGTCACTTCATCCTTTTTTGTAATTTAACCCGCAGATCAGACTTCTGCAAAGATTTTTTGTGCCTGACCTGGCACAGAGATGCAGTTTTTAAATACCGAACCTTTCATTAATTAAAACTTGATTAAATCTAAATCAAGTCAGGCTGCATTAAATGAACGACCCACTGCTTGAGCTCAAGGTAGAATGAGAAATTGGGAAAGAGTCTGAAAAGGAGGACACTGGAGCATCAGTTTGATGCTTCAGATATCAATGGGTCTAAATGGCGCAAGCATACAAAGCTCTCATTGCCAAGGCCACATCTCATTCTTACACTCATGCCAAACAAAAATGATTCACAACAAAAAGAGTCATATCAAAATGATCCGTACTTAAATGGTTCGAGCCTAAAGAAAATGTAAATCTGCCTGGCTGCCAGCCTATTCAGCTCCCTGTTTCATAAACTAAATAAATGACATGGAAATTTGTGAAAATTAATGTTCATTGAGGATTGTCCTATTGATTTTCTAGGTATGGATCAAGGACCTCTATGATTACTGCTCTAAAAAAGTAATTGACTTCGTGATTGAGGGACCTTAATGTGGTGTGTGCTATACAGGTGCATAATTCATATGATTCATCAATGTACCGGACGGAAAGTGTTTTCTATCTCAACTACGCCATCCCACTGAACATTTTAGCAACAAAAATCTACAAATTTTAATCAGATCACAGCGTCAATACACAGACACAAATACGCAACCCTGAATTCCTGGGGTCGATAACATTTTGTGAAATAATATTGATTCTTACAAGTTTAACAACACGTTCAAAGTGAAATGTCCCAGCAATAAAAGTGTCGGTTCTTGTATTTATTAAAGTATTAAAAAAATTCAAAGTGACACATTCAAAATATTCAGTATTGTGCAATGAATCACATCAAAATAAGTTCTTATTAATTGATAACCTCCCCCTTCAATATTAATTTCTGCGAACATGAATAAAAAACTGTTTTGTGTCAGTAGAGTTCCTTCTAACTTAAGAAACTTTTTTGGAGTTTTGCAAAAGTGTACACAAAGGATAGAAGCACATTATTGCAAAAAGAGGGCATTATCTATTTCATATCTTTCTTTCTGTGTAACATGTTAAACGTCTTAATAATAATACAGTTAACACTGCATCCCAATTCATTAACATGCAAAATATTTCTCAAGATTCACCCGTTCTTAGCATTGAGCTCTGATTTCAAGTTCTATTAACAAATAGTAAAAGGTATTTTGGTCTTAGGTGTCATTAAAACAGTATTATCCATCTCTATAGATCACAGATCTATATAACGGTCATGCATCTATCAAATAGCTTGAATAGCTTCATGTAAAATAGAGTCTTCATTAATCATTTACCCACAAATGAAACACTGACATATAATCCTCTCACAACTACTTGACATGTCATTCACATCTTCACATAAGAACATATTACATCTTCTTCTTTGTCCCACTTTATATTTTAAGTGACCTTAAATACTATGTCCTTACATTTAAATTAATAATTTGATACAATGCACTTACTGTTTACATACATGTTTTTACATTAATTACACTGTTGACCCACCTTAAACCTACCTCAAAAACAAGTATATACTGTATGGATAAAAGGATACATGTTGTGCATAAACACAAACAAGTAAAATTAATTGTAATGAATGCTACAAGTATATTTAGGCAACAAAGGATTATGAAAAAAAAAGTAAATGATCTAAATAGAGGACAAATATGAGCATACACAAATAAATATTGACTGAAAAAGCTCTAACATCACTAAGATAACTGATATGGTACTATATAATAATATATAATGCATCCCTACATCTCATGCAAACAGTACTTAAAGATAGATCCTAACAATACAGAGTAAATTTTGCAAAAGAAATCGACAAAAATATACTGTTTTTATGCCACCTTGGGCTGCTGCATAAGGTTAACAGCGAGAAAATCAAATGATAAAGGCACACATATCCTATAGTCCAAATAAGGAGGTTTGCCGGTTACCTTGAACAGTCTGGAGGAAGAAGGCCTAAATAGCAAGGGCACAGAATGACACTGAAAGGGACCGTTCCATTCTTTCTTTTCCAAGGACAACTAATTAGCAGACAACAGCTGAGTCCATTTCAAATGTTAATTTTTTTCCTTTAAATGCTTTATAGCCATGTTGTATACTTCCGCACACAATTACGGTTTTCATAGAAGAGCTTTTGTTTGTCAAGTCCCTTTTTATTTGCATGCATGTGGGCATTTTTGTGAGTCAATGTACTAGATGAAATCTCTTTATGACACAATAGTCAAGTAGAGAGAAAACATTCACTAACCCACTAGAAGGCTGAGAGCATAATAGCCTTGCCCACAATAGCATACTTTGTGATTTTAGGTCTGAAAAAGGAGTACAGATTGCTTCTGCTATCCTAATATTCAAGCAATGCCACCATTCATTTTAAAAGGGGAAAAAAAAATCATCTTTTCCCATAAGATTTTGTCCATGCATGTGCAAAAACAACACCCCGAATCTGTTCAGCGAGAAAGCTGATGTCCAAAACATGAACTAATATTCATCTTATTGAACTGAAAAAGACTAATTGTGTCCAAAATGCTGCCAAATAGTGATTATCAAAAGATAAAACCTGTTTAATACAGATACAGCTTTTTAGATTTACCTGATAAAATCAAATCTGTTTGTAACAGAGTTACTGGATCTTTCTGGTGCACCCATGAGCAAAGCAAACGGACGGTGAGCTTCTGCTTCACTGTAAGCCTTCCATAAGATAACCTCTGGGTCAATGTGAAATGGTCACAGTGTGTGCAAGAGTGGAAAGATAGATTTGACAGGGACAAACGCTCTAGTATTACTCTGACTCTGAGCCGTCCTGCCTTTAAGCCGCTGTGCTGGAAAATGGGCCCAGAGGCTCTGAAATTCTAAGACCCACCTCAATTGCTGGTCGTTCTGAGCAGAATACCTCAACACAGATCATTAGCAGTGCACACAGCATATTATTGAACGGCAAGAACAGCCAGAACTGTCCCAGTGGTGTCACATTTGTGCTTGTCTCCATTGGAAGACACCTTCAGTCAATAATTTAGACCAATATAACATTAGGCCATTAGACAGCTAAATTATGACATCACTGTCGATGCTGCTCATTTCGAACATCCAGTGTACCGCTCAGTGGAAAATAAATAAGGGTGTGTGATGAAGAAAAAGCTATTTTATCCAGTTCAAAACACTAATCTAATTGCTAAACTAATTCAAGTCTTTTTATTTATGCTGGTTACATCATTTGAGTTTTTATGACTGTAGCCATAAAAGCAAAAGATTAGACTTTCTTTATACATATATTGAATACATACTTATTTAATGAAAAATATATAAAGTAAATATTATTTACATACAATCCAAGGTAAATTAATTAGTAATTTTTTATTTATCATTTATTTTGTTGTCCTTAATTGTAAGATGTTTTGGATATTTTACAGTCTTTGTGTTTTTTGTTTTCTTTTTTTTTGTATAGTTTTTATAACGTGTGTTACAGCACATGAAATGTTGTACACTTAAATTTGGTGGACAAAGGTTAATAATAATAATAATAATAATAATAATAATTAAATGATCTACAAGTTATTTAACTGAATTTAGTTTCAATATTTTTTCTTCTTTTGGAAATCAGGACAGATAAAATACACTGACTTTTCTTTCTTTCTCTCTCTTTTTTTTTTTTTACCAGAAAATAAATTAATTAATATAAATAATACAAGTTTATTTAAAATCTAAATAGTGCATCTTCTTCTATAATGAGCATGTTTTAATTTTAACAGAATTAAATAAATGCTCATCAGAAGATGTGTCATTGTGTATGAATAGTTAATAAATTAACCTTTACAGATAAATACAGTACTATAATAGTACTTTAACATTTAAAGGGACATTTAATCTGGCTGAGCCTGTCATTCTAATTAACATTTCCTTTTGTGTTTTATAGGAAGTCAGTCATACATGTCTGGAATGACATAAACATAAGTAAATTGTGACATAATTGCTATTTTTGTTTTTCAACAAGTAGCAATTACAAGCACCGATTTACATGTTACTGTCAGTGTATTCATATTTATAAATAACATATTAGTGCATTAGGTAACACTTTATAATAAGGTTCAATAGTTAACTTACAGCAATAATATTTGCATCATAGTTAATGTTAATTTACTAATGCATTATTAAAATGAAAAGTTTTGTTTGTTAATATTAGTAAATGCACTGTGTGTACTAACATGAATAAACACTGAACAAGAGTATTTTTATTAACTAATATTAACAAAGATGAATAAAGAGTGTAATGTAGTGTTCATTGTTCGTTCATGTTATTTAAGTTCATCAAGTTCAAGTTCATTAATAATAATTAACTAATGTTAACAAATGACACTTTTGTCAGAGTTTGTGTTTAGTTTCCTTGTGTTTTGCTCCCCATGCATCCGCCCTTGCCCATATTTGGTATTTCCTGTGTCTATGTGATTATTGGTTGATTTACTCCCAGCTGTCTTCCCCAGGTGTCCTTAGTTCCAACCTGATCTCATGGGAATTCGTACATATTTTACGAGGTGGCTAATTCATACAAATTTGTACGACCTCACTCTAAATCGTGAGAGTGATTCTAAATTTATTCTAAATCGTACGTATTTTATGAGATGCCAATTCGTATGAATTTGTACGAATGACCTAAACATAACCCCGCCCCTAAACCTACCCATCACGTGGTGTTAGACAGTGAGTGAGGGGCTTTGTTATCATTTGCTTTGCTGATGCTAAAGAAACTGTAAAGATCCGTGCCTCGTGTACAATCTATGTGAGTGCCAGCGTGACAACCTTTCTGTGAAGCATTACCTTGCATTTATATGCATTATTCTGCATGACCATATTTTAGATTCCTTAATCCTACCTCATATCTAAACTTAACTACCTTACTATTAGCAAGCAGCAAATTAGGAGTTCATTAAGGCAAAAGTCTTAATTAACAGTGAATACGTTTCCCCTATTTAAAAGCATTATCAGTCACCTTAAACAACTAATCAGTGTTCGTTCACACACAGTTTCCCTTCTGAGCTCAGCAGGTACATCTGTGCTTTTATTTGTTTGTTTTTTAGTAATCATCTTTGTGATGTCTTTACAGAGAGCATGGGCCAGTTTGGAAAGAAACGCATAAACGCCACATGTCCACCCCGCTGGAGGTGTTTGACGAGCACAGCAATCGAGCTCAGTAAGTGAATCGTGTCCCGCTGGGCCCATTAACAAATCCACAAGACGGTTGTTTTCGCTCAAATGTAATTAAGGCCACAAACGACACTCTGAGGTACTTTTTTCACAGTATTCAATGGAATATGTCCTTAAACCATCCGCACACATTATTAAACACACAGACACCTGACAGAAACAACTTTTGCCAAGCTGCCACCATTTGTCCGTTGTCCTCAGGGAGACCGGAAAATCAATAGCTGCACCATTTACAAAGAGCATGGCTATATGACCTGTCCACCCCTTGTCTTCATCACCGCTACCATTGCTTAGTCTACAGATGCCGTTTGACTCCTCCTTATGCTGTGCACACACTCGGCCCCCTTCAAAACCACTCAAGTCATCAGTGGCACGCTCCTCCTGACAAGGTTTTGGCCTCATATCCACAGTTTTACCAAGGTCAAAACTGAATCTGAGACAAAGCGGCCTTTATAAACCATTCTTTTCTGCCTTTTTCTCTTTCTATTTGTTCGACTCGGTACTGCTAAAAGGAAAGAGGGGTAATTGGAGGGCCTTCGTAGCAGAAAATGGCATTAGAGTTAATGACCCTGAGCATCCCATGGGGACACTTCATATTAAGGCCATTTATGTGCCGACAGCACTCACTGCATACTTTGACTTATTATTTATACAATGGCTCACGGGTGAGGAAGAACAAATACAGCACGCTAAAAGAAAGCTTTGTCCTCACATTTTGTGTAGAATGCTTCTAAATGCATGACAAAGTCTGGATTTAACAGAAAACCTAATCAGAAAAGTTTTACCACTGGGACCCTCACAGAGGTGACAGAGGGGCAAGGCCACATCCCACCTGACCAGCTGCCGAACAGATTAAAGTGAGCTGAAAATGTGTAGATTGTCACAAAAATAATAACGCTGACATGGCCTTCCCTTTATGGCAGCAACAAAACATTCCCTGGAGAGCAATCTCTTTATCATTCCCGAAAGAATGACAAATAAAACACTTCCAAAGGCAAGGAATTCTCACATTTATAGGGCTGAGGTGGCCTGGACAAAGCTGTATTATCGCTAAGGCCACCAAGGTCTTGGTCAGATGTGGCGTGGGTTTTCATTAGCCATTGTGACAGATAAATTTCATCTGTGCCCCTTTCAATCAAACCGCAATATGAATGGAGGAGCTGACAGTGGCGTATACACACACACACACACACACACACAAGATGTTCTGTCCAATAAGATTTACATACCGATCTAATCAGCAAGGCCACTGTCAAGATGTGTTAAAAGCAGCTTATATCAGTTTAACACACTGGTCGTTGTCCATTTGTACTTTATTTTTAAAATAATATTTATATAATATTTTTTATATAATATTTAGTGCAAAAGTAATTTTGAGGTTGTTAAAATGTGCGCTCTATAATATACACTGCTCAAAAAGATAAAGGGAACACTAAAATAACACATCCTGGATCTGAATGAATTAAATATTCTTATTAAATACTTGGTTCTTTACATAGTTGAATGTGCTGAATAGAAAATTACACAAAAATTATCAATGGAAATCAAATGTATTAACCCATGGAGGTCTGGATTTGGAGTCTAAAAATTGAAGTGGAAAAACACACTACAGACTGATCCAACTTTGAAGTAATGTCCTGAAAACAAGTCAAAATGAGGCTCAGTAGTGTCTGTGGCCTCCACGTGCCTGTATGACCTCCCTACAATGCCTGGGCATGCTTCTGATGAGGTGTGCTCCTGGGGGATCTCCTCCCAGACCTTTACTAAAGCATCCGCCAACTCCTGGACAGTCCAGTGTAACATGGCGTTGGTGGATGGAGCGAGACATTATGTCCCAGACGTGCTCAATTGGATTCAGGTCTGGGGAACGGGCGGGCCAGTACATAGCATCAATGCCTTCGTCTTGCAGGAACTGCTGACACACTCCAGCCACATGAGGTCTAGCATTGTCTTGCATTAGGAGGAACCCAAGGCCAAACGCACCGGCAAATGTTCTCCCAAGGGGTCTGAGGATCTCATCTCGGTACCTAATGGCAGTCAGGCTACCTCTGGCTAACACAAGAAATGCCACCCCACACCATTACTCACTCACTGCCAAACCGGTCATGCTGGAGGATGTTGCAGACAGCATGTCTCCAGACTCTGTCACGTCTGTCAAATGTGCTCAGTGTGAACCTGCTTTCATCTGTGAAGAGCACAGGGTTACCAGCGGCAAATCTGGCAATCTTGGTGTTCTCTGGCAAACGCCAAATATCCTGCACATTGTTGGGCTGTAATCTGTGGACGTCGGGCCCTCATAGCACCCTCATGGAGTCGTTTGAGCAGACATATGCAAATTTGTGGCCTGCTGGAGGTCATTTTGCAGGGCTCTGGCAATGCTTCTCCTTTTTATATATAAAAAATATAATTAAATAATATTTTTTTATAAATATGATATAAACTAATTGTCAAGTATTTTGGAATAATGACTATTTTTAATATTATTGATAGAGGTCAGTTATATTCAACTATGTTATACTTTTTTTTTTTTATTTGTTACTTTTTGACATTTCTGATTATCCTCAATGTTGAAGAAGTCACAAATAAGTAAAACATGTTTTCTACATTGGTTGTAATTGAGCACACATTTTCGGATTTGTCAGAAATGGAAATTCTCATAGTTGGGTTAACTTCAATTATAGTGAACGAGAGAGCACAACAAAATTCCCATCCCATGCATCTGAAGGATGACATGAAAATTCAGCTTGGCATCACAGGAATAAATTATATGTAAAATTTTTAAATAGTACTGTTTTTACTACAGGTATTGTATAGTAGTGTATATATTAAATAAAATAATAAACCGGTTTTGATTTTCTAATGATCCTTAAAATACTGATTAACATGCTCAGGTGTGTTTGATTAGGGTTAGATTTAAACTCTGCAGTGCACTGGACCTCAATTCATGTCAGCGCTGAGATTTGAACCTGTGACCATCAGGTTTGATGAGTTACAAAATGTATACATTATTGTTATTATCATCATATTTTTTCTCATACATATGTTTTGTTTGCAGATTTATGATATACATAGAATCCTAAAAAAAATATGGTATGCAATTTCTGTAAAGTTCCTATTGAGGGAGCTCTACAGCCCGACCCCCCTTTTACCCACAAGTATCTGATCTGAAATAGATTCAGTGTTGAAAGAACTGCGATCATGAACCAAGAATGCGATTGGTCATTCAAGTACCATCTGCTAAAGGTTCCAACGAGAACACTTTAACAGCTTTTCAACAAATGTGACATTTATACAAGGCAACCAACTTTGGCTTGAGATGTGAGAGAAAGATAAACCTGCCGTTAAAGTGCCTGGTAACAGTATCATTGATAATCATTTTGATACATCTTTTGTGGTGCTTTCATCCATTTATACCACATGATTCCTTATTTTATAGGAAATATATAACTATATATATATATATTTATATATATGTATGTGTGTTCCTCACAAAGCAAAGCTTGGATACCACCTTTAAAAGCACATACAGTAAAAGTAAAGCAGACTAAAGCGCACTGTAAGAAATAAATGAAATAGTTCTGTTGAAAGAAGCATCCTACTTCTCTAAACCACTGAATTGTAAGACATCTCAACCACTATACCAGCATAAAGCACTACAGAAATGAATATTCATTGTGTTATTGTCTAGTACGCGTTTTTGAGACAATATCACGTCTGATGTATACAGAGCTGATTTCTTTTTAGACAAATCTGAACATTTGTTTATATGAGCTTTTGTTTTAGCCATTCTTTTGTTTTGTTTTGACAAAGAGAACTGGAAATCTTGCCTTGAAATCCAAACCAGGGAACTCACATGCTTAAAGATTAAGTTGGCCGTTATAATGAGGCGGGTGATGTTAATTGTTCAGGGGATCTTTTCGGTTGTTTTTTTTTTTCATTCCTCTCTAATTCCAGACAAATATCTGACAGTAGCTTTGCATGGCAAACCTGTTTAATGAATGACTAATCCCACCGAGGCGCATTATGGCAAAACTGTCACACATCGTATTGTGGCAATTTTAAGTTGATTTTACATTATCATCCTCTGGTAATGCTCAAATATTTGGATTTTCTTTAATGCGGGGGCTTTTTGTGGGAAGGCAACAGCAGTGAACTAAATCTGGTTCTTCAACCCCCCCCCTCTTTGAATTTCCCCCCAGTGTCGAGGCAGGGCTGGAATGGCTTCTTTATTGGGCTGACAGCTTCAAGGCTCTACTATTCCCATCAAGACCTCAAACAAAAGGGTGAGCTGAGCTTCTTTAAGCGCATTCACGTCATGTTCACACCACATTCAGCCAGTGTAAACCGCAAGTAATATCATGGTATTGTTCGCATGTTGTAAATCACGCAGAACAATGGACGATGAGGAACAATCACATAGTGTGGCACCATCTTCCACGTCGAATAGATGCCAAGATCTAGAAACAACGAATTAAACTCTCCATGAATGCAATGTTCTGCTCTTATTTTTGTTTTTATCGAAAAAAAATTTATTGGAATATATTTTATTGGAATCTCTGATTGAGGCTTCATTAAGGGCCCTGCTGAATGGGATTCTGAAGTGTCCACCAAGGTATAGCTCACCCCAAAATGAAAATGCTTACATTCTTGTTGTTCAAAATCATTTTTTTTGTGAAAAACAAGTGAACATTAATTTGAAAAATTTTATGGTCTGATACAACATTGGACCCCATTGACTTTTATTACATATTTCATTTACATATGGACAAAAAAGGGAAACTTTACAACATTTTCTTTGTGTTTCACAAAAGACAGAGATTTAAAGGCTTACTCCACTTAATCACTTACCCCCATGGCATTTCATACCTGTAAAAGCATCAGGGTTTTTTTTTCAAAACACCATTTAAGACATTTCGGGTGAAAACCGGGATGCTTTTGACTGTCCCATTATTTGTCAAGGCCCAAAAAAGTATGAAAGCGATCGTTAAAATACTCCAAGCTAGGAGAATGTTTTTAGAAAACAAAAATAACAACTTTATTCAACAACTCGTCTCCTCTGTGTCTCCTCTGCATCACCGTAGAGCCATTTTGGAGACTTCTACTTTTATTGGAAACAGTGTATCCAACCTAACTCTACAAAGTACTGTAAATTCACTAATTTCACTAAGATGAGTGAAGATACATGTTCACATGCTGAAGAAAGAATATTCATATTCACAATGTGTTGTGTGCAGTGAATTATATTAGCCATCACAATTCAGCATACATGGCACCAAACACGTAATTTAAAATGCGTGTATTGGATCTTGGTTTTGTTGGTTTGTTTTAGATACGAGGCTTCAAGTTTTCAAAAAGCACAAATATGTATTACACACACACACGTGTAAATGGCCTTGCATTATGTATGTATAGATTACAGACAACATTACATAGATTAAGTAAGATTACCAAACATCTTCCAACATATAATAATCAATAAATGGTCTCGGAGGGCCATAGAAGTTGTTTTAGTTTTGCGAGTATGTTTATATCTTACTCTTTTACTATAAAAAGCCTGGAAAATCCAGCTTCACATCATATATGAACCTCTTAAAAAATCCATCTATGCAAGACATGGAACGCATTTCTCCAAATTCCTAATCATATACAACTAAGCTAAAGTAGCTGATGCTGGCCAAGCAAGCTTTTTACACTGAAAGCATCCGTTCGGTCCGAGCTCCCACATTCCTGCTGTGATATTACTACACAGAGTTGAAACAGCCATTCCTGCTGTCTGCACTTCCGAGGGAACTTTGCTAAATCCCTTTACACACCAATAACCAATTTGAGGTCATTATTTTCTGCGCTGCTTTAAGGGAAATGGTTACACTTACCTTTTTGCCCTCCTTAGTTATTCAGCCAACAAATATTTTCAAATCATTCTCTATTTTGAAAGGAAATTTCACTTCATTAGGGTATAATTAGGTTGGGAAAAAAACGTAACAATGCATTGAACTGAACACATTGAACTGAACAAGTGTTAATGCAAACACATTTAAACAGTTTAATGTTGCACCCATTCTTGTCACAATGATTATTTAAAAGAAGCCTTGAACCCCTTAGTTAATACAAGCGTGGATGAGAAAGGATCAGAGTGAGCCAACTGGCAGCACAGGGACTAAGCAATTTTTTTGAATATTACTGACCCAGCATTTGGAAGTACCGAATACAAGACGGCAAAAAAAAATGAATGCTTTTTTAGTCCCGAAATCCTTTCACCTCCTTACATTCAACCGATCAGATTAAGAGAGAGGTTTAAGAAGATTTGGACAAAAAAAAAAAAAAACTTCAGTGCAATGGAAGGAGGAGTGGAAAAGGTGGAGGGGGGAAACAGTTTGAGATTCAGTAGCTCCAGGCAATTCATCATAGAAATTGAGTTTCTAATGCAGCATCTTGTGAATCCCTTTTGCTCTGTCAACGTTTTAATACATTACATTGAGAAATTGTAAATCATGTTATAAAAAGGCTACTGAAAGCTGGCACTAACTGCCCCCCTTAACTAACTCTTTCATTTCTTAGTTCCTTCTCTCTTTCTTGCTCTTTACATGTCACACTGGCACACATATTTTCTTACAAGAGAAAAAGGAATCTAAATCTCATCATGCCTGTTAGGTTGTGATTTGAAGAGAGTAGAGAGTTGTGGGCCTAGACACATTCTGTACATTGAGTTTGTTTCTTTGCTTCTTTTTTCGCTCTTCCCCATCCCTCTCACTACCATCTGTCACAAAGAGGGACAAAAGAAAACAAAAGGAGGAGGATATGCTACTGGACTCAAGTCACTCCTCAAGGTGAACTTGTCAACACGTGGCACTCTACTACTAGTTCTTCAGTCATGTAAGATCATGGAGATCGAAGTCTGAAGTCTAAACCTCCTCTTTGCCTGCAGTCCAAACAATGAACCTGTGCAATCGCTGCAGTTTAGTTCATTGCATTCATGGGATCAGAATCTGAAATATGATTTGTCTGTCCAGAGAGTGATGCAATATGCAGTTATACAGTGTTTCCATTCAACTTATGAGTCAAGGCTGCTGCTTCATTCAACTTGTACATAAACCAAAAGAAAATATTTTTTTTTCTAAAAATCTAGTTTAAAACACATGTGTAATTGGTTTCATAGGGTTTAAAATATTGTTATATATATATATATATATATATATATATAATACACACCCATATTATATAAACAAAATGTTTCATTTAGGATGTGATTATATTATATTATATACAGTATATATATATATATATATATATGTGTGTGTGTGTGTGTGTGTGTGTGTGTGTGTGTGTGTGTGTCACATCTAAAACAAATATTTGTTAAATATTTTGCAACAATTATAACCTTCATCAGAGACTCCATGGCTGCATTTGTAGTCAAAAATTTGTAGTCATTTGTAATCAGTAAATCTGTCATTAATATGCATAAGTGTTATAATCTTGTCTTGAATGGGCAGCCGTGTGTGAGGGGGAGATTTGGGGAATCCGACATAAGTTTTCAGACAAGAAAACGGTCACCCTCCTAATCACATTCGAAATTACGCATTTCATATCGATCAGTGAAGCATGGAGCTGTCACTGAATATTACATATCTTAACATCCTACCATTAAGAACCCACTCCAGCTGACTGCATTGCTTACTGTACTAATAATCTTTGTTAATCTTTTTCTTAATTGACGTAGTTCATCTCCCCCAGATATCAGAGATGATACCACACACCCAAGTGTGTCTGATACATGCGTGGACACTGGCATTAGCATGCTAATAGAAGACTCAGCGTGCATGCGTATGTGTGTATGTTCATACAGGCTATGTAGTGTGTTTGTTTATTTGCATTAGACATGTATGAGAGTAATCTAAGTTCTCACTGTGACCACCTGAAGACTCTTGCTGCCTCTCAGGAATCATTAGCTGGCTGACTGTTCAGGTGCAGCGAGCTCTGTCACACAGCTAAACTTTATTTAATGCTTCAGGAGGCTGTTTCACTATGGGTCTCATGTGTAACGAAAAAGTAATCTCAAGGTGACGAGAGGAGAGCCGCAAAGACGCACCGCTCCTTCATCTTCATCCCGCCAACCTCCCTGGAGCTCTTGCCTGTGTGAAGGCGATACTTCTGAGAGGAGCACTGGACAGATGGGTTATGACGTTATGACCATCCCAGACCTGAGCGCTACGGTGTCTTTTAGTACTATAAATAAATCACTGAAAATAAATAAATACAAATATAGTTCAATCTTGTTTTTGAAGGCTTTTAACATGCGATAGTTTATCCATGAATACAAATTCATAATTTATTTACTCCCAAGATGTTCCACACTTGTTTGAATTACCTTCAGTTGTTGAATTGTATTCTTTCTTGTGTGAAACAAAAGATATTAAGTCCAGTTTTGGTTGTTATAAAAGGTTTTCACAAAGAGAACAAAATAAATTGTCATATTTCTGTCATTTCCTATGGTGGTGATTGTAACAGAGAAAAACAAGTGATATAAAATATAATAACTCAAAACACAACATTTTTCAGCTAAAAATGACCAATGACGACCAGAGGGATACATTAATTTAACCCAGAAACTTTCATTTTCTGCAGTAGAATTTTTGATGGTTGTTAGATTAAAAGCAATATTCCACTCTTTACAGACAGCTAGATATGCATTAGTTACAGCAAAAAATATTCTCTATTCATAGTCATAGATTTATAGTCATAGAAGCTAGGATCTATTTAATCATGCCAAAAGACATAAAGTACACTGACCAATTAAAGTGTTTTTAAAACGCTTACGATCAGGATAATAAGCCGTGGCCTACATGTCATGGAAATCTCATCTACACAATTTTCCTTCTTGCTGTTATCTGAAGGGAGTGTTTCACGTAGGACAGGTAACTGGGTACTGAGTCACTGAGCTTTACTTCCAATTTGCCACAGCGTTCACAAAGTGTGAATCATACAAGGATTTAATCTCACTTAAGTCCACTCTGCCGCAGAATGGCTCACTTGAACTGTCACAGGTAGGCCCATTTTATTGTACCATCTCTCCTGCTCTCCTTACACCAACAGAGCCACTATTACAAGAGTGTTTATGAACCAGCGGATTGGCCTGACATCTCCTACAAATCCATCCAAACTCTATTCGACAGGATTAGGGTATTAAGCAACCATATAAAGCCATTAATGTACCTCTGTCTGCCAGGGACGTGGTACTGTTCCTGCAGGATGAAGGAGAAGGAAGGGCACCTGGTCCCATGTTGCACCAGTTTGGACTGTTATCAACGGTGTCATCTTTGTGGGTGAAGAACAAAGGATAAAAAATGAGGTCAAATGCAATTCTACCAGCCCTGTCCCCGTGAACTCGTGGCTTGACATCCATTTACATTATTAAGTGCTGTTCATGTTGGTAATCCAGCACACAACATCTCAATAGCTTCTACTAATAAAAACATATCCCAGCCCATACAGCAGATTAGGTTATCGTAGCGGTCTCCACCTGTTTCATTTTCTTCGCAAAAAACAAATGTTTGTGGTTTTGTTTGGGTGCTGGCTGGGGTCAAGACTGTATCCTCAAAACATCTTCTACCAATAGAAGCACGATGAAAAAGAAAGAAAAAAAGATTTTATATATATATATATATATATATATATTCTTAAATAATGCTGGGTAAAACTACTAATTTTCATTTTCAGAATTTTCTACATTTTTACCCAAATTGAATATGCAGTCTGTTATGAATGTTAGAAATGCAGTGTAACACAAAATAATGGCAAAATATGGCACTACCAACAAGGTGAGCTATTTGCACTTAGTGTAAATAGACACTTTGATATATATATATATATATATATATATACACAAAATCAATTGACAATATTCATTATTCATATAAATAAACTGGAATTTTATCAAATTCAGAGCTTTTGAATGTAAATCAAGTCAGAAATCTGTAACTGTTGGTAACTGATCATTAAGTTAATTAAGCACTTATGCACTTACTGCTTTATGTCAAGCTGCTTTAAATAATCAATCTACAGTCCATAAACCATAATGACAAGGCAAAAACTTTGCCAATTTATTAAATATCAACTGAAATAAGTATATTCCATAAGTATTCATACCCTAAACTCAGCATTTAGCTGAAGCACCTTTTCAATTTCAATAAAGCACCAATTTCAAGTTTCTCTAGATATTTTCATTGAGTTCGAGGTCAAGCACAAGCTGGACTTCCACAGAATTGTCTATAAGCCACTTGCTGTGTGCTCAGGGTCATTGTCCTGTTTGAAGGTGACAGATTCTGAATACTTTGGACTAGGTTTTCACTAAGGTTCTCAAAATTTTGGTGCATTTACTATGATGAGTACAGTATGAGGCTGCTACCAGAACACTTTACCTTTGTCATTGTACTTTGCAGGTGATGAGCAGTTCCTGGTTTTCTTGAAAAATGTTGCTTGGAATCTTATAGTCTGAGGGTCCTTTAGGTGTTTTTTTGCAAATTCCAAGTGTGTTTTCATGTGTCTTCACTGAGAAGAGGATTGAGTCTAGACATACTGCAGTAAAGCCCAGTGCATTTTAGTGCTGCAGTGATGTTTGTCTTAGGTTTCTCCTATCTCCACATATGATCATGGAGCTCATCTAACCAAAGTCCTTCTCTATCTATTTCTCAGTTTGGCCAGGACACCAGCTCTAGTAAACCCTGGTTGTTTCCAACTTCTTCCATTAAATGTAACAGAGACTACATGCTTCTGTGAAACAGATTTTTTTTCTGAACTCTTCACCAGATGTGTCGCTTGATGCATATTTTTGACATGTGCCACAGGTTAACATGACTTTAAGTAACATCTACAATCACTTTAAATGCTCCTGAGCTAAATTATTATTATTTTTTTATACATTTGAAAAATTAGTTAACATAAAACATCAAAAAAAAAATTAAGTGAAGTTTTTGCAAATAAACTAATTTCAAGTAGGAGCGCAGTCGATTAATCACAGCTGGCACCACATCACCTAATCAATCTCCTCATTACTCCTGCCCAATCAAATCCCCTTCTACC
>JAUMHI010000041.1:7830776-7853006 GCA_032359435.1 Enteromius unitaeniatus
ATTGCACCTGAATGTTTATGTAAAGTGTGACAGTGTGTTTCACAGTGTACGGGTTATTGCACAATATATAAATAGAATCATAAGTACTGTAGATGGTAAAAGATTTACATTAGGTGAGTTCTAATGTGTAGGTGGAGTAGCTGTTCAATTTTACACATAGTAGGGAGTTAGGTAAATAAATAAATGTTTAAAATGTTCAATAATTGAAGTGTCACGAAGCTAAAAGAATTTATAAAAATCTTTATACACATGCTACAGGACAAACTAAATACAGGTCAATTTACGACAAATTATTGCACATAGAGTACTAGGCTACAACTGAAATTTAAACCTCTTCTATTTACTGTAATAGAATTTGAATTAATAATGGAAACAATAGTTGTGATAAATGTCTGCAGCTAATATTAAAGGCAGAGAGTAAGTTGGTGATCTGTTTCACTAAACATGTTTTGTTTTGCTGGTTGACAGACTTTTCAAGGCACGTGCACACATATATCAATGGGGCCTTTTCGTCCTAGAGAGAAAGTTTAGCACACATCGATCAGCTGCACTTTACATCACATCATCACAGATCATCACAGATCATCACATCATCACAGACAGAACACATGCCTCCCTTTCCAGATGTGTTTGTCTTGCTGTGGAGGTGAGTGGTGATCAACAAAAGGCTAAACTACCTGTGCCTCGAATTTACAGCTAATTGACCAAAGGAAAAAAGGCAAAATATATCTAATTTGTCTTGCTAACATCAATGACTCATGTACCATGTAAGTTAGCTAAAGTTTAGCTGAGGTAATATGAAGTCTAGTAGGTTTACACCAGTGTGCGTTCATTTACTGCAGGATGCAGTTTGTTAAAATGCATCATAAATTCAAGATATGGAGCATAAATTTATACATTTATATAATTTCATAAATTTAATCAGCATCAGACTTTTTTTTCCCAACAAAAAAAGAAGCATGGTTACGCATGATGTAATATTTATTTTACAGCACTACTAATGTATTATTAATACACTTATGTTTTAGACGCACAGTATTGATTCATTTCGACAACAAATATAACTCTAATTTGCATCTCTGAGCAACATGAACATGCTTTGTTCATGAATGAATCAACTGTTTAAATGATTTATTCATTCTCAGTGATTCACTTATTAACAGTGACTTGATCCCAACTATTTGCGGCTCTAATTTGTTTATATATATATATATATATATATATATATATATATATAATTAAACCGTATGTAAATGCATCAAAATGCCACTTCAGATGCAGCTTGTTTTCTCTGCATTGCAAATATTCATGTCAATACTGATTTATTTTGCTTGGTAACAGCCCAAATGACTTATTATTCTAAGAATTTAGTGTTTTAAAGATGCACACTTTTAGAGAAAAATGGCTTTAAGAAGGTAAAAATAACACCCTCAGCAAAATCTAATTATTAGACTAATTATCTAATAACTAATAACTCTTAACATCCCAACAGCAATCACAGTGTATTTATATAGTCTGTGAAAGGCATAGGACTCTAAAATGTTCGTCCAATCAAAATGTTCGGTCCAAACATTAGGAAAGGTTGTGCCCAAAGACAGATCTAGAGATAGACGCCTCATTGGCTGCTGGAAACGAGAAATGCGGCCGCCATCTTAGACCGGGCACCCGCTCCACTCAGTGTAATATCTGTGGCAGGTGTCATAATTGTAGCTGTGATACATGATTTGGCGTATTTTAATATTGATAGTGAGTTTAACAGTAATATAATGAATATCTCCGTTCCTGTGATAATATTGGGTCTTTTAAGAGGGTCTAAAGACTTACTACATGGACTCAATAAGCACTTCTAATGCGTTATGGTTTGCGTAGTTTTATACTATTTTCATTTGGCTGTTTATCAATTTGGCATTGTTGTTCATTACTGATATTCTCCTTAATGTAGTCTTATCATGCTGTTGTTATATTTGTCTTGGATTGAAACCTCTGGTAGTGGCGCACGAGCAGGGCTTTCAGTTAAAATATGCATTATGTTGCTTCTAACTCTATTTTACATGCAAATATAGCCAAAATCACAGCATAGCCATTGTCTATATTTTATGTGTATTTGATTTCATCAGACAACGGCTTGATTATGAATCAGGATATTAATCCAGATTAACATCTTGTAAAGTAGAGTTAGTAGGCCTAATAATGGGGCGCATTTCAGTCACTATTTCATGGTTTTCTGACAACAGAATCCATTAGATATATCAATGAAAACTGTTATATTGAGAATTTGGCTGCATTAAAATACATTGTGGCTACAGAGAAGCAAGATAATATGACGCACTGACGTAATCAATATGCAAATTGACGTCATCTAGCGACTTTTCAAGCTGGATTTAGCTACTTTCAATTGAAAAAAGTTGAAGAATGGAAAGTGCTATTATTGTAATATTATCCGGTCTGTCTGAGCGTGTTAATGTGTTTTGGGGAAGGCAAGGCTTTGGAGAGTGATTATGCAAGAAGGGTGGGCATCTTGCCTTTTTAAAGCAAGCTTGCTATCACTATCATTTCCGAAATCACCTGGCCTACTATTACAAATATGGACATAGTGGGGAAACAATTACGTGTACCAAATGATGTGACAGTTGACCAGGAGTTGGCAGTATAATAACAAAATGAAAATGTTTGCTAATAAATACACAGATGAGAGCAAAAAAAAAAAGTTTGTCACATTTGTAATTGTTTAACTATTAGCAGGTCTTTTTTGAAGGTCTGAAATGTTAAGTGTTTTTGTGGGGCGTTTGTGTTCACAAAAGTATAAAGAATAAAACATTTTGCTGAGATGGTGCAAAAGTGTTTTTGCGTTGGCCGGGAATCGAACCCGGGTCAACTGCTTGGAAGGCAGCTATGCTAACCACTATACCACCAACGCATTTGTACTTGAAGTAAGTGCACGTTTCTTTTTTTTCGGTAAAAAATTAGTTTTTTTTCAGTTAAAATGTACATTTTTATTTCTTATAGGGTAATCGTTAGGTGCAACACTAACATAAAATAAGATCGTAAACCTCGGTTTCTTCCTAAAACACTAAAACCTATGGGCTCGTCCGGGATTTGAACCCGGGACCTCTCGCACCCAAAGCGAGAATCATACCCCTAGACCAACGAGCCATGCTGGTGCTGTGCTTCTTATTGCTTATGAATCATCTATTATGCACCATTCGCCTACAAGTTTTTATGTTTGTCATATTTTAATAAAACCCATATGATAGCATAATAGTCTTACAGATATTATAACTGCATTCACGTAGGGCACACGGGGATTGAACTCACTTGGGAGTGTCTCTATAGGATTGACTGTAGGGTGGTGGTATGTGGCCGGTTAGCTCAGTTGGTTAGAGCGTGGTGCTAATAACGCCAAGGTCGCGGGTTCGATCCCCGTACTGGCCAGCTTCGTTTTTGTCTGAGTTGATTTTATTTCTGCCACATATTACAAGAACGCAAATTAAAACCTTTCTTTATTGTAACCGATTACCAGCTCCATTAATATATCAGGAATCATTAGGCATAAAAGATTAAGTATAACGTATAGAATATGTTTTATGTTCAAGTGGAAAATAAGTGTAAAAGGTGCATTTGATTTAGTAATAACATTCTGCACTGATACAACATTTATGCAAAACAATATTAAATCACTTTTTTAAATAAAAAGATTTAAAAGTGTTAATACATTGTCCGTTCACCGAAATCAATTTGTGGCTTCGCACAATGGAATACATTTCCTTATTTAAAGTACTTAATTTAATTTGCCTAATTAATAATTCTATAATTCCTGCCCTGGTTTATTAAAATTATTTTGGGCAAACATTCTTGACCATTTCCTTAATGTGCATCATTTTGCAGGTGTTTTTCAGCAACAGCATTCATTACAAAGGTCAAGAGGTGGGGAGATGGGGTCCTTCTATGAGAGCAATTCTAACTTATCCCATACACACTTCTTTCATTTTCATTGGTTATTGTGAACGTGTAAGAAGTCAGTCTCGCCACAACAAGTCCAGATACATTTTCAATTTTTATTTTGCTTTTTGGACAGTTTATTTTCCAGTGTTATCCATGATCTTTTCCTTTATCATTTTTGCATAATTCTTATAAGGCTATTAAGAGGGCCATTGCTATGGTTTCAGACCAACCTGCATAGCAACTGGAAGACAAAAAGGGGCTGGACACTGACCCATTAGCAATAATGAGTAACACATGACATTACTTGACATTTCATTGGCACAAAATGGTCTTTTTTTCATCCTTCCAAATGTTATAATCTTCAATAATATGATTTCTGAATATCAAAAACAAAATGAAAAGTAGAAGCAGTTTAGTGTATGTTTTAGAGACTTTGGGAACCTTGGGAATCCTACTTGACGAGTGACTATATCCCTGGGACTTCCAAAGCAAATGGCAGTTTGAAAATACTTCTGTAGTGAAGAGTCCCTCTTTAAGTTGGAAAGCTGTTAAAGGCTGCACGGAATCACTTCCCAGAGTCACAGAATTAGGAACAGGAAAAGAGACAATTGAAATGTCTGCAACAAAACGGCTACCCTAGGCAACTAGACAGAAGTACGGCTGGTTACCCATTTCCTATGAATGAATCTGACTTCAACCAGAAGCAATAACTTTCAGAGGTATACAGTATATTTTCCCCCAAATCCCATTGCAAAGGCAACTATGAGACAGAGCAGCTTAATAAACCCAAGAAATAACCTTTGTAATGAAATAATGTTTTTGTAATGGCGTCATATCAAAAATTAAACCTGGATTGTTGCAGACCTGAAGCATGGCCAGGGCTACTTTTGTTTTCCTTCAATTTGTGATTCTCTCTAAAAATGCAAATGATTCACTTCACACCAATTCAGGTGAACCTTATAAAAAGGGTCACTGAACCTTTATAAGGGCCACTGAGAGAATCATCAAGACCCTTATTAGCAGAAGTAATTTGAGCAGAGGAAATGTGCTGATACATTAGGGGTCAAGGTAAGAGGTCCGTCCACATCCAAAGGGATTCAAATGAGGGATTATAGTAAGGGGGAACCAGGAGTTGCAACATAACCACTGGACACACATTTCAAAAACGTTTGGGTCCCCATGGAGATGATCTCGCATTAGTCACAGGTGCACCAAAACTGGGGAATTCCTCAGAACTGCTCATATCAGGAGCCTAAAACGAGAATAGACAAAAACAAAACATAAAATTAAGTGACTGATTACAACTTTATCAGTAACTTTCACACAGTATTAGTTTACCTTTTCATTGCCAGTGGCCCAAGGAGCCTCCCGCACAACAAAGCCCTTAGATGGGCCTCGTGGTTCTTCCATGCTGGAGGCAGTGGAACCAGAAGGCTTCATATAGGCCATTTTGGCTTCATTTTCAGCCACGTCAGCCATCTGAGGGCAAAAATGAATGATTACCTTTTTGTCAATTTAATAATGATAGTTTAATTTTTTTTGCCCTGCCAAATTATAGCATGTTCTTACATATTCCTCCTCCAGGTTTAAAAGGTGATCAATGGCTTCATCAACCTGTTCTGGACGGCCAGTCACAGTCACTAAATTGGGATCCGCAGCTCCACTCTGAGGGAATCGAACGTCAACCTGGAGAGAAAAAAAAAAAAAAAAAAAAGGTACAAAATATACAAACAGTTATTAAAATGGTGTATTAATGAAAATAAATAAATAAATAAAATTGTTAAATACTTTGTATGAAATAAATGACTGAGGATGTGACCCCTTTACCATCTCACCTTAAATTCATCCATGATTTTGCGAATTCCCTTGCCACGTGCCCCTATGATGCGAGCATGGACTCTGCTGTCCAGGGTTATGTCCTCAGAGATCATTTCCTCCAGTTCATCCACTATAGCCTGAATAGCATCACGTGCTGCCACAGCATTCTGCTCATAGCCAGTAATGGTAATCTGATCCTAAACGGCCAAATAAAAATAAAAGGTTCTTTCTTTCCCAAAAAAGGCATGTTTAAAAAAAATAAAAAAAAAATGTGCAGGCTTTAGCCCGTTACCTGGTTTTCATCATTTTTCTCTGGAAATTGAATGTTGACCTCATGCTCATTGCGGATTTGGGTGATTATGGCACCCTTGCGTCCAATGATCTTGGGGTGATACTTGGGATCCACAGTGATGGTCAGCTTGAAGCTCCTGAGAGCCTGTGGCCAAAAATATACATTTATAATATATGATAATTAACAAAATGTGAGATTACAATGTGTACAAAGCATTTAATTTGTGGTTCAGGCCTTAAACTCACCCGATCCTCCTGTTCAGCCTGTAGCTCTTTGACACGCTCAAGAAGTCCCTCTTTAGCGCGATCAAGATGGGAGGCCAGGCCAGTAATGGAGATAATGTCAGACTGTAACTCATGAGCAGGCACTTGAATATTAACCTGGGAGGAAAATATATTTGTCAGTACAGTAGCAAGAAAGTACTGTTAAAATCTTTATAAGTACAATACATGTCTTTAGCCATTTAATTGAATTAACATCTGATAAATGCAGAAATAGTCTCTTTACAGCTGATTTCAGTCAAATTACAAATCTAACCTCAAACTCATCCATCATCTTGCGAATTCCACTTCCTTTCTGACCAATGATGTAGCGATGAAGCTCAAAAGGCACTTCCACTGCAATGGTCAAAGGAACCAAAGCCTAAAGAACAAATATTTATTATAGCATTTCACAAAAAACACCCAGAACATCCAAACAAGAACTTCAGCATAGGAAGAAATTTCACTAGGGAGTCGTACCTTTAGCGCTTCAACAGCAGCTTCACATCTTTCTTTGCGGCCAGAGAGCACAATGACATCACACTTCTTTGGGAGTGAAGGATCAGCAGGCTCCTTCACCTCTCCATTGGCCTCTCCATTCTCCTGAACTGGAGCATCAGCCGATGGAGCTGTGTAAAACAAAGTGTGCAGATTATATGTAATAGATAGAGAAATAGAAAGGGGCCACAGAATTAGATTAAAGCCTCTGCAAATCTCATAAATGTAATTGTTCACAGACTGCAGGATGCCTTCAAAGTACTTATATTAAAATGTAACCATTGTAAATAAAAAAAACAACAACAACAATTAATCTTATTAAAGAATCACTTTTCCCATAACCATCGCTAGACCTGTTTTTTAAAATTATATTAGTTCATATTTTCCATATTGTTCTGGAAAACTATGTAAACATAACTCGTTATAAATATAATGAAAATAAATGACCAATATTAACCACATAATCAAAAACATTTGACAACAAGAAGCAGTTACTCCGAACATTAGTTTAATCAAATGTGCCATTTTTGTGCTTTGCCTTTTGTACAAGGGAAGGTTGTGGTTTCTATTTCAAAGATAGATGAAGTAACATTCGATTTCCATCATGATCTTTTAATTACTGATATTCACTGTGGTATTTACCTTGCTGGTCATCTCTGTCTGGAAACTTGATCTGCACACTGTGGTCTTTAGTGATTTGCTGTATGCGAGATCCTTTGGGCCCCATTATGGAGCGGTGGAACTTCTGAGGGATCACACACTCCACGGTCACTTGAGCATCCTGCAAATTTAGAGGAGCATGTAGTCAGTTACCCCTTTAAAATAGCGTAACTGCAGCTGTCATGAAATTGGCATTACACTGATGCATTGCAGATTGTTACATCTACTTACCAAATCCTCAATCATCTCCAGCATGCGTTTCTTTGCTGCCTCCACACAATCTTTGGCTCCCTTTAGGGTGACCTTATCACTCTGTGAGCCAGTTCGGGGGAAACTGACTATAACTCCACCATACTCGTCAGCAATGTCCCTCAGTACTTGGCCACGACGTGCCACGAAGAACCGATGGTGCTTGGGATCAACAATCATGAAGTCCTCTACAACGTTATCCTGATATCAGAAATAAGATTTAAGAATGATTAAAGCAAATAGTATTTATTCAGAAGACCCTTATTTTTCTGAACATCAGAATTGGGGTTATTAAAAAAAACAAAAAAACAAAAAAAAAACAACAACAGGACTAACCAAGCTCTTAATAAGCGCCTCCAGCTCCTTCTGTGCTTCTGCTACAGCTTCCTCTGTACCGATAACTGTGATCAGTTCCTGATCCTTATCCTCAGCAGTAGGGAAGATGATCCTGGCGCCTGTGTTGTCCCGCACCTTGCGAATATTTGCACCTCCTTTTCCAATAAGGAACTTGTGGTATTCAGGTTTGGCACGAAGCTCAACTGTGTGGCTTTTAGTTTGCTAATATAAAAAAATTAAATAAAAAAAACAAACAAAAAAAACAAAAAATCACACACACACCACAAACATCTTTAGTCACGCAATAAATGCACAGATCTTAAGTAGACTCAATTGTTTTTACAGCAATAATGACTGGCCTTCTGTTTGAAGCAGTTTGGAAGCTTGTACTAACAAACCCTGAGCCCAGATGACATTCCAAGCGTAACACAAGCATTAATGGCTTCAAGTTCTTGAAGGAAACCCATCCCTTCAGACAAACCTTTTCTTCTGCCAGGGACAGCAGCTGTTTCTTGGCTTTCTCTACCTCCTCCGCTGGGCCTCTGATTGTCACTGCATCGATGCCAGAGCCCTCTGTTGGGAAATGGATGTGTACACCACCACACTCCTCCATGATTGAACGCACAAAACGCCCCTTGGAGCCAATTAGGGAGTTGTGCAGTTTTGAGGGGATGGATACCTCAACCTCTGTAATATTTGCCTGCAAAATAAAATGCACCCCATGTTTATTGCATTTGTTTTTCCATTGTAATATTTACTCAAAATTAACTATTGCTGTGTTGTTCAGAAATCAAAGTTTTGAATGATCGATATCAAAAAACAACCAAAAAACCTCACCAGTTCTTTTTGAATGGCCAGGATCCTGTTTTTTGCAGCCTCACAGTTTGCCTTCTTTCCTGTGATGACAATCATTTCAGAATTGCTGTTTTCCGCAGGCAGATCAATCTTAGTGTTAGTCTCTTCACGGATCTGAAAAGAGCAAAATAGTGCCAGTAAGTAAACAGACTGAAAATAGATGAACGTGTAAGAAGTCTAAAAAGTAACTTCTTACCTTCTTTATATTTGCTCCTCCTTTGCCAATTATATTTTTGTGGAATTGTTTGAAAATGGGGACTGAGACAGAAAAGCTATTCTCAACCTGGAAAAGAACATAAAAGTAGGACAGTTTAGGAAATGCTAAAATTGACAGTCATATCACAGAGTGTTAAGCCCAAAATACACTTTTACACACAGCCAGCCACAGTAGAAAGCAGCTGTTGGCATGTGCGCAATATAAAGTTTCAACTTCATCCAGGCAATCTCCAGAAGTTCTGTGTATACTGTATGAGTGCATGTTGAACTTCATATTTCAAATTCATATCATGTACATTGCTTATTGAATGAGTTAATTAAGAGATACTAAGGGGTAGTTACCCCAAACTTAAGACTAGTCCTCTTAAGACTAGTCCTAGACTAAAATAAAGAGCTGTCTAAAAAATAAAAATAAAAAATAAAAAAATACATCAGTGCCATTGTTTGGTCCTAAAATGCACAATGCTTTTTTTGTAAGGTGTGTTTGTAAAAACTACATAAATGTCCTAATTTAACAAAAGGCCTAGTCCTGGTTTAATCTAATCTCTATCTGAAAAACCGTCCCAGACAGTTGTAAGGCTCGTCTGCACCGAACAATAGTTTGACAATTCTATAAGAATTAGAAAGCATATTACAGCAATAAGCACACAGAGAAACAAAATGGAATAACTCTCAGATCAACTTTTTCCAGCTAATGAAAAATTATGAATCCATCAGGCAGGTGATAGAGCTGCAGCCTACAGTATAATACATTAGAATTGATAAGTAAAAAAAAAAAAATAAAATAAAAATAAAAAATAAATAATAAATCAAGCTCTTAAGTGGATTGAAACCTTGCCATTGCTAGAATAAATATCCCTAACATTGGCTACTGATTCTCAACATCAGCAGTTATTCGTTTGAATGAGGGGTTTATATTCAAATTACAAGTTTATGTTCAGAAAATTAGAAGAGAGGGGAGAAAAAAAAAAAAAAAATTGTGTACCATTTCAGCCACCACTTTCTGCATAAACTTTGTGCACTTTTCCACCTCAGTGCGAGGCCCACGCAGTTGTACAATGTCACTTTTCTGCGTTGGGTCAGGGAAGTTGATGATGACCTGAAAGCAAAGAGAGTAGTTCTCTTTATTTTAAATGTATTAGAAATGTGGCATTGCAAAAAATATGCCATGCATCTTACAACATTTACCTCAGGGAACTTATCCCGAACTTCCTTAATTTTCTCCCCTTTCTGTCCGATGATGGCTCGATGAAAACGCTGTTCAATGATCATGTCCTTTGTACGCTCATTCTCCTGTTGAAATCATCACATTCTTAGAGACTATCAGTCAAGAGTTGCCAGGCAACTCCAGCAAATAACCCAGAGGACTTTATACTCTGAGGCTGCAGAGCCTACGGATGTTTTTTTCCACTGACTACACATGCACCTGACTCAAATTTAAGCATTAAGGAAAATAAATGTACAGCAGACAGTAACAAAGTAAATAATCTAAGACAAACGCAAATGATACAGGCACATAACAGTTAAACCCCAACCTAAAAAAACATTGTGGAGAGAATATGGTAAGCAGAGCCAATTCAATAACAAATCTATCCAACTTGCCATGCGTGACGCAAGCTCCAGTAGCTCCTTCTTGGCCTCCTGCACACCCTGGGGGTCACCCTCGATACGGATCAGGTTGCTCTTCTCGTTGTCAGGTGGAATGCGGACTGACACTTTGTGCTGCTCCTTTATGCGGTTTACTACACGTAAGAAAAACTAGGTGTTAGAAAGGGTTCCAATAATATAGTCTATAAACATCAAAACAGCTGTACTCACTGTTTGCACCGCCTTTCCCAATTAAGTGTCGGTGGAACTTGGGGTCCACGCTAATCTCTGTGTAGTCCATTCGGCTAACCTTTTATGAATACAACATGAGAATAAACTAAATTATTTAGGACACATTGAGGCCAATAATTCCTAAATATAGCAATGCAAGTTTAAGCGCTCATCACAAAATATGGAAGTTAAAGGCTTACCAGATCTGTAACAATGGCTTCAATCTGGCCCTGTACTATCTGTACATCTTTGGTGGGACCCTCCAGCGTGATCTTATCCTCTCCCTCGGTGAACTCAATGTGCACCTGTTAAGAAACAGAGCGTTGTCTTACGGACCCGTTATTTCAAATGGTATTCAAACTTATCCTCCTTTGGTTCCATTCATTTATCAAACACGTGAAGAGATTTTAATAAAACAAGAAAGGAATTGCTGTCCTTTGTCTTTCAAAGTCTATTAATTCAAGAACAGAAATCTCATGCTTCATTTAAAATTTGAGCTTTGTGAATGAAGCTTTGTTTCACACTTTGTTTTGTTGGGTTTGGAATAACGCGGGTGTGTATACAAGTACACAGTGAACACATTTTAGATGAGATTAATCATTTGACAGCACTAATTTTAATAGACAGTTACAACATATTTGTAACTCTTAGATGTTTCTTCTTGGCTGGATTCCAGTTCCATTCTGAACTACCTGTGCATTTTGACGCAACTATTGAGACCTTTGTACGGTCACTCTGACATGCTACTTTGATCAAAAACCTCTGCCTAACATAAGCCACATCTACACATTTCCCCTCACTGAGCAAGACAATGGAGAAATCTGGCTTAGCGCTCTGACTTGATTAGCGGAAAGTTGACTCGCCTTGGGCATTTGCTGTGTGATCTTTGCCAGATTCTGTCCTTTCTTGCCAATAATGAAACGATGAAGCCAAGAGGGAGCAGAGACTGAAGACACAGTGTAGCTGTTGGCCTGTAGGGGGAAAAAAAAATAAAGGTCAAAGGTTACACAGTCAAACTGATCGCATTTTTGCAGTAATATTTACAATACACTTCCTAAATTAAAGCTAAAAGAGAAGAGTTCAAGAGAGCTTGAGGGAAGAAATTCTTGTACTGAAACATGCAAGGGGCAGGAAAACGAGCTTGTTTACCTTGGCATACACTTCAGTGAGTGCCTGGCCCAGCCGGTCTGGCTCCCCACGCAGGATTACTGTCTCTGAGCTGCTGTCGAGGGGTGGGATCTCGACCGAGACGCCGGTCCTGTCCAGAATCTCTTGCAGGGTGTTACCTTTAGGCCCAATCACATACTTGTGCTGAGATTTCTTCACCTCCACTGCAATAGTGGTAGCATTCTTCTTCTGAAAAGGAGCAAAAGGCCACATTTAGAAATCAGTACTTGCATAGAAATGAGGCCCTTTTTTGATAACGTGCAAGTTAAAATTTCACACCGTCACACAGTTGTTTTGGTATCTAATTGGAATGTTTCCTGTTAATCAATCAGGTTTAGCTCATTGATTAACTTCAGCATACAAGATTATTATTATTTTTTTAATTTTATTTTTTAAAGGGTGTAACTGAATTGTAAGTTAGTGTGACCAACTGAGAAAGACGCAGCATTGCACCCAGTGGGAAGAATGAATCTAGAGCCCATTAATGGGGATTTTGGAAAAGCCATTGCTCACCTTCTCCTCATAAATCTTCTTGATCTTGGCTATGGCCAGGGCCACCTGCTCTTTCTCCCCAGTGATGACGATCTCCATTTTGTTCACACTTGGTGGAGGGACATTGATGCGGGCTCCTGTCTCCTGCATCAATTCCCCCACCAGCTTGTTATAAGCTCCAGTAATGAAGGGATGATACACCTTTTCAATGTTCATTCTCTCCACAGCACGCTTATCCTGTAACGATTTAAATGAAACCATCACTTACAATGCTGGTTATTGTCCAAATGAATAAATAAAACATTAGCACTATCCCACATCATCTGATTTGTAAGTGGGATAAACAAAGACAACAAAAAGACGTTTCAGACCTGCTCAGCAGAGATGAGCAGGATCTCGTGCCTGGCCTTCTCCAAGCCTTCCTTGGTTCCAGAGATCTTGATGAGGTTACTGGGGTCTTCGGGTCTAGGGATCTGGATCTTGGTGGCAGTCTTCAGCTCGAGCTCCTGTAGCTTCTCCCCACTCTTGCCAATGACAAAGCGATGATGTTCTTTGGGGATGGCCACAGTAGCTGAAGCCTGTAGTCAAGTAAATACAGAAGTCACAAATACTATATAATTTTGACTTAGATAAGTATTCTCATGTTATCATCATGGCCAACGGCAAAAACTCATTGATATTAAAACCCTATTCTATTTTATTATACAATAATTCATATTACTTGAGTCTGCAGTCGGGACACAATCTCTTTGCGGGCTTTCATGACTGCGTCATGCTTCCCAGAGACCATTATGGAGAGGCCTTGGTCTTTAGCCATGGAGAGTTCCAGGTGGGCTCCAGTCTTGTGCATAATGTCAAGACAAACTTTAGCCTGGTCTCCTTCTCCAAACTGGTTCATGTCCTTGTACTTGCGCTCTTCCAGAGGCACGTGGAAAACCTGCATTTATCAAAGTGGAAACCGGTCAAATCCATAAATAAATATTCCAGATAAGGTTGTGCCAATAAGATGATAATACAGTGCATCAATAATACTCAGAGAGACAATAGCAAGTCAATAATTATTAGTAAAAGTATTATCAGGCTAGTTATACTATCTTATGAATATTAGGGCTTTTTTGTTTCATATTTCTTTTTGCTGCGCTTTTACAGTGTTGCGTATTACAACAAAAATCACACACCATTCTGTTGAGCTTATGAACGCAATGGCCAATCAGAGGCGTTCAGATTAGTTTTTTTGTTCAGTCCGCACTAACTGACTGAATTCTGACTCTCATATTCTCTCATCAAACAACAAATGGCTGATGTATGTGCAACGGAAGTATAAGAGATTTATTCATCATTCAGAGTAGATGGCTTCACTGAGAGAGTTTTTTTTTTTTAAGGGCATAAACTGCCACTAGATTGATGATGTTTCTTGGAAATATAAATATTTTGTACTTGTTTTCTGTAGTCATTTTTTGAATAACCGAGGAAACGTAAGCATTATAAATACAGTAGGGGTGCAACGGATCGCGGTTGATCTGTGATCCGTACGGATCACGACCCACGGTTCGGAACGCACGTGATCCGCGGATTAACTCGGTTTTGAAACTATAAAATAAAAAATAAAATAAAAAAAACAACAACCGCAGATAAAACAGTGTTTTTCTGCTGATATTGCTTAAATAATAAATTACACAGAAGTCGTGTTTACGTCAGCGGAACATGTGACTCAGTCAACAACGATGGCTAGCGGCGGAACAGAGGAACTCGAAAAGCCTCCCGCGTCATTCAAATCTTTTGTATGGGAGCACTTTGGCTTTCCTGTAAAATATAATGATGACAGAAGAAGGGTGGTGGACAAAACAGTTACAGTGTGTAGACACTGTGGCACGAGAAAGCCGTATGAAAGTGGCAATACATCGAGTATGGCCACACATCTGAAGCGACATCACCCCGGTGTGCAGACAGGATGCAAACCGCAGCAACAGCTGCTCACCGCTGCATTTAAGCAGCACTTTGCACCAGAATCAGAGCGGGCTAAAGCTATTACCAAATCTATCGGGATGTTTATCGCGGCAGACATGAGGCCATACTCTGTTGTTGAAAACAAGGGTTTTAAAAACCTCCCAAAAGTGCTTGAGCCACGGTACGAAATACCCTCGCGCACACATTTCAGCATGAAGGTCATGCCTGAACTTTACGAAAAGGAAAAAAATCAAAATCGTCGCAGACTTATCAGATGCATCCTCTATTTCGATCACCACAGACGGGTGGACATCAAGGGCTACCAAAGCTACGTGACTGTGACTGGCCACTATATAACAGCGGGATGGGAGATGCAAAGTCCGGTGCTACAGACACGCCCCCTCTTACATTTGACCCCTCCCCTTTTTGCTGATCCGAAAATTTATCCGATCCGTGACTCAAAATCCGTGATATGATCCGAACCGTTAGTTTTGTGATCCGTTGCACCACTAAATTACAGTGTTTCTATTAAATTATGTTAAACACAAATTTCAGTCATATTAAAAACATTAGGTTATTTACAATTAGCTTTTGCATTACGCTGGAGTTGGTTCACTTTCTGACAGTTAAACAAAGTAAATAAATAAATTAGCATATTATGTAATATGTATCGGTTTTACCAAAAGCCAATGACAAGATGATAAGACAACTAAGCAAATCGCCCAACAACAAGTCCTGAGGTACAAAAGTGGCTGTTACAAGCTTGATCACTGTACCTGGGTGATTACAGAGGACTTGAGAGGTTTGATCTTAGTCGTCCAGGCATTTCCAGTCTCCTTTACCCCCTCTGGCAAAGGCTTTTCAGGCAGAGGGGGAAAGGCATCCTTGTAGGTGGGAAGGCTATCCTCATCTTCAGCACCACTAGGGCCTGCCGCAGCAGCTAAAAGGAGGAAAGAGGTACAATACACCACATTAACTTTACCATTTGTGAATGGTTACTGACGAGTCAGAAATTACTATAATGGCCACACACCTTTGACCTGCTCTGGCTGAAGGCCACTGCGATGCTCATTAAAGCTTTCTTGCGTAAGTACAGCGACTGAGCTCATGGTCGAAATCCCACGTTTACACGGAGTCCGAGTGTGCCACTAAGGAAGAAAGATAGCATGTGATTAGTGTTCGGCGTATCTGTGAAATTACAACATAGATCAAATAAAATGCACACTAGCAGTTAAAGCATGACCATTATTAACATGGGTGGAGCTAAAACCTTTCCAAAATAATGGAAAAAAGAAGAAAATTGAGGAAACAAATTAATTGCATCCATTTTTCATACGCATGTTACTGAACTTACTGGGAACAATTATGCAAGCAGCATTTTGCGTTACCTTTTTTTTTTATAAATCAAAATATGTCATAACTCAATTTTGCTGTGTATATTTTGTACTTCTCTCTGCTTACTGTCAGATTCCTCAAACATTTAGTTAACTTAAATCTGCCATCCCACCAGGAACCGATGGACCCAGTCCTCGAGAGAAAGATTCCTCGAGTAACTCGATTACAAAAAACATCGAGGCAAAATCCTCTGCCTCAAAGCCTCTATTAATTCATTTTTAATGATTTTTGCATTTCTGTGACATGTGTTCATTGCAAGCTCGAGCTAGTGTACCACAACAGCACATCGTCTATGCTGCAGCATCTCAGCCGAAAACATCCACTCTATTTGGAGACCGGAGTAGGTCCGTCACCCGAGACCAGGTAAATTCAGTGTATCGTTAAATCAATCATTAAGATTGTTAATCGAGATGGGGGTTGTTAAATAATGTACGTTATGTATGTAAGGGATAAACCACAATGGTCAGTGCAATACTGCATGATGGATGTGGAGGAGCCATTACACTATACTGGAATATTTTTAGCTTATACCATGGCTACTTATCAAAGGAATTCATTTACGGTCAACAAATGAGTGCATAGCTTTTACGATTAAACATCCGTAATACATTTTCAATACCATGGCTTGGATGAATATTTGATACTTTAGTTTGAATAAGTTTTTGTAATCATGTCCATAAGTCTAATGTGCTCAATACAACAGGTGTGGTCATTTTACTTTGATTGCAATAAATAGTGTTTATAAATGCACAGCCAGAAAGTGTGTATGATAATATTTTACCTAATATTTGATTTTTTTTTTATAAATATCAATAATTATTTTACCTCTACCAGTGCGCCCACTGTCCATGGTGGAGGATGATGGCTTTAAAGCTATGATTTCTACTTTTAATTCCAATTACGAGTTTCCTTCAAGAACATACGTAAATGTTTTATTCGATTAATAGATGGAATTTTCAGTAGAATACTCGAATACTAAATTATTGGATAGCTGCAGCCCTAGTCACAATACAGACAGAAATGGCCGCTACTTCGCTTTCATCACGACTTTAAAAAAGGGGACAAGAATAAGCAATAGAGGAGAAAAGATAAAACAGTATGACTATCAGTAGAAGCAATTTTAATGCGACTGATCCATTTTGTGGAAGGTCAAAGTTGTCCGTCTGTTACCTTGGCCAAGGGCTAACTCTAAGCCACAGAGTTAGTTGAACGAGCTCTAAACCTAAGAGGATTTCCCCACTAACCCTTATTTGCTATAAAGGGGGGTATATGTAGAGCAGCAAAAAGAATGCGTTTCTACTTTGTAAATAAAAGTTCCACAAAGCACGCTCACATTTAATTGAAAACATGCACGCCACACCTCAGTGAAATATCTACTTGGCAAACTGCTTCCCTACACCCAGAACACTCGGAGGAAAAGACAAGATTATAAATGCTGAGGCTACGGTTACAGACATGAGGCCTTGAGTCCTGAAAGACTCGACATCAAAGACTAACACAGCTCTTCAAGAATAACACAAAGCAAAAGTAGCGAAAGTGGTGTGCAGAATGATACAGTAAAATGGAAGACTATCATCTATAGATGCGGTAACTAACTAGGCTATCACTTGTGTATTAAGTCATAAATTCCTTCCAGCTCGCCCTGACAATTTGGCCCCTCAACCCCCCACAAATGCAAACTCCAAACCTCACAGTACAAGGCCGCTGTACCGTGCTTCTCTGCATGCCCCTGCTAGGGCCTCTTCCTCTACAGGCCTCCTAAAGACTTGTACCCAGAGGGTAAAACTTCAGACACATACAGCTCAAGACACAAACACTCAGGCAATCAAACCCCAAGTCAAACATTAAAAATCCTTCAAATGCTCAAGTTTTACATAACATTTAAATCATATGATCACTCATAAGATGTGATTTGATCTTAAAGATCAGGCTGAACATCTTGTGACCAATAGGTATAAACAAGCCAATTAAAGAGCTTGCGGTTCAAAGCAAACATTAGGCATGTTAGCAAATTAATCTAGTAGAAACAAAGACAGTGGTCGATAATCTTACCAGCTAAATGGTCAGTTACCAGATAATCCGTCCTGTAAAGCTGCCCGTACGTGTCAGCCTGCCAGCTTTTGCCTAAAAAAGAAATAAAAAAAAACACAAAACAGAAAAATAAAAATGAGAATGTTTCCAATGATGCAAAACCACTTTAGGTTGCCAGAACTTGGCACGATTTATTTGCATTTCTTCCTTGCATAATTCTTATTTAAATACAGGCAAATGTGATTTATTAATTAAAATTGGAAATAGGAACTAAAGGACTCATCCAGTCATTAACTTGTTAGTGTTCCTTACTCAAGCGCTTCAAAAATCATCAACACGCGTGAAATAATACATTCGCAAATGAACGCGTGTAGAAGGCTGTGAAACATGCAAAACTAAACGAGAAAACGGATTGTTTCTTGAAGTGCTGAAACGGCCCAGCGGCTCTCCGACTTGCTAACGTGGCCATTCCTGCGTATGTCAGATTTAAATATGGCGGATTTACATTCGCTCTTCCAATGACAAAAACCCATCTGATAAAACGGTCGGACACAAATATAATCAAGAAATGTTCTGTATGTGTAAAAACGAGCTTCGTATGTGAAATGTTCACCCTGCTGTATACATGCGCGCTACGTCAACTCATGACACGCCATGCTAACGGCTAACGCGGTAGGAAAGACGATTTCTTCGTTTAACACTTCATAGTTATTCACATCTAAAAACATTTGAATTCCGAGAGGGGTGGATAGGTGCATACTTGATCGAACTAATAACCCGTGCGGTTAGGAAATGCGACAGTTTTTTTGCTTTGCGGCGATGAAAAACTTGTCCTGGCTAGACACCAACTCCAGTAAACTTTGAGCTGCGCCTGCGCGATAGTGACACGTACACCAGTTAGCGCGAGCGCTAGCACACACTGGATTAGGAAAACTTTACTCGTATCGCTCATATATGCCCCTAATGTCCCGAGAATGACAACGTCTCGCAAATGCACAGTGAAAACACAACCTTTGCTGATGGACCAATGTGAACGGCCAGTCAAGATCAGCATTAGTGACTGTCCACACAAAGTCCACGTAGGCATTAGAGCAAAGGGTGAAACAGTGAGGAGAAATTGACATGGAGTCGAGCCAGAGCACATTTTCGCGGCAAAACACTTAGAATCGTGTACGTGTATCAGTCAAGATATATAATGTGTATATATAGACTGATTCGCGGAATGAAGAGGGACTTACTTGTGTTTGTGTTCCCGTCTGCCCTGTGTGGTGCAGAAGCTCGTAGTGAAACTCCACTGGCGAAAGGGAGGAGCAGCAGTCTGTTAGTTATATAGCTCAAGCCTCCTCCAATCACGTTCCCTCACGTCACATTGGCCGTGAAGATCATACATGTCTTTCTGAAAAGGAACGACTGTAACATGTATTCGGATTCATCTCGGTGAGAGTATTTTGAATCTTTTCGCCAGAAATCTTTTGCATCTTTTCACCGGTTCCCGGGGTCGTTCTTTCCGCAGGTTGCATCAGCGGCAGCATTAGGTGGCGATAAGTGAGTGCATCATTGTTTAGGATGAATCAGTCAATCAATTATTTCTTAATAAAACAACAACGAGGGAAGTCAAAATAACACGTGCTGTATCAAAACCTTGATCAAAAATACTTTATTGAAACATATAAGCAAATATACCAAAAGCGTTTATCCTAAAATGGATTGGTATTTGAATTCATTTTTGGAACTCGAATCTTTTCGGTTCACTGATTCCTTCGTTCTTCTGGAGGTGACATCAGCAATGAGTTTATTTTGCGTAATTTGCATCAGTTCTTAAATTATTCAGTAATCAATTTAAGGCCAAAATAACCCATACTGTCGTTTACACAGCAGTTGAAGAGGATTAAAACCTTTTATAAAAGCAGTTGTAATAAAACCTAAAACCACAGTGCATTCTTGTCTTAGGACAACTTGATTAACATCCTCATTACATGTTAACTACTAATTCTATTTAATGTTGTCTACTATATAAAGATGAACAAATTCAGATTCATTCACTGGGGGGTACCATGAGTAGTGATTGTGTCTGTGTCCTTATGGGCTAGAGTTCACTGGGGCCCTTGAGGAGTATCTTTGATGTATACGCACACACACACACACACTTAAACACAGAGGTAATCATCTGCAATGTTTAATTACCTACTATCTGTTTAACAGTTTGTCTTGTTAGCTAAATAAATCACTTTGTATTTAAAATATTGATATCTTCACATAATGCAATCATGATATCACAGCAATGAGAAAATATTGTCTTGAATCAGATTGTCATTATTTGGTCACATTGTTCAGATAGACAGTAAGGAAAGACAAAGCTAAATGGTGACAAAGATAAATCCTAGTTGCCTAGTTAGACCAAGCAAAATATATGCAAGTTAAATACAATAATACAGAGACAACATTAAGGATATTGGATAAAGCACCCCAGAGCTTTTATGTATAATTTACAGAAATGTCTTTTAATAATTCTGCCTTAAATAATTGTATATATTGTTAGGAACTATGTAGCTTCAATGTAAAATTTTAGTTTTAAGCATAATTTATTTTATATATATATATTATTTTTTTTTTTTAATGTGAAATCTGGGTCATAAAACAAAACCATTGAATAGGCAGTATTCAAATGGAAGCACCAAAGCACACAGATGTTGCAAAGTCCTACGAAATATATCTCCAGGGATAATATGTCTATGACAATGTGGTAAGACATTAATAAAAGCATGAGTCAATCAGAAATTGCCAACAAACCCATAGTAATACATTCTGTAATTGCGTGAATCTAACTAAGTTATTGATTTTAATAGTTTTTCGCTAACCATTTAAGCACTGCTTGATCCATTCTCTGCCCCATGTTATTATCTCAATCTCAAAAGAGTAGGTGACATGGAGACTCCAACCTATCATTTGCTCTTGTGAGGTTGTAATATCTTGTAATATTACTTTGAAACACTACACTTTCAGTGAGGCAGTTTAGGTTTAGAAAACGTCATACAGGAGAGACGTAATACAACCATCTCATATGTTTCATTGCATTGATTCAATTGTTTTTTCTTTAAGATACATGCAAAATAGGGATAATAGAGCTTTTTTCTCAGGATATATACTGGATCAATTTTGGGAATAAATTCTTCCCATCTTCTCAAATTAGTTATTGTGAATGTTAGTAAAATTTTACATCATTTTTACATCAAGTTCTCAAAACTGAGCAGTCAGTATCTCTTTTTTACTGATTTAAGTTATAGAATAAGACTGGAGCTTTAAGAGAATGTTAATGTTTTTAATCGTTATAAAGATTGTAAGGAAATACTTCTTATTTACTAATATTTAGTAGTGTAAATTCAGATGGATATATTAAATCAATAATAATTATTTTGTTATATGATATTTATTGAAGAGTAATCAGTTTCAGCCATATGCATTTGAGGTCCATATTTTATTGCATATTTACAATGTGAAGATCAACTAGTTGCAGTAGTGCAAAGTTACATCCACAAGATGGGGACAGATTCCTCTCAAATACTGACTCCTTCAGTGCTTTCAACTACATTGAAGAGAACCTCTTTTCTAAGCGTACCAGAAGCCCAGCATCTATCAAACAATGCAAAATAATAATGTACAAACTAACACTGACCTTCCAACTAAAGACGTAAACATAATTTAAAAGGATAGCTATATATTTTGTGATTACAACACATGCTACTGTGTATATATATTATTTGAAGTGGATTAAAAAAAGTTAATCAAAGTTGTCCTAAGAAAAGGACACATTTTGTTTTTAGGTTGTAGGACAACTTTGATAAAAGTTTTTGATCTACTTCAAATGTTCACACAAATTCACTCACGATTCACTTACAAATCAATAATATCCCACTGCTGCCAAACTTCATGTATACAGTACGTAATAGGTACAGTGGGTACGGAATTTATTCAGACCCCCTTAAATTTTTCACTCTTTGTTATATTGCAGCCATTTGCGAAAATCATTTTAGTTCATTTTTTTCTCATTAATGTACACACAGCACCCCATATTGACAGAAAAACACTGAATTGTTGGCATTTTTGCAGATTCATTAAAAAAGAAAAACTTAAATATCACATGGTCCTAAGTATTCAGACCCTTTGCTCAGTATTTAGTAAGCACCCTTTTGATCGAATACAGCCATGAGTCTTTTTGGGAAAGATGCAACAAGTTTTTCACACCTGGATTTGGGG
>JAUMHI010000041.1:7857819-7881684 GCA_032359435.1 Enteromius unitaeniatus
AGAGAGCGCTTACACAGACCCGCCTACCCTCACCGGCGGGGTAAAGCACGAAGGCGTGGGATGGGGTAGGGTAAAAAAAAAAAAAAAAACATGTCAATGCAATGTCATTTTTGCATTGTTTCCTTTTTAAAGTGCAACTATTATGGGTAACGAAAAGTTCATATTTTGTTTTTGGAAGCCCCAAACAACAGGTTGGCATGCATGCAAAAAAATTTTTTTTCTTGTCATAATATATATTATTTTTACCCCATTTTTCTGTGAAATACCATATGGAAGAGATTCATAAAATATTGAAAAGTAACTGCCTTACCTCTATAGACATCTAAGTTTCTTAGTAAACAACAACTGAATGATGCAGAAATAACTGTTTTTAATAGCAGTTATGGATAAAATATAACTGCCATTCCATACCAGTCAAAATCTCCTGTCTATTTTATGATTTTCATAACAAAATCTGTATTTTATTTTAATAATCCAAGTTTAAGATACACTAAGGATGCATTATGAGTGGATTCCAGACTTCTTACCTGATTAAGTTTACATGTCAGGACGGATCTTCTTTTTTCCCTCCCCTCTCTCTACATCTGAGTTGATGTAGAGTTGAGTTGAGGCTGAATTCAGCAGTTAAAAGGGATAGTGTATGATAAAATCACATGGCATTCCCGCTGTTAGGTAGAATCAGTGAATGTTAGTTAGTGTTGGTTGTGGGTATCGTTTTTTTGCATTTGTAAAGCTTCAAAAGGGGGACATTTCAGAATTAAAAGCGGTGAATTCAAACTGAGGTAAGAGGACGTTTTTGTTTACTTAATATTAGTTTTAATATTTGTTTATAATATATGAATATATGTTGATGTATTATTGTAATGCAATGATGCATCTACTAAATGGCTAGTATCCAATATCAAGTGTATTTAAAGAAACATTGAAATTTAAATGATGAGGTTTAAGAGATGAGAAACATTAGAGTGAAAGCAATGAGTGTAAAATGTTGAAATATATATACATGCAGTATATACCTAATGGTTTTTGCTTGTATAGAGCCATTTTAAATGTTTAAACCTTAGCATTACATAGGTTTTTTTTGCACTGTATCTGGCCCTTCATTCTCATGTGCACATATCCACGATGCATCTTTCTTATCCTCCATCTGTTGTGTCTTGAAGTTGATGAAAAAGAGATTTGACAAGGATTTCTATGAGTATTGGGCATACTGACTTCATTGTTTTCTCACGATCATTTTGTTTCACGGAAATGTCTAAGGTCAGACACTTTTTATATGCAGTTGTCTCAAGAGTTACTCATTACTAGATGACTATTAACTACTGTAATGTAAATACATCAAACTACTAAAGTACTAAAATTTGTTTCATACCTTTATAATAAACTACCAAAAACAGGTGGTAATGAGAAGTTTGCTGCTAACCAATTAACAGTTTTTTTTGTTTGTTTTTTTTTCTCAAAGTCTTAATATATATAATGTTTACCTTAATATATATAAAAAGATGCAGTTCTTGACTGATGCAGTGGCTGAACTTTACCTACAAGCTCATCTTGCCTTTCCTGTCCATAAAACATTACTTCATTACTAGGCATGGTTGGTTTTTCCTACTTTCTCAATCATTGGGTCATTTATGGAAAGTGGGAAATTTCCACATTCCATTATAAAGGTGACTTATTTAACAAAAAGCCTAAGCATACATTACCTCCTCAACTCAATTTAGAAGGAATGTCTTAGATGATACAGTATAGCTGAGTTGACAGCAAGCGGAGACGTGTGTGAACGGATCTCCTGAGATGGGAAAAGTGGGAAATCCCAACAGCTGCTCTTTTCACAGCATGATCCAGCTGTGCCCACAAAAAGGAAATTACTGGTGGGCTTATAAGTGTCTGTGTGTGGTGGGTTGTAGGTAGAACATTTCTGGTTACATCAGCCATTAAATACTTAAAGAAATTAAATTATCTGTGCACAGTATGTTTCAGTAACAATTTCTAGTTACACATATTTTACCTCTCATCCATATTACCCTCAATGTACAGAAAACAAATTACTTCTCTTTATTTATGAAATGCGATCATACAAAGCCCATCTGTACCAATATGCTACATCATCACTTTCAGAGAACAGAAAAAAAGGCAAGTTTGTCTGAGCTTTTATGTGCAATCAGATAAGATCTCTCACTCTCTGTCTGGACTGTTACGGTGGGTTAGTCCACCCATAACATACCCTCATGTTCCAAAAGCTGTCCGTTTCTAACTTCTGCAGAACACAAAAGAAGAATTTTTTGAAGACTGTTGGTAGAAGACTGTTCAGTTCCCAATTACTTACTTTTTCTATAAATTGAAAGTCAATGGGAGCCAAAACAGTCTGGTTACAAACTTTCTTGAAAATATCATCTTCTGTGTTCAGAAGAATAAAGAAATTCACACAGATTTGGAACTGATGACATTTAATGAATTACAATTTTTGGGTGAACTATTCCTTTAAGTATTGCATAATAGTGTAAACTTATATCACATCTTTAGATGTAATTTCACAGTTACTTTTACAATCGAAAGATATTTTATTTCCATTACTTACATAGACAAAAATGTTATAATCATCTGCCAAAATTTACACTGACAATTAATAAGTAGCATTCTGTTCCCATCTGCTCTTCCTTACAGGCGTCCAAAGGCCATGCCAGGGCCAGATGGACACAGAGAACTGTATCCATGCCAAAACTTTCCTGCGTCTAAAACTTACTCTCCCCCTAAACCTCCACTTAAGGGCGAGAAATGGCGCAGAGCGACAGAATTTATTTTGAGGAGAGATGTCCAAGAGAAGGACCACCAACGCCAGGCCACCCAGAACTCCAAATTGGCAAAAAAAACACACCAAGGAGTTGCCACTAACAGTCTGCTTGCTCTCCCAAAGATAAAACCAATCCCAAAACCTTGTCTACTGAAAACACAGTTCCTAGTTGACCAATCACAACCTGTCCATAATTTCATAATGAATTATGTGACACCTGCATCAGACCCAGCTTGTTCAGGTACATCCCACAGAATGTCTAATTCCAATTCATAAACATAAACTCCTTACCAAAACCAGTCCTGCATAGACAACATCCTACTGTCATGATAGCAGATGTGAGTAAATCTGTGAACCACTGGCAAACATTCACCAATCTGTTTCCATAGATGGAAAGAGTAATGACACTTATTTGGAAAACTGGTGCAGTCCTCCAAAAACTACCTCACATAAATCAAATCGAGTCCCTCCGAGCATACCTGTACCTGCCAGACCTCTTCCCAAAGAGCCAGAGCAAATGATCTCCATGATGGGTGAGTGTTCATTTGCCATAATGATCTGAATTTATTTCTCTTTGTTTTGTGACTTACAGGCATACCTCAAGCCAAGAATAAATTTTGACCCTTCATGCTTTGAGTCTAACACCCCAGGGCCCTTTGTTCCACCTTAAAAACATTTTGGAGAAGCGTGTCTAGTAACTGCATAAATGTAAGAGTTGGCAGAACAGCTTATTTTTTAAATAATTGTTAAATTTAAATCACTAGGGCTTCAAACATTAGACATTATATGCGTATAAGGCACTCTCAAGTTTCTTATTGCATGAGAACCAATGCCTCAGCAGTCTGAATTGAGAATCTTGTGTTATCTATTTGGCAAAGCACCTAATGATATAGATGAGGGTGTTTATATGGATGTAGACACAACACCAGTCCAGTCTGAATCCTCCAGCTCACCAGTGCTGCCCCATGCAGAATCAGGTACTCTAATTTCTCCATCGTTATCACATTTCTTCGTTAAATCATATCTTGCACGGATTCTTTTGTTCTCTCCAGGTTCTGCGGTTTGTCCCAATGGCAAACCCCATCCACATGTATCGCTGTCAAAACCATTTGCTGCTTTCAGGGTCCACGATAGAACCAAAACTGAACACAATGAAGTTGAATTGATCAGCAACATTGTCAGGGAAGGTTTGGTTTCTGAGCTCCACAAAAAATTCTCAGCAGCAATTAAAGAGAGAAACAGTACCAAAAAGTCAAATGTATTTAAGGCTAAAGAAGATCACTCTCCCAAAATGTTGAGTAACTCTCAGTTAGAAATGTGCTTATTGCACACCAAAAGGCTAACTGATTTAGAAAGACTACATGAAAATGTATCCATCTCAGGTGCTTCCAATGGAGAAAGTCCAGAGGATTTTCATTCTGTGATAAAATACCAAGAAACCGATGGGGAGAATCACTTTAAGAACTTACTTGAAACTTCTCAAAGTACTCTAACGATGCTGCCTCTTCCTGGTTTGGTGGACAAACTGATCAAAAACCCTTCTAAGAGAGACTGCAACAGCATGTGTGCTGATACTAAGACAAAGTTGGTGGAGAGCTTGTGGCAAGACCGAAACATTGTAAGAGAAAGTGGAATTCTATGTCGGCTCAGTAAGGAACAGCTAAAGCTTCAAGAGGTAACCTAAAAATGTAAACATTGGTAATACCTGTTTTACATCTGCTTTATATTCTCTGATGTTCTCCACACTTTCTCCCATTGTTCTATGCTTTTGACCATCATTCACATCCCTTCAATCCTTTGTCAGCATCTGTATGAGGTTGTCACATCTGAGCAGTCCTATCTTCAGAGTTTGACGGTGGCTGTGGAACATTTTCAGGAATCTTCAGTGCTGAAAGACGCTTTGGCACCAAGAGACAGAAAGTCATTGTTTTCTAGCATTGCTAAGATCAAAGAGATCAGTCAAAGGTATGAACCAGACAGAAGACTGTTTAGCAAGAGGGGAAACGTTTAGATCTGGTTCCTTCCTGCGTTCATTGTCATGTTCAAAATATATGGTTGGCCTGTGTAAAATGATATTACTTCATATACTTTAAACAAAGTTTGGGTTCATTTTTTAATACTTTTATTCAGAAAGAATGTGATAAATCTGATCAACACAGAGAGCAAACGTATATATTTCAAATAAATGCTTCAAAAAGCAATCCTTAAAATGTAGCATCATTTCCACAAACGTATTAAATAGCACAATAGTTGTTGATGTTGAGAATAATAGGAAAGATTTCTTGAGCTCCATGCAAATCAACATATGTGACCCTGGACAACAAAACCAGTCGTAAGTGTTAGTTTTCTGAAATAATTCTCTATAATTTTGACCCATACGATGTATTGTTGGCTATTGCTACAAACACACCTCAGCGACTTAAGACTGGTTTTGTGGTCCAGGGTCACATATTGGAATTATTTCTGAAGGATCATGTGACACGGAAAATTGGCGTAATGGCAGCTGAAAATTAAATTTTGCCATCACAGGAATAAAATGAAAAAGTTATTTTAGATTGTATTAATAATTTACATTATTACTATTTTTACCCTGTAACCTTTCTGGGTAATTTCTTTGTTGAAATGTTGTCATATATCAGTTTGATGAACTTGTTTAAACTTAAAGTGAAGTGACTTCATACATTTATGGATATTTATCAACAATAATTGTAAAAGTGGTACATAACATCATTTTGTTTTTGCATTTAAGCTATATGTTGTATAATGATATTAAATGATGGCCTTTTAAATTGTGACTTAAATGTCCAAATACTTACCTGTATCTCATGCAAACTCTTTTTTTAGCTTCATGGATGCGATGCTGTTGGAGTTGGTCTCAGGTGTGTTCTGTGACAAAATCTGTGACGTTGTGCACCAATACGCTCTTGGACCCTTTGATGCATATATAAATTACATCCTTAATATGCCATTTCAGGAGCAGACATTGCACAACCTTGGGTAAAAGAACAGTTCTTGATGTTTATTTATCATGTATATTAGGAATGCAAACTGTATTCTACACACAATTCTACAATGTACAAAAGCTGTCACTATAAGGTAAACCTTTGTACCTATTAGGTTCAAATATGTTCTCTTTAGATACAAATATATGCCTTTTGTAAAGATGCCAGCCCAGTGGCAGCTTTTGTACCTTTATTTCTGAGAGTGTGCAGAGTATGAATAAAATGTCTACTATCTGAAAATGTAATATATTTATAATATATGTTGTACTGTGGTCAGAAAAGAGAGTCCTCAGATTGTGGAGATCTTGCATAAACTACAGGAAGACCCTCGATGCAATCGCCTACCGCTCAAATCTTTCCTTTCACTGCCATTTCAGAGAATCACACGGCTTAAAATCCTAATGGAGGTGAGTGATGAGAAGCACTAGCATATTAGCGTGAGAACGTTGAATTGTTTTTAAACGTAAGATCACTGAACATGTCAAACATTTCGATGCAATGCAGAATATCCAGACGAAGGCCCTTTCAGGGTCAGACTGTGAGGCTTCAGCATTGAGAGCTCTGACGGAGATCTCCAGGGTATGAATGCCAAGCTGGCAGCTAAGCATTTTCTGAATGACTGCTATTGTATAAAAATCAGTTTGCGGCATTATGTTGTATGCTTTGTGCTGTCTTCATCTACAGCTTCTAGAAGCTTGCAATTGGCAGGTGGGCAGAATGAAACAGATGGAAGAAATAGTGCAGATTGCTCACAAGATTGAGTTTGCATGCAAGGTACATAGTTGCAGGTGGTTGCTGGGAAACTTGTTTACATGTACATTTTGAAATTACTCTTTTCATCAACGTCTGTCTGTTTTTGGGACTTTCTATCTTTCTCAGGCCCTTCCTCTTGTGTCTTCCTCCCGCTGGCTTGTGAAGCAGGGAGATCTGGTGCAAATCTCTTCGAAGGAAAACATGTTTGGCCAGAAAAAACTGTGTCCAGTACTTCTGTTCCTCTTTAATGATCTGCTGCTAGTGGCCACAAGGAAAGGGTAGGAGAGCCAAATCAATTAGTTTATCAAATGAGCTGGTTTACGATTGTTCTTTAGGTATCTTCTATCTTATGGGTGTCTTCATTCTAGGCTCCTAACGCTTCACATTTTGAATGCCTCTGTTATCTAAAGTGACAGATTCGACTGGTTGCACTGATTTTAAAATTGTCTGAATTTTAATAATTATGTTATGGCCAGAAATAAACAAATGGACAAAATTTAGCTGTTTTATCCAAATAAACTATTCAAATAATTTTGAATGCTGCAAATGTATTTAGTCATCACCCAACATTATTGTACAGTAGTAATATGGTTATTTATTTTGAGATTTGCTAAGGATGAGCCTATTAATGAGCCTTTAGATGACACAAAAGGTCATGTAAATCTTTAAATATAGGGGCTATGATTGTGCAAGATAAATATCCAATATTGACCCATACCAATAAAGAAAGAAACCTGGCCAATAACTGATATGGTACTGATATACAAATGCTAAATCCTATTTTATAAATACTATTATGGATAAATAGATTGTCAATAATACAATATACCATTCAAAAATTTGGAGTAGGTAAATTTGAAGTCTATTAAATGTCTATTAAAAGTTGATGACAAAATAAAGGGGAAAAAATATTTAAAATAACACTCTTCTTTTAATATATTTTAAAGAAATTTTTTTCTATGATGGCAAAGCATAATTTTCAGTAGTCATGTTTTCAACATCACATAATCCTTTCAGAAATGAATATGCTGATCTGGTGCTCAAGAAACATTTCTTATTATCAACAGTGTTGAAAACATTTGTCCTACTTAATATTTTTTGCAAATGATCATCTCTGATCATTTTTTTTCTAGAAGTTCAGAAAGCACTGAAATCACTGTAACATTACAAATGTTTTTACTGTCAGTTTTGATTATTTTAAGTGCTGAATGAAACTATGAATTTCTTTGAAAACAATTTTACTGAGAGAAACTTATGAACACTATAGATGCAGCAGATTGTTTGCATATTTTTGCCTGCCCATGCTGAGGTGTTAATGTCATTTATGAATGCAGGTTGGATCGGTTTATAGTTCGTGATTACGTGCACCGCTCTCTGATAGAAGTGACTGAGGGCAAAGATCTGGAGGAGGAGCTCGAGGGATGTGAGCTGAACCGGATATTTAGGCTCGTCCTTTTGCATAATCACCGGAGCGCCACCTCTCAACATCTACTGCAAACAAATTCAGAGTTAGTACAAAATGCAAAGACCAATCCAACTGTCAGACACAACATTGTCATTATGGCAAGATGAAAGTGAATAATTACAAAACATATATAATACTATATATACGTCTCCATCAAACAACAGGTGCCTTCTTGTTTTCTTAGAGCTGAGAAGGACTTGTGGATGGAGCTCTTGGGTGGGCGGAGACATGGACAGGATAATGTGTATGAAGAGTGGGGTAAGAGTGAATCACTAAATGCAATCCCAGTTTTTATGTTTGTTTGAGTTAGTTCTATTATACAAAAAATAAAAAAGCATGTGCAGCTACACATTGTCCACTAGAGGGCAAAAGTGTCAATGGCTGTAAAATAGTGTTTCCAACAATGGGAAACATCTGTTCTTAATCAGAGCAAACATGATGCTCTTTAGAAGTATGACACTAAATAAAAGAAATAAACAATGTACACATTTGAATCAAATAGGCACTGTGTCTAAGACTGTCCTCAGGTGCGATGTATAGAGGTGTACAGTGGACAACAACAAGGGGAGCTTAGTCTACAGCTGGGAGATATGATCAACGTCATGCAGAAGACTTCAGATGGTACTGTTGCAACACAACCCTCTCATTCTGAATTCAGTTATTCTATTTTTTTTTTAATTTGCATGCTTTATATTCTCTCATTTTCTGTGTTTTGTAGGGTTCCTGGAGGGCCGTAGGGTACAGGACGGACAGCGGGGCTGGTTCTCCGCTGCATGTGTTGTAGAGATCACCAATGAACATGTGCAAAGACGTCATCTTCGTCAGCGGTATCATGTCCTACAGACAGCCACACGCCTGCTGAAACAACGCAGTGGGGGCCTTGAACTTCCAACCACAAAATGCTTTAAATGAGAGACTGTCTACATTGCAATTTGCATTTTTTACTGACTTAAAATAAATTAGTAAATAATTATATGTGCAATCTAAGTATAATTTAAGGACTTTTTTTGGACTTTTGGTCTTGGTTTATATATATTTTATGTGTCTGGTTTTACAGAACAACTTCAGAAATCTCTGCATGTGATTTAAGAAACACTGAAACTGCTTTTTATGGTTTGCAACAAATAATGTGTGCCAGTATTATTCTTTCTTTAGCTTGCAAATGTGCAGGTGCTGTTTTTCCTTTTTTATATATTTACTGTGCAAGGTTATGTTCCATTCTGTTTGAATAAAATTTTTAATATAATCCATGTCCCTCTATTTCATTTTGGTCAGTTTTTGGTTATTTGACACCTCAACTTTCCACACGTATTTGCTTATGTTGACTGTTTTGAATGACACCTTACACAAAAAGCTTAAAGCTTCCGTTATTTTGCATGTGAGCAAACAATATTTAATTATTAATTTTAATAGTATGATTAATAATTGATATATAATAATATGATTAATTAATAATATTAATATTAATAATATGATTGAGTACACAGAGACAGCTAGTATATTTATTTATTTGTTGTTTTTTCGATATCGATATATATATATATATATATATATATATAACTAGCAACAAATCTTTAACTAGACAGTAGTTTAGGCATCTTTTCAACACAAATCAATAGTTTGACTTTTGTTTTTTATTTGTTTAATACTATTTAATGTATTATGTTATATTATCAAACTGCATGGTATTTCCGAACCAATCAAATTCATCTGCAGGTATGCCTTTCAGCCAATAGTTGCCGACCATTTCAGTGCGAATCTGAACCAATAGAAGGCAGGATCTGTCTGAAGTTGTCCAATCAGGGCGGAGCTTTGGCCGCAGTTCGCCTACAACGACGGTCGGACGTGTAACTCATTTAGAGTTGAAGAAATACCAGGCGGAAAATAAAAGGTACGGTGTTGATTTATCTCAAAATGGAGTTTAAAAGCAAATTCAAATCACTTATATTGGCAGTAGCTTATTTAAACGCGTCTCAATGAAGCCTACGATAGAGTTTTATGGCTTCTTCGCATGTTTGTGTGGTTTGACTAAACTTTCTCAGTCTTTGTTTCATCTCTGTAACGTTACGTTAAGTTCATGACAAACAGCAAAATGCGTGATTGTATTTTTCCTCGCAGCTGAGGATATTTTTGTCGGTGGACGAGTAAAATAAGTTTGTCTTGAGGGCTTAAGCTATTGCAGAGATTTTTATCTCGGTTCCATGCAGCTTTATTTCATTCTATTACACAACACCAGAGTTTATTTCGGCTTTTCATTTAATTGTTTTCAGCGTTTTGCTTTACCAAGCGCAGCCTGCCACGAGATATTTTTATTGCTTAGACAAAAGAGATGAATGGTCGCCGATCGTTGTCTGATTCAGAATCGCTCATACTTCGGGATAAAATATTCCTTCTCAAATGTAACGTTAACTTCAGTCCTATGAGGGGAAATAGGTCAGTTTGGATCACAGCTAGTAAATGAGCCTGTGCTTTGAAGGCATTCCAGTCAAATTACTTAAACCAACCTGTTGCATTAAAGAGCCAGAAACATGCTAAATGATGTTGGCTTTAATTCATGTTATTCTCATTTGTCCTGGTTGCTTTAGAGATCTGGAGAGTTTGAGTTGGTCGTGTAGCATTGACTCCTCTAGGGTTGCCAGTGTTCAACAGACCTCATGCAAAGTCACTGCTAAATTTGTACTTTAGTATTTTGTAATGGCTAATGTGAGCTTGTGTCTTGTGGTCATGTCACTGTTATTGTGCTGGCCAATCACGACAGGAACTTTGTGAAGTATCATGTGAAGTAAAAGGGAGTTGGATCACACTGTTTTGATGTAAATGTAATCAGAGAATTGTTTTAAGTGTAGAGGAGCTGTGAATGTTTGACTTGAAACCTTAACAATTAGTTAATCAAGGTTGACAATAAATGCATCAGTTCTGATCGACTCATGCCCGTCCTTTATTATTGTTATTATATTTTTTTCCTAAATACACCTCCTTGATCTTATTACAAATGATTCATCCATGCATGGTTCATTATTTTAGAAGAAAACAAAAAAAAGTATTAACAGTACAAATGATCTGTCATGGAAGCTTTAAAGAATGTTGGAACAATCTGTTTGTTAAACACTTAAATGTATTTATTTATTTTTTTTTGGTTGATATCTCAATTATATTTTATAACCGGCAAATCAGTTCTATTTGATATAGAGTGTTCCATTAAAATTAAACAGAGGCCAAAACAAGGTTGAACTCGACAAATGGAAATCAAAATGTGTAAAGTCTTAAGTTTCCTTAAAAAATAATTTAATGGGGGAAAAATAATATTTTAGCTGATTTAAATCAAACTATATATATATATATATATATATGTGTGTATGTATATGTGTGTGTGTGTGTGTCTGCTGGAAGACCTTTTCAGATGTTTATGTATTCTTCAGGTTGTTATGTTTATTAGCATTTTTAGTAGAATAAGATAACAATTAATTAATTAAAAAACAAATCCTGTTTTAGACTCCTATTGCTATCCCTGCATATAGATACGATTTTATCGGTCTCTGAATCTTGCATTAGTTCTTTCAACTTCTACTATAATATAAGTTCCTGTAGAACTGGATTGAGATTTTATACCATTGTTTAATTTATTGAATTGTTCTGCTGTTTCCAGGCAGGGTGTGTATATGTGTGTGAGAGAGGGGGTAGGCTGCACTGGGAGCAGCTATGGGTGAAATCGAAGGCACCTACCGCTCCTTGCAGACCCCCGCAGGAACACGGCTCGGAGCTCAGTACAACACCGGCATCAGCACCCTGGAGCCCGGGCAGAGCCTCAGTTCAGCTATGGGAGCAGGAGGAAAAGGCCACAACAGAGGCCTGCAGATCCGAGTCCAGGGCCTGGATGATGCTCAGGAGTTCTATGACCTTGAGGTGAGTGAGTCATTTCACATCAACTCAGTTTTTTGTCTCTGTTCATCTCCATTGAGGTCTGCGTAAAAGGCCCTAGTCTTTTACATACACTACATGCAACATTTGAAGGGAATCAAAACCTTTCAGCAAAGTTGTCCTAAAACCAAAATGGTAATCGCATTGCCTGACATCGTGATTGCGATATGATTAATCGTGCAGCACTAGCTTATATATTTTTATATTGGTTAGACAAAAAAAAGATGGATCTATTTCTATCTAGATTTTTACTAGTATTATTATTATTATTATTATGAATCCTAATTAAACCTTTTGAATATACTTTACTAGGATCTGGCTTGTTGAAATGATGCTGATCACTTATTGTTACACGTTCCGTTCCATGGTTGTTTGGGTAATTGTTTGCCTGGATGTTTTGTTTGTTTGATTCTGCTGCACAAATATTGTACATTTGCTATTGTGTTTGCAAAGCTACTCAAAAGTTTATTTGAAAATAAGCGCACACTGTAGCCATCACAATGTGTTTGGTTTTGTCTGTTTGTGGCTGTGCTGGAGAATGTAAACGAACATCTCTCGGGAGACCTCTGGCAGTCTTGCTTTGCGTGTTGGGTTGTGGTGGGTGACAGCTGCCACATGGCTTTAGCACTTAAATCCTGTGTCTATAAGTCTGTTTTACACCCTAGGCCTGAAGTCACTTTCTAAGTTCTTTCCTGACTGCATTTACACATCTGACACATGCAGTTTCTGCGTGGATGTTCTGTTTTCCTCACTATGGGTGGAAATGAAAATGCTAAGCTTTTCGGTGAGGATTAATTACTTACTTAGTTACCTACAATAACATGCTAGCATTTGAATACAAAACGTCATTGTGTGGGTTTGTGCACTTGTGAGATTAGCAGCATTGTGGCGCAGCATTTAAAAATGCGTTATTGTTGCCAGCTGTTTAATCAGGGATATAGAAACATTAAGTGGCTTTACAGCGTCAACACCTGCATTTGTGTTAAACGAATAATCCTCAGGCCATGCGAGATGTAGAAGAGTTGGGTTCTTTATCTGTAGATTAGGAGAAATTGAACATCACCTCACTTGCTCTCCAATGGATCCTCAACAGGTTTCACAGAATGAGTCCAAACAGTTGGTTAAAAACATCACGGTAATCCATAACAACTTCAATCCATCAATTATCATCTTGTGAAGTGAAAAGCTGCATTTTTGTAATGGGTAAATTAGGGTCGGGTCAATAGACAATGCCATCGTTCATCGCCGATGGCCGATAGACATCACGATGCTGAGCCGGCATCGTGATCCTCCACCCCACCGCAGCAACCAGCTTGTGAAAAACACACTTAATCTATGGCGGCAAATCTATGCCATTAATAGGCGAGCACAGTAAATCATTTCCGCGAGAGGAAAACCGATATACATGGGAAGAAACGGGGCCTGCGAGCTCATATCAAATCTCCTCACGGGCTTGATGTGTCAATTCAAACACTCCTGCACTCAGTCCTCTCTCACCTGCTCGTACAAACACTGTTTTGTCAGTCGTGGGGCGGGGCTTGGTGTTTTAGTTACAACTAACCACCACCTGCCACCTATGGCGGCGACGATACCATCGTCCATCGCGATGTTTCGCATTAGACATTGTAGATGCCAAATTGGTCAACATCGCCCAACCCTAAGGTAAATCTATCATTAGGAAGTTTTATCAACCGTTTGGCTCTTATTACGACGGCACCCATTCACTGCAAAGGAGCCATTGGTGGTCAAGTGATGTAAAGCTAGATTACTCCAAATCTAGGGAAATTATTGAGCAAACATGTTTATTTTGGGGTGAACTATTTTTAAGTCTCTCTGGATTGATATGGAACTTTATCTATAAGATAGTTGGTAGACAATTTAAGTGTTTTGGTGGAGGATGAGAACTTCCCATGATTAGATCAGATAATAATGCACTTTGAATTCCCTGTTACAAACATCAAACACAAGAGAGTGGAAAATGGTCATTATCCAGCTTTATTAGGCTACAGGACTCTGCAATGCGGTCGGTACCACCAAACATGCTGTACCGAAGCAGATAGACTCTGCTGGAGGTAAATGACTCTTCATATTACGTCTAGATAATGGAAGAACAATGGGGTCAGTTCTGGTTCAAAGATTTATTACTCTTTCTAGTGTTCCTCAGGAGTGTATTGGGACATGTTTTCCATTACACTTAATTTAGCACTGGTAAGTGTGTTTAAATTGCGGTATTGATTGATTTGTTGTCAGATGATGTGGATGTTTTATTAGGCAGATTGTGTGTTATGATTCATAAGGCAACATGGTTTTGTGATCTGTTCCATGATGCACAAACTGACGCTAACTCAGTCTGGTGTTGCTCATGAAAGGGGTTTGTTTATTCTCAGCAGGAGTGTGTGTGTGTGCACGTGCAATTTTGTGCTCACTGCAATGAGGTCTGATGTCATGTTGACACATCTGTTTCCAAGATGGGACTGTGTTCTTGTATGCACACCCAGGTACACAAGTGTGAGAGCTGTGGGAAAATATTCCAAATTGACCCTCAGGACTAAACTGCCAGACCAAAGAAATAAAGACAGATGTGCTGAACTACTGTTCATGTTAGTCTAAACATACACAGAAGTATGCATTGTCTGATGACATTTGTGATGAGATTTTCTTTTTTTCTTTTCTTTTATAATCAACAAGCCGGTGGTTTTTTCCGAACAGAAAATAAATGGTATTATCCTGGTGTATGTGCATTTCCACAAAACCTGTCTATCCAAATGTCTTTTCATTCATTCAAAAAGAATAAAAATCATAGTTGGCTATTTATTGTTTCAAATGAAATGATGCATTCTTTTCTTCTCTAAAATTATTTCCATATAATTGGAATTCTGTATCCATAAATACAGAATTTAATTTTTTGTAAATTGTAATTTATTTTCAGTTGATTTAAGATGGAGGGAGTTTGGGAAATATGATAAATGTTTATGCATGTGTTAAGTGTTCAAAACTTTAAGGACCTTTAAAAAATAAAGTATAAAATCTAAGAATTAAATTATGCAAACTCAGCCATATTGATAATTGAGATGTACTCTATTTTATAAACCTAAGTTAGCATAAAAGAGGGAGGTCTTACAGCTGTTTGATTTTTAGATAATGGCAGGCCCACACAGTCTAATGATTTGCCATGAGGGAATGAATGCTTATGCACGTGCATATTGGGCACCAGTCTGTTTGCTTTGCCTCTAACCTTATTCCCAGTTCACCCCGGAAACCCACTGCCCTGCTCTCGTCATCTGTGAGCCGCTCCTCTGCCTCACCAACTTGTAATTTGTGCTGCCATCTAAACGCTGAAGGCCTGCAGCAATCCCAGCCTCAGCATGTATTTATGGAGATGGGGTTGTTCTCTGCTCCACAGCGTCTGCCAGAGTTATAATTTTCTGCGACTTTGAAATCAGAGAAAATGTATTTGTGGAAAATGGACTTTTACCCTGTAGCTGGATTATGTGGATATCTTTAAGTTTCGTTTAGGATTTGTAGCCTAATTGGGAATATTTGGGCCTGTTTACACTTGGCCACTTCATTTGTTTGGACTGATAGCATAGCTGATCCGATCATGAAAGACCAGGTGTAAATGAAACGCGTCTAAGACAGATCACCATCCGATCATTTGACCATTTTAGGAGGTATTTTGAGGCACACTGTAGTCCTGATGCATCATTGTTAACAAAGCTCACTTCTATTGGAGTCTTTGATCTTGTGAAGGATGTGTTATATAGTCTACACGGTCAGATGCAAGCATGTGGTGATGTGTCTCTATTTTTGACATGTAGCTGAATTACTCCAGAGACACTTTCCCTATTTGTCTGAACTACGCTGTTTTTCGTGAGAATTTGTAACTATTAATCACACTACATATATTTCCCTGCAACATCACACACGGAATTTATGTTTCTTGTTGTTGGTCTACTCATTTAAATACTTTTTGCTTCAAATCATATTTGTACATGCCTGTTCAAAAGTTTGATAAGGTTTTCTACATTTTTGATAAATCTCAATGATCACGTTTATTTGATCACAAATACAGTAAAAACAGTAACTTCTGAAATATTAACAGTTGTGTATCTACATTTAATTGAATTTTAAAATGCAATTTATTCCTGAAAGCAATTCTGCTTACATATTTAGGAAAATGTAAATTTTTAAAGGATTATTTCATTAATAGAAGTCTTTTGAGAGATTATAACTGTTCATACTGTCACTTTTAAACAGTTGCGTCTATGCTGACGCAAAAGTAAAAAAAGTAAAAAAAATAAAAGAGTTTTTGTTTTTATTACTTTTATTTCTGTTTGAAAAGAAAAGTCTGATATGTGCTCCGTCTGAAATTGCATAACTAGTATGTATTGTATGCAAAGAAGAACTGTTGATGTGTAAATACATTCTCGGAATACATTATCTGTCATTTTTGCATTATGCTTTGACCTGCATGTTTTGTTTTGACCTATGACATACAACACCAACACAAATAATTTACCTGCCTGTTGTTAAAAAATGCTCAGCAGCCTGTAAGAAGCAACTTTCTTGATTGCTATGATTCCTATCCTATGCTTGGATAGAAATGGACCATTGAGCTTACAGTATTTATTTACCTTTTTGATTCTGATTAGATCCCATTGCTTAATGCGATAGTAATGTGTCTGATATCAAGCGTCTGTGCATATTCTGAGATGATTTGCAGTCTTGACATTTCCAGTATAAACCGGCTCGGGACACTCTTGAGACTATCAGACAACTGGCTCCCTGCAAGGTTTTTTTTTTTTTTTTTTCTTCCCACTAGGCCAATAGGAAGTGATGAGGAAGCCACTACAACAACCTAAACTTCCTGTCCCTTCCACACCCATGGGACGACGTAGGCCTCTGCTCGCTCTCCCAAATAGTCACTCAAGCTGTCAGTCAAAGTCCATCATAGGCTTTCATTTACTTGTGAGTTCATGTGAATTTGTTCTACATTGTGATATTTAAATTTTTTTACTAAATATTTTGAATTCGTTTTTATTTATGTCTTTAAAATTATATTTTTAATCAGTTTTTAGATTTAGTTAACTTTAGTTGCTTTTTGCATTGGTTTAGATTTGGTTAACCCCGTTCTACAGGAGTCAGATCTGTTCAATACATTTCCATTGAAGTGCGTGCAAAACTACAACACTGACCTAAATTTGTAGTCATAACAATGACTCTGCCAGCTGTGATGGAGTGGGCTCTTCTTAGACCATTGGATTTGATCATTTACTTCACCATATGCTGTCTAAGCTCTTGAAACAAAGAGAGAACATGCGCACATGCACATTTGCATGGAATTTGACCAGCGCATGCTGCACGCCATTCAAGCCCTACTGTGACCTTCTGAGGAATCTACTGAGCGCTGGGGCTCTGCGGGGGGAACGGCAGAAAAAGACACCATTAAACAGAGACTGCAGAGACCTCTCACACAACCCAGGGCCTGAGCGTGCTGCATTTTGGAAGAGCCCCTGTTTCAGTCCTGAAGAGAGGCAGGAGAGGTTGTGTGTGGTAGCATGTCACACTGGTTCTCTTACTGAGCTGAGTCTGTGCTAGGACCAGGACCCTTGCCAAATACTCTCCAATGAGGGTCTGTTCACAGCTGCTTGTGGAGAGAGAGAGAGTAGAGAGTCCTCTTTATCTGCTCAATGACACTATGCAACAGATATAAATACACCTCAGCCGGGTGATAATGTCCTCTTTGTCTGGACAAATACATTTTATCCAAGTCTACAAACTTCTCGGCAGGCTGCGAGTTTTAGTGATGATGCATCAAAATGTTACACTTCTAGTTGAAACAGTGACTTCTGGGTCAATGACATGCGTTCCTTTCCTTTTTTTTCTTCCCTTCCCCTTCCCTTCTGTCTTCCGCCATTTTAACACAACGTATGCGCAAGCTTTAACGTATTTGACGTAATCTGCCTCCGTTCCCTTCCTTTGTTCATCTTCGGAACACAAATTAAGATATTTTTGATGATATCAGAAAGCCATCTGTCCCTCCATAGACAGCAATACAACTGAAATGATCCCAGGTCCAGAAACACTGGTAAAAAAGTCCATGTGACATCAACCAACTTCAGTTTTGTGAAAAAAATAATTTTTTTTTGTTTTGTTTTTTTGGCGCAAAGAAACAAAAATGACATCATACACGCTACCATTCTTTTCCTGTGACTTGCGTTTTCCGCCATTTTAGAGAACATTACTTTGTAAGTGTAAGCTTTCTTCTAGGCGAATGCATTAACAGATTACATACACACATGTGTTTTCACCCACATGTAAATAAGGCTGATTACGTTAAAGCTTGCATATAGGGTGTGTTAAACTGGCGGAAGACGTAAGTCACGAGAGAAGAGTAAATTATTTTTTTTATTTGCGCAAAAAAGTATTCTCGTAGCAACGCAAAACTGAGGTTGAACAACTGATGTCACATGGACTCTTTTGCCGTTGTTTTTACTACATTTCTGGATCTGGGATCATTTCCGTTGTATTGCTGTCTATGGAGGGTCAGATGCCTCTGATATCATCAAAAATATCTTAATTTGTGTTCTGAAGATGAACGAAGTTCTTATAGATTTGGAACGACATGAGGGATTAAAAAAACATTCATTCTGGGGTGAACAAACACTCTTTTTTTTTTTTTTTTTTTTTTGTGGCACTCTTTAAAAGGATTTTCTTTATTATTATGCAGACTCTTATCTGTCATTGACCCATTCGCTTTGTTTATTTGCAAGAACCTGTGATAAACATTACTTCCCGACTCGTGGGATTCATAAAACTGATCTGTCCTGACTTTACACACTTGTGATTCAATCTTGGGCATGTTCTCCATTGATGTGAAAGTAAAAATAGACACTAATTGCTGCGTTGGATATTTGAACTGGCTCAGCCATTGAAAAAACAGCCCTTGTTTTCAAAGCTGAACCACTGAGAATCTCCAGTGGCCAGAAACGGTCTTTGAACCTGCACAGACCTGGAAACGGTCACATTAAGACATTTCCTGTACATAAATGACATTAATGGCATAACAGAAAGTAAAGAATGCCTTCCAAGAATGCTGGCTCCATGTGCCAACTTTAATCCTTACTGGCAAAATTCCTTCCTTATAATGTGTGTTTTTCTTCTTAATAAAACAATGTGTGTTGTGTAAGGCTGCGCACAGACCCAGAGTAGACATTCCCTCTTTGTTTGTGTAGACGTTGTACCCAGATTCTTTCCTTTGTTAATGCTGGAGCCATTTTTAAATGTGCTTTCAGAAGCAAAACAACTTCAACTGACAGTGAGGGAGCTACAGTGACACCAGGTAAAGAGGAGGCGCTAAAAAAGAGGTTTGAATGCGATTGGTCAGTAGGCTTTGGGCTCCGCCCACACCTCACAGCACAAGGAAGCTCAGTAACACTGGGCCTTTTTATTCAGCTCATAACAACAGCAGAAGAAGAAAAAAAAAAAAGCACTGACATTCAGTGGGACTAAGACAGACCTGCAGAGCGATGAAAGTGTTTGTGTGTGTTTTAATGAATATATATGAATGAGTTTTATTTGAGTGAAGCACACATGAGTCTTTGTGGAGGTCAGAGCAGCGAAGGGGCTGGAGGAACAGTGGAGACGGGGGGTTTGAGATGGGAATTCGGAGGAGGGAGTGGAGCAGGATTTGTCCAGCATGAGCAAACAAGCTCATAAATAGTTTGGTTGACAGGCGAAAGAAGGGTGAGTGGGAGAAATGGGGTGGGTGGGAGTAGACCGTTTGAGTATTGGGCGGATTGTGTTGGTTGTTCTAGGATAGAATAAGCAGTAGGAAGTCCAGATTTTGGACAAGCCTTTAAACTTTAAAGACCAATAGATGACTTGATTGTGAGTTGTTTCGTGTGTGTGTGTGTCTATTCAACAACTTTTAAATAAAGAGTTTTCAGTAACAATTTTTGCAATTGTTTGGAATGAACAGTCATTCAGTTGCTGTGCTGTGATGTAGATCATTTGTTCAAACTTATTTAGAACGTACAACAAATGGTCTCTTTGTCTTATCTTAGCTAGTTTTAATATTGGTTAACTGGTATAGATTTTATTTTACTTTTAAGGGTGCTACACTGATGGCTAAAAGTAGCCTCTTTTACACAGCAATAACAGTAAATTGCTTTTTATCAGTAAAGCACCACTATCACAAAATATCAGTGAATTTTGCGACATCGTTAACCAGAAATGACCTGTAAACTGTGCCTCCCAGTTTTGCGTTTGTAATCATTGAAGGGTATATTTTAATTTTAGTGTCATTCATAGTGCTAATTTTGGCCCAGAGACATCGTATTAGATGACTTCAAACTCAACTATACAGTGAGGAACTGGCCCAGGAGAGAGGTCTTGGGTCAGAGCGTGTTGAACTTGTTCATGCTCATACCAGTAATTGGGTTCATACACAGAAATTTTACTGGTAATTTACTACATTTTGAAGAGGTCCTGTTTACACATGATCTCTTTTCCCTACTTGTTCAGTTGAAAATTTGACTCTTATATTCAGGTGCAATTTCAGGGTTTTGGTACTTGAAAGTTTATGGTTCAGTGTACTTTTAATTATACACTCTGTATAAGTTCAGAAGGTTGTGATGCATTGTTTTTGTTAATGTGACTCATCATATACAGTCTGTTTAAGGGTATGATCAAATAATTGTCTAGTCTTTAATAAGCAAACAAAAATCACAATAAATTGTAATATCAATTCACAATAGTTATATAATCACAGTACTCTATCATAATATATATTGAATCGGCAGATTAGCATATGTTTTTTTTTTCATATTTTGATGCCTTAATTCACTCAATATAATTTAACCAATTAATTTTAATTTAATTTTTAAATTTAATTTAAAATTTTCTTGTTATTACATTTACGCTGACAAAATTGTGCAGAATCTATACTACAATACTATTTAGCATTTATCAGTTGTCAGCCATCACATGAAAATAATTATAAACAATAACACTATAGCATTTTCAAACACATATGTATTTATGCAGCTATTATGTTTAAAATTTCCTACGTGATAACCTAATATATTTTAATTCCAGTCTTGTGCTGTCAAAAAATCAACTGTGACAAAACCAGTCAGTCAGAGGACGAGCGATCGGCCCCATCAGTACAGTCAGTACTTACACACACAGCCTTACACACGCTCTCATTTGGCCTGCTTAACGTCCACCATACGATGCAATTAGTGGAACAAATTAGTGACTGCTTTGAGAGAGCTGGCCATGAGGAAAATCCTAGAGGCCAGCGCCTCTTGATTGCTTCGATCCCCCACCGCCCCCAACTCAGATGACAACTTTTGCCATCTCTCACTCTGATATAATTTGAGGGTGTTGAAGCGTGACAGATTGGGCTTTTCATTGGTTCGGCCCTGTTGGCGGCCATTGCTGGCTTTGACCTTAAGTCAGAGGATTTGCTTGAGCACAGATCAAGTTCACTACACAGAGCCTTTCCAAAGAGACTTCATTTAATATCTGTTTACAATACAGTATTGTTGAGACTCTAATAGACTTGGTTAGTTGTTATAGATTCAGGCTAAATTATATATTGGGCTAAATAATATATTGTTGTAATTTATTAGTTTTCTTTTAATGGCGACAGTAGACCACCAAATTATGGATACAATGCAATAGAGATGGTAGGACAGCTTTGTGCTCAATGTATGTCCTTTTCTTTATAATTGTATTCATATATGGCTGATATATCAACTGAGTTACTGTGTGGTGTATGTAAAATGATTGTTACTTTGACATTTATTTAGGGGAAATTACTGAGAGTCCTGTTGGTTTTTTGCACATCATAAAATTGAGATCAACCTTCTTTTTTTTTTTTTTTTTTTGAGTATTGGCCACCATGCTCTAAATTACTGGCCACCATGCTCTAAATTATCGATTCGACCACTAGTTTTAAATTAGATTTTATTAAAATTATTCAACATTTTTTTAAAATGCTGTTGCTTGGTCATTTGTAATGTGACATGAAATATGCTTTTTTTGGATTAAAACGTTTATTTGGATTAAACTGTCTTCATTTCAGAATCATCTGTTTTTCTTTTTTTCCACTTAAATGAATTTTATCTCTTGCTTTCAAACATGTCTGTTCTGTTTTCATTTGACTTTAAAGCCTCGAGTATATTTGCCTTGTCCACATTCCAGTCCAATTTGTGGACAAACAAAGAAAGGTCCAATAAGTAGTGCTTACATTATTGTGTAATTGAAAATTTCTTAAAAGAAAAAAAACACACGACAAATACTTGGATCAAAATTCGCCCAGCGCATGTAAGGTAGTTTTACAATGTTAAAATTGAAAGTTAGAGCCAGCCTTAGTGGATAATAATTTTGGCCTAGCAAAGACTGTGACAAAAAGAGAGCGTATGATAGCGTAACTCCTGGGAACTTGTCTACACATGAGATTTGATTCAATTTGACTAAATCACATTACATCTACAACTAAATAATGTGTAACTCTTTGCTGTGCCTGTTGAGAGAGACTGAGCACCAAACCTCATGTGTACTGTTTGTTGAATCTGCACTCTGGGAGTTCGGTTCATAATGCAGGATTTAGCAAGGTGTTTAACTCTCTGGGTGACGCAGCACACTGGAGCAGTTGGTCAGTAATACCAGGTACACTTAAACCCTTCTCTGATCCCTATTAATTCTCATTTTAACTGCTGACAAACTCTTTACTGTATGTCCAGCTGTCTGCTGAGATGCTAGAGACAGATGATGGTCACAGGTCTCTACTGGTAGTCAGTCGGATTGATGCATGCAATAAGAAACAAGATTTATAACCAAATGACCCGGTTCCGTTTATTTTAAGGGTCAGATTCCTTAAGCATTTAGATGATGACTGTAACAATGAGAGTATTGAGTGAGAGAAAGTGTTAATCTGTGCATTAAATGAGTTCACGGTCAAGAACCTGAGAGTAGGGTCAGCTACAGTTACTTTTTTGTTTGCTTTGCATATACATTCTTACCTTGGTGATGGAAAGTTGGGAAATGTGCAGCACATTTCCTAGAGCTTTTCCTCCTCCTTTAAGCTAAATATTAAACTTAATTGTTAATCTAATTTGTACAGTCATGTGTAGACTGTTGCATTCATAAAATCATTTGGCTGAGGCTGCGTCTTTTTTTTTTTTTTTTTTTTTTTTTTTTTTTTAATTGATTCACATGAACAACATTCCACCGTATTTAAGTACACAAAACCTGCTTTTAGATGGATATTATTCGCTATAGTTAACTATTAAGTTATGCTAACTTGCAGTTTTATGTTTGCATGACAGTTCAACATCCAAATGCATGTCATAGAGCAGGGTTCCTCAAATCTTACCCTGGAGGTCCGATGCACTGCAGAGTTTAGCTCCAACCCTGATAACACTCACATACCTGTGTTTTCTAATGATCCTTAAAACACTGATTAACATGCTCAGGTGTGTTTGATTAGGGTTCGATCCAAACTCTGCAGTGCATCGGACTTCCAGGGTAAGATTTGAGAAACCCTGTCATAGAGCTTACTATAAAAGATCCTGTCTGTAAGTGTTCAATTTTTGTTTTTTGGCCTTGTGATGTTTAATCAAAATGTCAACTTCTTTTGTCTGAAAATTGCAGACTAGACTAGTGATGTAATCATTTAGTCCTCTTTAACCCCATACAAGCTAGCATTCATTTTTGAGTTGAAAATGAACAATAAATGAATAGAACCACAATTCCCAAATAAATTGTTAAAAATCATACAATGTGATTTCCGGATTTTTCTTTTTAGATTCTGTCTCTCACAGTGGAAATGAAAATGGTAGACCCCTTTTTTTTTAGCCGTATTCATAGTGAAACTTGCTAATTAGCACATTATTAGGAAAGGCGATTTGCAAAGATTCATTAAA